>JACKQL020000080.1:0-219485 GCA_018296165.2 Termitomyces sp. T153
ACACTTACCGACGCTGCCTTTGTTGCTATCCTCTTAGTGAACTTACTGCCTGTGCTCCTCAATGAGCGGCTGCTGTGCAAACAGCTCTTCCTCATGCTGTTGCAACAATAGCAGGGCTGGGCCCCCATTGGGTATCAGCAGCCCTCTGGGTCATTGTTAGCCCAGCAGTTGTTGCACTGAAAAATTGTTAGCGACTAATTGAGAGACAATCACTAAGTGCTTACTGCTCCTTGCATGTGCTTATACTCTTGTTGCTTCTCTAGTGACACTGTTACTTTCCCCTTTGCCTTCTTCAGCACCACCCTGGCCTCCAACCCCATATCCACCACTGTCAAGGCCTTTTGCCAATGAAGGAGTATAGCCAAGCACTTGTTGGTAACGGTTTCTTCAATTTGTTCCTGCAAAAGAAAAGTTAGCGATTGTTGCTAAGAATTAGCAAAAAAAAAAGACTTACCTCAATATCCTCACCCTCCTCTTCTTGTGCCTTTCCCTTCTCTTTGCTCCTTGGGGTTGTTGCCAACCCTCTAGCGATGCTGCCAGCCGCAGCCTTGGGAGTCAAGGGGCCCACCTCTTGAATGTCCCCACGATTCACTGTCTCCTTGCCCTTGTGGCCCTCACTCCATTCCTCCCCCCTTGCCACCACTAATGCACCTACTGGGTGCTGGATGAAAAACTGGTCATTTGGTGACAAGTCTTCAAAGAGCTAATGTACCTTAGCAGTGTCACTAGTGCTAGCAACTACCAGGGCACTTACCATCATTCCTGTGGTCAGGTCATCCATTAGGAACTCCAAGGAGGGATTGACAGGAGCCTAGCAAAAAGTGTTAAAACTGTTGCTAAGAAGAAGAAAAGAAGAGATGAACTTACAAAGTGAACATCAAATGGGCAAACCCATTCCTCCACACTCCTTCTCGACAGTTGCTAACTCTGGCCACTCAACACCACTCCCTGTGGTCTTGAACCACTGCAACCATGTCTGGAAGCTGGCAGTGACTGCCAAGCAAGAATCCTTTGCTAAAGACGCACAGGCCACAGCAAGTAGATGGTTGACCCAATTGAGGAAAGCATGGGCCATGGTGATTTTTTCAAGTTGAGAGGTGAGGTTGGCCATAGCGATAAGATCGAGATAGTAGTGGAGAGATGAGAGGAAAATGGGGGTGATGAAGTTCAAGCGATACCGCCAGCCATTTTTATTCAAAACTTTTTGGTGCACAGACCAAGCAATCAAACATGTGACTTTAGGGTTGACTGAGAACAGTCAAGATTTCAGTATAGGGGAGGATGATGAGCCCCAGTTGTCACTGAGCACCATTTTTGGCATTTCAGACTTGGCGGCAGCTGACTACTTTAAATTTGGCACAAGTCACAACATTCAGCACATGGGACCTAGCCCAAGGTCTGGACCAAAGCACGAGACTTTAGTGACCATGAGACTTATCAATCACAAGGAATATTACATGGAGCCTGGAACTTGGGCCTAGATCATCAAGGCCTAGACCTTTCCTAGTGACAATTATTAGTGACCCTAGTGATTCTGGTGACAAAAAGGTGTTCTCTTACTATATACGGACATATTACCAGATGTGTACCTTTTTACTATCATTCCTCTTGTCAAATTTACCAACATACTTGAACGGCTTTTACACTTCAGAGACTTCACTTATAGTTTTCACCTGGTTACAGATTGATGCCTTGTATGGACCATAAACACATTGACAGACGCCATCGCTAGTAGCAACTATTTGCTTACTTTCCCATACTATACTTTGGAACCATATAAATACTGCTTGTACATAGACACTTCATCATTGAACAACCCATCCAACAGAGAACCAACTTGGATAGATCCCCTTGAGCTGTGCCATCTATCTCTAAGCTTACCAGCTTGAGATTTCACTTTGCTTCTCTCGTTCCTCTATTGCTGTTGATGTTGGCTTAGTGACAAGCCTTATCAACTTCGACCTCAACTTAGTGTGGTGCCAACTGCGGGTGCCTTTTGCGTTATTTTGACTTAGTGATGTTAGCAACTGTGGCTAGCAACCATTTCACTGACCTTTTCAACTTCACCTTACAACACAACTTTCACTCTCGTTCTCTGAGACAGTTACTGACTTGCCCTCAAACTATTAACTTCCTACTGCCAGCTACCCTATCTAGTGACTAGTGTTAGGTCCTCTTTTTAGGTTTCCTGCATGGCACTAGGTGGCATAGGAGCACATCAATGAGTGTCAGCTCTGATTGGATAGTAGGCTGCAGTGATATTCTGATGGGAGTTGATGGCAACATGGTCCCCCTCATAGTTGTTGGAGAATTCTGGAGTAGTTGTATAGGTCATAGGGGCAAGCCAGTGATGTGTGCCTGGGTCAGGAGGGATGTTGGAGGGGATTGGGGACTTGGGAAAAGAAGGGGAAGTGATGAGCCCTGCAGGGGATGCATTGGAGTTTGCCAGGGAAGTGTTGGAGTTAGCTGGAGTGGGCACTGTAGGTCAACAAAGGTTAGGGAAATTGAGGGGGTGTTGGGGGGAACTCTGGGGAAGCAGGGTGGCTTGGAAAGAGGTCTGGTGGTTCTGGGAGCAAGGTTGTGACACTTGATACTTGTCAGTACCAGGATCCTCATTGCAAGACTTCAAGTCTCCAGCAGCAATTTTCTCAATGCAAGACTGTCCCAAGTCTCTAGCAATGGTGCTTCCATTCATTTTTGTGGAATGGGCATCCCAGTTCTTCACAGAATCTAAGGCAACTGCTGATATAGCATGGGAGTTGCCAGCTTGAAAGCTCATGGCAATGGGATACAATGATCCTGTGGAACCACTCATTCCAGTAAGGTCCCAAGACACCTCCTGTGACAAGCTAAGTTCCAGATCTATCTCAGGGATAAGCTCAGCTGCAGCTTGAGTTGCCATTGCCAAGTAGGGATGGGTTCTATATGCCATAAATATCAGTTAAGGGAGTTTTAGCAGAATTACTCACATAAATGCTAGTGCTGGTTGATTGCAATGTCCAGTTGATGAGAGTAAGATAAGAAGGTTAGGAGGTTTTCCTGTTAAAAATATGTGATGGTAGCATGTGGTTAATGGTAAGGTTCCAATCAAAATGATTTAGAGTCTTTCCCAGGTGTAAACAGTTGTAAGTCGTGATATTGAAAAGAACTGAGGCCTACAATACAAGTAGAACATCTTATATATGGTAGGTAGACTGTATGTAATGAGCTAGGTGAGATTTTCCTTCTGAGTAAATGAAAAGGAGTGGGAATGATGCCTAGCTTGAGGCATATGAGGGCTGCTCAATTCATGTGGTACAGTTTGTTACAGTTTGAAAGTGGTACAGTTTGAGCATGATTCCAAGCCTGCTGTTGGCTGAGTATGCCACCAGGAACCATTTCAGTTGCTTAGCAGAGCCTTCCACAAATGAGAACCATTGCCATCCAGTTGAGAATACTTACAATGGCCTGTCGCTGATTGAATGATTAGTGACAACTCATTTTTTCTTGTCAGACTTAATAAATTCTGAGCTTCTCCCTCACAAGCTCCTTCTCATTGCTTCAATCCAGCTACAAAATCTATCTCTAAGGCAGCCACTCTCTATCTCAGACTTGGTTAATGCAGATGATCTTATTGATAGCGACATTGATCAAGATTATGATTGTGACCTCTGTAAACCTATGATCCATTGAATAGGGAATTGTAGAAAGAATGTAGATTATAAGGACAGTTGATATCAACAATGATGAAGGTAGTGCAACCCGTTGTTTGGACTTCAGCGCTTCAGCACTGAGCACAGGGTTGAGGCCTGCACCCGCCAGCCCGGCGGAGTGTACCTGATGTGGGGGATGGTTCCTGGCGGCCATACTCGGCCAACAGCGGACTTGCAATCATGCTCAAACTGTACCACTTTCAAACTGTAACAAACTGTACCACATGAATTGAACAAGCCCTATGCATTCCGGATACAATCAGGCATCAGAGAATTTTCCAACAGAAGTCTCGTTATGTGTGCACTGATGGTTCGATCTTCACTTCGGGCTACAACAATCACAAGTGTTGGAAAGCGAGGCTTGCTCAAATTTACTGCTGCCAAGGCCCAGCCACATCACAGTTAGGATAACTGATCCTGTATAAATTCATACTTTGACATGCACCTTCAACTTGAACTGACAGATTACAACTCATTGCAAACACATCTTGAGGGTGTGAACGGTTTGTAAACAGTTTGTTTACCATTTATTCACCGTTCTCGTTTAATCTACTCCCAGTCGTAAACGAAAACTCGATGGTTGGAGGCTTATCTTGAATATCGTTTCGATCGACCGCGTGGACCGGAATGTGGACCTACGGCATCATCATCAATGTATGTAATGTACTGTCATTTCAGCGCTGAGGGAGGCTGCGACCGAACAAGGGCAGAAAATTTGCTCATCGATGGTTTCTTCAACTCCGTTGCTTCGCTGGTCCGTCTCAGGCATTCTTTTTTCGCATCAAAACGTCTAGCCACCTCGGGTGTTCTATACACAAGGAAGGCCTTCAGCACGATGTAGAAAGACAAGGACGACAACGTGCCCTGTTTCATGTTCCACGAAGAGCCACTTGGCATTCCCGCTTCTGAAGGTTATGGCTACTTACAAGGCGGCCCAGGTCAAGTGTTGGGGCCAAAGCCGGGTTTTAGGATTGAGAGCAAGCTCGACATAGGTAGGACGGCGAGTCTCTGGCTTGCGCGTGATCTATGGTTAGTTGGTGACTCCCTCTCGAGTCGAGTCGAACGACTAACATACTTAATGTAACTCGTAACGCGTACGAAGCAAAGACCAATTTGTCGCGATCAAGATTCTCGCCGGATATACCTCTCAGCTGAACCGGGAAAATAAACTCCAGGAACTTAGAGTTTTACGGCGTTTGTCGGACCCTGCGCCTCCTGCTCCTGGAGGACCTTCGGCTGCGGTGGGAGTTACACTACCATCATCATCACCCTTCGTTACGCAGCTCTTGTCATATTTCTATCACCCAGGCGCTGAGGGTGACGGCGAGCATCTGTGTCTCGTCATGGAATTACTGTGTTCTGATGTGCTGCGTATTCGTTCTCGGTTGCCCGATGCTGGCTATCTCCCCCTTCCCACTGTGAAACGGATCTTGAAGCATGTAATTCAGGGAATAGCACATGCTCACTCTCGTGGCATAGTACATACCGGTTTGTTCTCTTATCCCCAACGTTACCGCTGTCGCTCTCATGGTCAATTAGACATCAAACTCGATAATATTTTGGTCGCACCCAGCGATATCCGAATCCCTCACGCTGTTACTGATTGGCCGGGAAAAAATCCTCTTCAGGCATATCCACCCACACAGAGCTTGTCTGGAATGGTTACTTCCTTCATCTCAAGCATGCACTGGTGACCAAGGTGGCTCGTAAATGGACTGCAAAAGGGCTGCAGATTGCCAGAAAGTGGTCATTCCCCAGGCTGGGGTACACGAAGAGTGATGGGACCAGGAGGTGTTTGGCCAGGTGCTGTCAAGTGAAACACACTTCCTGATCCAACTGTCGGTGAGCTGGCCGCTGCGACTTTCAGAATAGCCGACTGGGGTCACGGTGCGGTTGATTGCCGGGTGTGCTTCAGAGATCCCTCTGCTCATTTTACTTAGCCCAGATTGTCGATGAACAGACTACGGACGATATCACGCCCCTTCATCTCAGTCCTCCTGAAGTTATTCTTGGCGGTGAGTGGGATCAATCTGTCGATACTTGGACATATGGCTGCCTTGTGAGTGTCAAGTCCTCATCATTGTGAACTATACAATTTTGATTGTTTCATACTTCCTACTAGGTTTTTCGTGCCCTCACAAATACACGTTTGTTCGAGGTGCAAGGCCAGCAGGAAGAGATTACCAAAACCAACGAAGAATCCATCCTGGATCAGATGATCTGCCTATGCGGCGGGAGTTTCCACGTCGATTTTCTGAGACGATGCCGTCGCGTTTTTGACTTTTGCTCTTTGCAAGGTTATGTTCAGTTCTTCTCATTAATTGACTATGTACTAAACTCCCTGACTGATATGTAGGCAACCTTATCAACTTTAACATTATGACTCCGTACCGATGCAGGATCGTATCCGCGCCTGTGATTATCTTTTCTCAGAGATTGAGGTCGAGCAAGCTGCGGCGTTTATGATGCAATGCTTGTGCCTTGATCCTAAGGATCGTCCTACCGCGATGCAATTGCTTGGATGACCCGTGGTTCGATTTGTGAACGACAATGTTCCTAGTCTAGAGTATTCTTGTGTCCACACGTGAATTTGTTTAGCCCTCTCTTATAGCCCTCTCTTATTCACTCGAAACTTGTTCAAATATGAAGTCCTCATAATCAAGACCATACGGAGCAATGTATTATTGCGCTGCCATGCGGCACGCGCCCTACTCTGGGTAATTCGTCAGGACTATTGTTAACCATACCAATCACGATTCATGGAAGCCCCAAGACGATTATATAAAATCCAGGATGTAAAGTACAGCATTTTCTTCCGACATGACGATCCAGAATACTAATAGCTCGTATCCTCATTCAACCCAGCAACTTATAGCATGAAACTTCCACTTTTTTCAATAAACCCTTCAAGGTGCCACTTGGCCGGTTGCAGTTTTTTTGGAGCCAATCTTCCATTTCGCCACGCAAAACTCCTAGTTCCTCCGACACAGGGAGTTGACCGTTAGGCTTGACATTGGTTGGGTTGAGAAGGACGTCGAACAGTCGATTCCATAGGTCGGTTTGCCAATACCTCTTCAGCGGTGTACTGAGCTTGTGCCGAGTGGACGCTGAGTCTATAGCGCCGACGTGGATGTACTTTCCAAAAAGCATGCAATAGATGATTCCAGCCAAACCAAAATAGTCAGTTTGGAATGTCCACGACCGATCCTGGCGGGCTTCAAAACAATCCCTGTCGTCAGTGGGCCAGTCTGCGATGAACTGCTGACCGGAGGGGAATAGCCTCAAGTCGATTGTCCGTCCAAAGTCAATGACCTTGAGGCCTTTGTGACTCCATCCACCTTCACCCGAGGGCGAGTAGGCACTTGACCACGCGGCAGCACCTCCTGGTACATCTTCTAGCCGTACCAGGCAGTTGTCGATCTTCAAATCCCCGTGAATAAAACCAACTCTGTGCATGGCCTCAAGAAGGCGGAGCAGTTCTACTGTAAAGAAAATGACGAGCAATTCATCTAGGCAAGCACCTTGCTGGGATACACCTGCTGTAACAGCATTATTGACGATATTAAGGAGGGTACCTTGAGGACAAAGGTCAAGAATTAAGAAACTCTCGTCCCGGAAGACGTAAAGCGCATGCGGGAGGATGATAGATCGTCGCAGAGAAACTGGCAGGACAGAATGAATTCTCCGAAGAACGTGATATTCCCAAAGATTTCGAGGCTTAACAATTTTCACCGCCACTATCGACACGTTTTCCTCATCGCCATCATCATCAAGGTTGTCGAGATCCTCATCGCCTCCCCCCGCTCCTACATCCCGTGCTTTGAACACAGCGCCGAAACCTCCTTCTCCAAGCTTTTCCATTACACTGAATTTGTGACCTTCGAGTTCTAACGAAAAGCAAGCCGAGACGTCCAGAACGCCTGTGCTACCAGAGCCGCTCGTTTTCCGACTCTTTCTGGCGAATTTCTGTAACCCATCCAGCCGATTGGACTCTTGATCTCTGAGGTCATAGAAATGAGGGTCTGATGGGATACGCGACAAGATATTCATAATGATGGGAGGGTCAAATGGGTTGCATGGATTTGGAGGCTTGAATTGGGAGCCCAAGGTAAGAGAATCGCCAAGACTCAGTGCTCCTGTCCTCTCCTCGATAATAGTGATACCAGGAGATTCTTTCGGAGGAAGATAGGCAGACAAATGCAGGGGCTCCAGAGGTTCATCGGCTTCCTCCTCTTTTAACTCTGCTGCGAGTTTCTCAGCAGCGATTACTGCCCCATGTTCATCCCTTCGCTGTAAAGTGAAGACACTACCTAAGCGTCGAACACTTGAATCATCTATAGGCAGTAGCCGATCGCTTGGGGTTGCAGAACCTCGTGTACTTGTCGTGAACTCAAATGTCCGCTCGGTAATAGGCGTCATGACATTGAATCGTCCGAACCTACCCCCAAGGGGTATCTCCTGGTAAGAATCACCGTCTTCGAAACCATTGTCCGCTGCTGGTTCGAGTGGGGCCTGTCCTTGTCCGCCGTCGTCGCCATCATATTCGTCATCATCATCATACTGGCTAGGTTCCCGGCCATCATCAGTACAGGCCGTATTCCCGAAAACAGTCTGTAGTGGGATAGGTCGTGATTGTGAAACCCGAGCAACAGATTCTGATGGTCTGTCGGAGTGAGGTGTGAACGCGGGTGTAACATCCCTCAATGGAGTGAAAGTCGGCTTCGGGTCCACGAACGGTGTGAATGCGACGCTGGAGGTTTTAGGAGTGAACACATTTTCAGGCTGATGTGGGGGCCGGCTAAAAACTTTGAAGGGTGTTTCCGTGTTTTCATCGCCAAAAGGAGTGAAAGTGCGAACAGCATTATTCGACCCTGGTGATGGGGCATCGTGGTTTGATTCAGCTCGTTCGTGAGCCGGCTGAGTTTTTGGTTGAGATTTCCTATGCGCTTCGGTAAATACATTGCGAAGTGGCGCAAGCTTGGGTTGAGCCGGTGTGAAAACCTTCGCGGCAAACGCACTTCTGGAATTCGGGATTTCTGATGTCATATTTGATGGATGATTCTCCACAATCAAATCCTTTGCAGACAGTGCTGTAGTTGTTAATGGCGCTTTAGTTTCATCGACAAAAGGCTGAATCTGAAGAAAATCGCCATTAGCCAAATGCTCGAATGACATCGAATGCAGATTGAGTCACCCTGGCTGAAGGGGTACGACTGGAATGTAAATTCTCGTCGACGAATGGGCGGAAATCTTGCAAAGAGGGTCAACAAGCCAGTGGGGCGTGGAGTTCATGATGACGCACCAGGTGCAGGGGTTTTTCCTTTCTCTTCCACATTTTCATCATCATTTATGGCTGGAGTCCGTGGAGTGAGACCAATCGAGGATGGCCTGACTTGCCTCAATGGCCCATATTTGCTTCCAGCCATCATGGTCCTATCTGGGGAGTTATACATCCCAAAAACGTCATCAAGCGCTGCTCTCGTGTTGATAGTGACGGTAGGCTCGGCCCCGCCCAATATACTTCTCCTACGTCCTCCAAACGTCGACTTCGACCCATCGTCGTTGAAATCCGCAGGCATCAACATCGACTCCGACGAGGTATCCGCTGGAAATTGGAATGACTCAGGCGGCGGCGGCCATTTCTTCCCAAGAAGACCCATAGATCGTGCTCTAGCTTCCTGGATGCTGAACTCGCCCCCTTCCCTCGTGAAAAGCAGAGACATGTTGAAACAATAGTTCTCTGGGCGTTTTCCAGGGTCTGGGGGCGCAAGCATCACAGCATATCGCGACTCTGGCGTCCCACTCATACTCATGAGACTCGAAGCATCCACCCGCGTTAGAGTCGCTGGTGATGAAGATGCTGACTGAGCCTGTCCAACATTGCGCTTCGGCAGAGGACGTCGAGGACGATCCAAGCTTGTAGAAGGATTGTGGTTTTGGAATTCTTGGTAACGTTTTTTCAGCCGTTCCAGTGGACGCGCCTGACGTCGAATTCCTTGCCGATATATGACTTCAGCGTCTTTGTGCCTATAAGTATAAGCCTACATAGAGAAAGGTATAAAATGGAGGAGTAACTTGCACTAACCTGCCTTCGATCTCTAACAAAGCCGCGTAACCCTCGTATAGAAGAGCAAATGACGTCCCGATTTCACTTGCGAGTAAATTTGCATAGATATCGATGGCATTAGCTCGATCGACTTGTCCTGCATATAATGTCCATAATTTCAAGTAGCGAAGGTCTGTCTTGTATATTGGATCGTTCATGAATGCCCTCGTAGCCTGACCGAGAAGCTCTTTAAGCCCTGAGCTTGGGTCGTCTTCCCCACAATTCTTCAGGGTCCATTGCACGAACTCATCATATACAGAAAGAGGATCATCTTCCTCGTTGATGGCTGTTGCAAGTTTTTGCTTGAACGTTTGCCTTTCAATGTCGATTCTTCTAGCGTTATCGTCCGATAAACGCGAAGGCATGGGTTTTGGTTCAACTTGTTGTTTGTCTTTACTTGTACAATCGCGTCGCGTCTAATGAGCACGTGGTCGTTTACCCATTTCCACCCATCACGAAGGACAGCTGACAGAAGTAATGCCTCATTTCCTCTGAGTCAAGAGCAAGACACGAACAGCCTACTTCTCACATGGAATGTAGCTGTGGTTCGTTACTGTGATTTCCCATCTGCAGCCTGTCACATGGTTCCCGCATCATCGGACTAAGGCATGCATGCTTGTAACGATAATATTATGTGGGTCTATATATATCTCTGACCGACTATGTCTGCTCATACTTACTGAATGTTCGATGGTGGCCAAGTCTCGTAAAGAGTCCGTTCGGCAACAATTTTGATGAAATTCGACTAAGATGGAAGTCTCATAAGGCAGCTTATCATCCTATTTGACCATCCATTGCAATGTCAACAATAACTTCTTTCCCTCTGCACTATGCAACCTGACCTGAGTGTAGTTGTACAACAGTACTTTTAGTAGGCATTGGAGTGCTGCTGCTGTGATACATCTTATTCAAACAGCTATAGCTAGGGGTACACATGTAATCCCAATTACTACTTACTGGATTCGGACAGATGAATCAGCCCCGAGCCTTTCGCGGGTCACAGCTTTTGCCGCGGCGCCGCATCTGCGGCAGCAGCAGCAGGGTACTCTGATTACAAGATCCAGCTCCTGGGCAGATGGCGCAGCGATTCGTACAAAGTTTACATCGAGAACGATCCCTCTCGCATCCTCCACCTCTCCTCCCTTCTTCACATGGCCCATACTCACCTCGCCCCTTTCGAGCCTCCGGCTTCTCGGGACTACACAGCCTTGGCTGAAGATTCGGCCCCCCCCTCTCTCTCGAGAGGGAAAACCAATTCTCGAGAACTACTTAGGACTCAAGAAATCGCACCATTTCTTTCCCGCATACGTCGCGCCGGACTCGTCTCAGTTTCTTATTATCGAGTTCCTTAATTCTATCTTCTTTTCTCACTTACTTACTTCTTTTCTCACTTCTCGGCAGCCTCGAATTAAAACGGTACCACCACAGACCTAGTACGAGCATGTGGGATCGAACCGCAGTCTCATGTACATAAATGACGTGTGTATTTGGAGTATTCAACTACTCATCTTTCGTTTCATTCTTGGTATGGCTCAACGTATAGTGATATTACAGTATGCCCTCAAAGGCTAAGCATTCGTACGCGGACATCAAAAAGAAGTAATTTTATTACCATGTTCCTTGCATGTTCCTTCGGAGTGTGGGTAGCAGGAATGATGGGTCACCACTGCTGCACTCATGCGTAGATCAATGATTCGGACACGGGGCCTGAGGCTAGACATGCAAATTGGATTGTATTCCGGACAGGAAGTCGAACTCTGAACATATCTCCGTTATGAATGTAGTATTGATTTAGGTAGTGCTGAGCTTACTTTCAGACTGACCAATCGGACGTACATTTTTATGACTGGGTGACCATGCTAACCACTCATTATAGGTAAAGACAGTCATCAACACATCAGATAGTCGTTTACGATGTAACCATGAGCATATGAAACCATTGTGATCGAGTGAATACCTCTTTACAAAAGCATGCTACAAAATCAAAACAACAACCTGATATGCGAGCGAGATTATGGAGTGAGCTTGAGGGTTGAACTACATTTTCGAGGGTCGACGATTTGAGTCACCGCATCTGTACTGCTGAAAAAAATGATGGTACACTCATGGTTATTGATTTGAAGATTCACTGTGGGCAATGAATAAGTATTAGAACACTTCGCTTTCGAGAGGTACTATTACTAACCGAGGAAGCAGGACAACTCTCCTACTCTTCTGGATGTCCAGCCCACCTTCTTCAAAGTACCTCTGAGTCTCAAAGCTCCAAGAATCATGTCCCCTGATCCAGTAAGCCATGCCATCCAAATAGTGTTTCACTTGGCCATCAAACTCTTTACCAAAAGATGGGACATGGCATAGATCTTCCAAGATATTGTGTACAAGCTTTGAACAGTAGTCACCAACCCACTTCGTTGCTTCGTTCAAACCGATATTTTCTTGATGCATCACGACAGTAACCGCGTTATGAATATCACCACGGGCTTGCTCAATATTGTAGGAATACATATCCTGGTCAAAATTTAGAATGGAACATAGACAGTCGAGAGAACAGAGATTACATTCATGAGTGTGGCTAGATCACTATAGGCATCGGTGAGTCTCCGGATAACCGGATCTTCAAAGACCTCATCCGGAAGATTGAGTGTGAATTGAATAGGCATGAATGTAGCGTTCATCGCGCCAGTTGAACGGCGGAAAATAATATAATCGTCAATGTTCCTGACGAAGCTTTGAGCACGCTCATGAGCTTCTTCAGAAACTGCAGTAGTGTATTCATCGAATGCTTCGATAAATCGACGGCGAGCACTCTCGGATACACATTTCAATGACGACTGCCAGAATCTAGGATGAGGACACAACAATTAATCTCGAGAGCCTCTGAATACATCCAAGACTTACTGGCGGCTAATCTCTCCAATCACACACTCGTCGGCTGGCCTGGCTTTGTTAGGATTGCGTAAAGCATCCATGACAATCGTGGCCAGTTGCTGAGCTTCATGAGGCATCGCAATGTCTGTGTAATCATCATAAAATGTATAGAGAACCATGAGATCACAACACGCGCGAAGGACGTCTGTATACCACAGGTATGTAATTGATAAGAATGGACAGATCATTTTGGGCCAGCAGAGAAGTATACCTTTGTTCTCCAACGGATATGTGAGAGCAGCGAGCAACTCTAGCAATAGCAAAACAATCTAAACAGTCCTCTGGCATGGATAGACAGACAAGGCTCACCAATCTTGCCGAGGTCCATTGCTCGTTGTACACGGGGTAGAATCCCATTAAAACTTCGGATCCATGCTGACGATTCTGCTTTGGCCTGAAGGTAATGTGGATTGAGAATGCGCTTCCAGGGCCATTGCACAAGAGGATCAGGGAGAGTGAAGACGAATTCTGAGGGGTCAGCGGTCATCTTTCAGTATACCTACATTCCTCTGTCGAAATCGCCCAGCACTTATAGGAAAAAAGGTGGCAGATCTTTCCATTTTCAACTGGAAAAGAACCTGTATTCTGACAACTAGAAATGATATCTCTCAACATAATATGACAACTGGAGTTCGATGGGCAGCTCATTTTTGATGAGGATGAGGACTTCATACAGGCAGGACCTTGGAAATGTAGACTTGAACACAGTTGCCTTGTCAAGTGTCAGGCAGGATCATAATCCTGACATATGAGTTGCCTTGTCAAGTGTCAGGCAGGATCATCAATTCTGACATATGCGTGATAATCATTCATTGATGATAGGCACATAGGCTCAATGTCTAAATTCGGCATCATTTGCTTAGCTGCCCTTCCTGCAATAACACACCTCTATTGCTGGACCCTATGTGTCTACTGTCAATGGATTATCATCACGGATTCCTGACAGAATCAAACCATTTGGAAACCCTCTTTGAACCCAGGCTTGTCTTTCTATCTAGACCAGAGGACTGTTTAGATTGTTTTGTTCTTTTTATTAGAGTTGCTTGCTGCTCTCACATATCCTTTGGAAAACAAAAGTATACTTCTCTGCTTGCTCAAAATGATCTGTCCATTCTTATCAATTACATACCTGTGGTATACAGACGTCCTTCGCGCGTGTTGTGATTTCATGGTCCCCTATACATTTTATGATGATTACACAGACATTGCGATGCCTCATGAAGCTCAGCAACTGGCCACGATTGTCATGGATGCTTTACGCAATCCTAACAAAGCCAGGCCAGCCGACGAGTGTGTGATTGGAGAGATTAGCCGCCAGTAAGTCTTGGATGTATTCAGAGGCTCTCGAGATTAATTGTTGTGTCCTCATCCTAGATTCTGGCAATTGTCATTGAAATGTGTTTCCAATAGTGCTCACTGTCGATTCATTGAAGCTCTTGACAAATACACTACTGCACTTGTTGAAGAAGCTCATGAGCGTGCTCAAAGCTTCATCAGGAACATTGATGATTATATTATCCTCCCCCGTTCTACAGCCGCATTGAACACAATAGTCATGCCTATTCAATTCACACTCAATCTTCCGGATGAGGTCTTTGAAGATCCGGTTATTCGGAGACTCACTGATGTCTGCAGTGATTCTGACTATACTCATGAATGTAATCTCTGTATCTTCTCGACTGTCAATGGTCCATTCTGAGCCTTGACTGGGATATGTATTCCTACAATATTGAGCAAGCCCGTGGTGATATTCAAAACGTGGTCATTGTTGTGATGCATCAAGAAGATATCGGTTTGAACGAAGCAACGAAGTGGGTTGGTGACTACTGTTCAAAGCTTGTACACAATATCTTGGAAGATCTATGCCATGTCCCATCTTTTGGTAAAGAGTTTGATGGCCAAAGTGAAACACTATTTGGATGGCATGGCTTACTGGATCAGGGGACATGATTCTTGGAGCTTTGAGACTCAGAGGTACTTTGAAGAAGGTAGGCTGTACATTCAGAAGAGTAGGAGAGTTGTCCTGCGTCCTCAATTAGTACTAGTACCTCTTGAAAATGAAGTGTTACTTATTACCTACAGGGAATATTTGAATTAATGATGATGCAAGATGCCAAGTTTGGCTTTGTTGAAGGGGTTCCCTTTCAAACTCAGCACAATCTCAGCTTCACAAAGTGTTCAGGGGTTAGTTGACACTAGATTCACTTTATAGAATGTGATAAATAGATAAGCAGTTTCTATTGATCAAGTTTTAATAGTTCAACCAGTTCAAACTAATAAAACAAGGCTCAAAGGACAGTTCAACATAAAATTGTAAGCTTGAAGCTACTAAATGTTCATAATGGCATAAGAACTCTGCCCCTTGGGGAATTGCAAGCTGTGGCAAGTAGTTGCTTGCTCATTATGCTCAAAATTCCTTCCTTTTATATCCCTCAGTCCATGCATGGGTCACACCTATTTTGTGTGTTTTTGTTGTTGTCCAGGAGTGTGATGGGCCAGTTGTCAGTCTGGGCATTGTAGTGTTGCATGGTCAAGTCTTGGCAGTATGTGTGTATTGGGTCAGCTGTGCACCCATTCTTGGCTTTGGATATTTGGATTTGATTATGCTGAGGTCCAGGGTGATCTTTGGTCTGCCTTTTTCTCTTTCTTTGTCCTCACCTCCTGCCTGCAGGTCCTTGTCATGTAGGTATCAGTGTTGTTAGTTGGTTGAGGTTGGTTGGTTTGTAGAAGGTGGGGCTGTTTCAGCAGGTTATGTGGTGAGTACAGAGTAATTGCATGTAAAAAACAATTGGGCCCAATAATGAGTGGGACTGTGATCTGACATAATCAATAGTTGTTAGACTAAGGAGTATATCATACACAAGCTATGTGCTAAGTTCCAGACCCAACATCACTGCATTTGGTTAGGTCCTCAATATTCTAACTCAATGATGAGAGACAGACCCAACTTCATTTTTGTTTGGTTAGGTCTTTGTAATTGTGAATCAATCAAGGTAGGGCACTACAAGTGCATGTGTCATACATTGTAGCAGAACATGTTTTGTTTTGTATAGTACATGTCCAGCAAAGTCCTCTGCATTGTAGTGGAAGGTCAACAATGTTACATCCATAACAGTGCCATTGCAATGTTATGATGTGTTGTTGAAAACATTCTTAGCAGACATCTTGGTTCCACAGGATTCCTACATTGTGTCATCAGTGTCAGTGGAGGCACATCTGCTGTCTGCTTTTCATTGCCATATGACATCCATTGTAAAGGTGGTTCCATTAGCCAGTCATCACATAACTGTTTCCATTCAAAAGCTGCTCTGTTGTTAAGATCTTTGTCCATTGCTGGATGCTGTCATGGAACTGTTTCTGTTGGAGAGCCACTCCATTGTTAAAATCTCAGTCTGTCTGTATTAGATATCTGTGAGAATCTGTAAAGTAATTCTGGTAGTGGCTAGAAGCTGTCACAGAACTGTTTCTGCTGGAGTGTCTTATCATCTGTTGCAAACCAATGATTGGCCACTCTACAACTGTTCCATGAAAATATGACTATGTTGACAGTCTTATGGCTTAGTGGTTCAATGTAACAGAGTGTCCCATTACTTTCTCATTAGCCTACTTTATCTAATTATTTAGTTATATTATTATTGTAGTGTCACCTGATGCTACCTCTAAGCCTATTCACTTTACTTACATAAGGCAGCACTTTACTTCATACTTTGTAGACAGAATCAACAACTGGTTTTGACTTGCAAGGTGTGAGCTGTAAGCTGCACAACCCATAACAGAAATATTACATTTCTAAGATGAACAAGCATTGACTCATTTGTAAAGCAGAAGCCTAACTTCCAGAAAGAAGTTCATGGCCACTAGTTTGAATCAGAATATTAAAAGTTTAATGTTGACCTTCCTCAATGGGTACAATTGACCATGGAAGGTCAGGTGTTTGAGCCTAGGTCCAAACCAGATTTTAATGGAGCACACATAGTGCTCCACATGAGATGTTGGATCCTGCCACATCATGTCATGGCATGGGGAGAGAAAGTGGTGTTATACCAGGAGGGCTGCCAGCAGCCACTCCCACTTGGCCAGCTATAGCTGGTCAGGGAGGTGTTACCACTGAGGGCACTCAAGTGCCCTCTGCCCAGTCATATCTGAAGGTAGAGCCAGAAGGAGTGGTGGTGACAGCTAGCAAGGAGAAAAATCTCTTGTATGTGCCCACTGCACTGGGAGTGGAAGGTCTTAGATCCTTCCCAGTGACTGCAGGAGACTGCTTCGAGTCTTTTTTGTTGGTTACTCTGCTGAAGAGCACTAACAGAGAATCTTACAGGGCACAGGGCCCTGTACAATTGAAAATTGGGCCCTCCCTGAGCAAAAGGGTAGCAGGACCATCAGCCTTTATGGAATAATTTTAGAGGATGTTGGTGACACCTTGGATACTGATGGTGAGGCTAACTTGGATGACATCCTCCATTGGATGGTGTTAGTGTTTTAACAGAGCCAGGTTAAGGTCACTAAGGCCTCAATGCAACAGTACCTAGCTGCAAGAATGGCTAAGCATATAACAATCCAATGGTTGCTAGGAGAGGGGATGATTCCAACTGATCCAGTAAAGTTCATGGAACTTTATATGCTTTTTCTGGTGCAGGAGGTAGTGATTACCTCCAGCAAAAGAAGTTGTGAGGATCTCAGACCTCTTTAGCAATGCCTTCACCATTTGTGGGTGGTGATTTGTTACACCCACTTTCCCTGGTCAATGAAGCATTGACCATCCTGCAAGTACTACAACAGCCTGGTGAAATGCCATTGGATTACACAGTGAGACAGGCTGCAGTAGACCATCAGAGACAGGCTATGCTGGGAATGCTGGTAGCAACTGACTTGGCATTGACAGAGGCCAGATCAGTCATTACAGTTGAACAGCCCATGGTGCAACACAGACCCACTGGGTCTACATAGAGAGCATTGATCTGAAAAGACCAAATCACATTATAGTGATTTAATAATGGTGACATGGAGGACTTTGGACTGTCCTTCATGGATGATCAAAAGATGGTGTTCCAAGGGGGCACCACTTATGGTATATGGCCTGAAGTGTCAGGGGACTTCCATTTCTGACCTCTGTGACCTATTCCAGCACCTCTGCAGCTTGTTCAATGTCTCTGGGGCTCATTCCAGAACCCCAGAGATCTCCAGAGAACTGTAGAGTTCTCCATATTACCTCACCAATCATTGTCCTAGAGTTAGGATTACCTCTGGCCTTCTGTACAGTAGTTCTGATGCCTCCACCACCTGCTGATGCACTGCACTGAGCAGCAGGGATCCTTAGACTTGTTCTCTCCAGATTCCCCTCTGCTAGGTGGTTAGTTACTGATTGTATTGTCATCTACTCCTGCTAATATACTTTGGATTCCCCTCTGCTAGCTGCATGACTCCAATCTGCTGCCCTGGAGGTCACCCTTACAGCAGAACAAGTCTCCTACAACTGGTCTGGAAGCCCCTCATAGCTGCAAGGAACCTCTGAGCTGCTATCCATTGCTTCTCCACCAGGATTAAGCACTGTGTAGTTCTATGTCTCAGCTTGCCAACCCAGACACATCTTTTTTTTTGGAGGCCCCAGCCCTGCAGGACAAAGCCTGGACCCGCCTGCTACACCTAGAAACCCAAGTGCAATTAATGCAATCATCTCTCACCCACCATAAAACTGCACTCTATACTGTCCATCAAACCACAGATCTTATCTCCCAGTCACTCCAAGCACTGCTCAAATGCCTAACTCCCACCTCCACACCTCCCCCAGCTGTGGAACCAGCCCCAACTGCATCTGCACCTGTTCCTGCAGCTCTAGTGGCCCTACAGCCATGGCATGCCCCATGCTACCAGATGCATACAATAGTGCCTGCTCTGGCAGGGAATGATTCCTTTAATCCTGCCTCACCTATATCCACCTCAGTAGGGACACCTTTGACTTTGACACATTGAAAATAGCCTGGGTACTGTTGTACATTGAGACTGGATGTGCCTCCACCTATGCACTATGAGTTTTCTGTTGCCTCAGAGGTGTTGGAATTTTTCCAGACTGGGCCGCCTTCAAGAAGGACTTTTGCATGGAGTTTTTCCCACTAGACCCCACCAAGACTGTGGCATTGACACTACATGATAGGGAGCAATATGGGCAAGGAAAGCATACATTGGACAAGTACATTGACTTGTTCTGGGCTCTGGTCAAGCAAGCTGCCTACCCCAATAGCCTTCAATTATGCCTCACCTTCTGGGATGGCCTGCACCCCATGCTAGTGGAATGCATTGACAATCTTATGGAGGGTTGCCCAGACAATGAAAAGATTGCATCATAGTATGAGGTGGCCCAGGACCAGTAGCAACTCATGGAGATTTGGAGGGAGCTCTGCCACCCACATTCCACAATGCACCCCACTCCAATCACCAATCTCCACCACCCCATACCTGCTTGCCCAATGCCAGCTTCCTCTGGCCATCCCCACGACACATCCACTGCTGCTGGGTATCTCCATGAACATGGATGCTGCCAGACAGCTCCATGCTGTGCTGCTGCTGTGCTAGAGATGCCAGAAGCTCAGACACTTTGCATAGCACTGCCTCCTGGGCCTGGAGGTGTGTTACCTTTCCACAGCAGAGCAGGAGAAACTCCTCCTGCAGCTGCTGGCTGCAAAGGATGCTGCCAGAGCTCCATTGCCAGATGAGCCTACACCAGAGTTGACCCCAGAGGAGATCAGCATGTGTGCATCACCCCCAGAGCTGGAGGAGGATTTTTAGTTGAGTGATGGATGAGGTATATGCCTCTATTGCTGGGTGCTAACAGGTTCTCATGTCTGTCAATAGAAAATGAAATCACCTTTTCCAATGTCCTTCATTCTGAGACAGAAGAACCTCAATGTTTCCCTTCAGATGTACAAATACCAACTCTGGAGCCCCTGTCAAGCTCCCCAACACCTTCTAGGGTCCACTGGTGCAGCCCCACCTAGGTGCATCAAATGCCCCAACAGTATGTGATGGCTTCCAGCCCATCTGCTAACTTCCTGCACCTTGATGTTGAGATAG
Organism: Termitomyces sp. T153; assembly: GCA_018296165.2. Lineage (NCBI taxonomy): Eukaryota > Fungi > Basidiomycota > Agaricomycetes > Agaricales > Lyophyllaceae > Termitomyces > Termitomyces sp. T153. Next base: position 19,795 of record JACKQL020000080.1, read on the forward strand.
AGACCATGGACACCCAGCAAGCCTATGGAGTTATGGCTCTTCTGGATAGCAGAACAACAGGACTGTTTTTGAATTTGGAGTTCGTCAAATGCTATGGTCTGACCATGCAGCCCCTCTCCAAGCTGATTCTGGTCTACAACATTGACAGAACACCCAACAAAGCAGATGCCATCAGCTCCATGATTGACCTGGTCCTGCACTATCAGAATTATGCAGAGTGTGCTGTTTTTGCTGTCACCAGCTTAGGTAGGCAGGACATGATCCTTGGTTTCACATGGCTCTGTGAGCACAACCCCAAGGTAGATTGGACCAAGGGAGAGGTAATCATGAGCAGATGCCTTTGGAAGTGCTCCACCTGTGCTGCTGAGGACAGGAAAGAATGCTGGGCTCAAGTTCAAGAGCACATGGCCATTTGCCCATGTTGTGCTAGGCCCCTCCCCTTCACCAATCTGGACCTCTTGGATCCTCCACCTCTGGCATTCCCTTGTAGAGAGGCCATCTATAAGGACAACTGGAGCAGTGGTGAATTCTTGGAAGAGGAGCATGAAGAGGAGTTTGGTGGCATACATGAGCTAGAGCTCCTAGATGACACAGTAGAAGTGGGGGACTGAATCTATGCTATCACTGTACACCTGCCACCCTCAGTTGTAGAGATCTGGGCTAGCCAGACCACATCCCAGCAGCTGGCCCAGGCATTTGCTGCTAATGCTGCACCCCAAAAGTTCTGAGATGTCATACCCCCCTACCTCCATGTGTTTGAGGATGTGTTCTCCAAAGCCTTATTTGACTTGCTTCTGGAGCACAAGAGGTGGGACCATGCAATTGAACTGCTGCCAGATTCCACACCCTCCAGCTGTAAAGTCTACCTGCTAGCACCCAGGGAGCAGGATGAGCTCAATGCCTTCCTGCAAGAAAATCTGGACTCCAGTCACATCTGCCCTTCCAAGTCTCCAATGGTTTCTCTGGTCTTCTTCATCAAGAAGAAGGATGGCTTGCTCTGACTGGTCTAGGATTATTGAGTTCTCAATGCCATGACAGTGAAGAACTGCTACCTCCTCACCCTCATCTCTGAGCTCATCAACAACCTCTGGAGTGTGCAATACTTTACTAAACTGGATGTCTGGTAGGGCTACAACAATGTGCACATCCAAGAAGGAGACAAATGGAAGGCCACCTTCTGGACCAATTGGGGATTGTTCAAATTGCTTGTTATGTCATTTGAACTCACCAACAGCCCTGCCACTTTCCAGACAATGATGAACAACATCTTCTGGGACCTCATCATGGAGGGTGTAGTGCATGTATACCTCAATGACATCCTCATCTACACCAAAACACTGTAAGAACACTGTCAGATCACTTGCCTCATCCTGGAATGCCTCTGCCAGCACCAGCTCTACCTCAAACTAGAGAAGTGTGAGTTTGAACAGACCTGGATTGAGTATCTCAGCCTGATCATCTTGCATGGAGCCATGGAGATGGACCTAGTGAAGGTAGCAGGTGTGGTGGAGTGGCCAGAGCCCAAGAACAAGAAAGAGGTGCAGGTGTTCCTCAGCTTTGCAAACTTCTACTGGAGATTCATCCAGGATTTCTTGCACCATGCATGTCTGCTATTTGACCTTACTGGAAAGGATGTTGCATGGAGTTGGGGACCTCTGGAGCAGGTGGCCTTTGATGCCCTCAAGTGCACCATGACCTTCAGACCTGTCCTCCTCTTTCCAGACAACAACTCCCCCTTCCAGGTGGAAGCAGATAGCTCTGACTTTGCCACTGGGACTGTTCTTTCACAGCAATCCCTAGAGGATGGGAAGTGGCATCGGATGGCCTTCTACTCCAAGAGCCTAAACACAGTAGAGCAGAACTACAAGATCCATGACAAGGAGATGCTGGCCATCATCTAGTCATTTGAGGAGTGGCAGCACTTTCTGGAAGGTGTGCAGCACAAGTTTGAGGTCTGGACTGTCAGGTTCCACTGACTACGGGGGCTCAGCTATACTGGTGAATCCTTACTAAGCAGATGCAATGTTCTGCACTCATAACCTGGCATTCCAGAGTTGGCACAGAGTGGAGAGACTTGCGGGGGGAAGCTAGGGGGAGCAGTCTGAGCAAGTCTGAAGTGGTCCAGGAAAGTCTAAGACCAAGTATATTAACATTGGGCTTAGGCAGGCATCAGGAACAAGTTTGTAGGTGCATGAATAGACTGTGGGGAAAATCAAGGCTTTGCTAGTGATGAGGGCAGAGCCAGAGTTGGACAGGGGATCAATCAAGACTTGATGGGTTCCAGGGCTGAGCAGAGAGCAAGGTCCAGAGTTGTCATAGAATGTTCAGGGTTCATAGCATGTGTGTGGAGTTTGTACTGATGTTGGAGATAGAAAGAACTTAGAGAAACAAAGGAAATATAGACAGTTGAGATGAGATAGAGATGAGGTGAGACAGGACAGAGAAAAGAGATAGATTTAAGACTAAAAATAGAAACAGAGACAGAGAGAAACATGAGACACAAGTAACCAATAATGCAAGTAATATCAAGACTGGAGTATGAGGAGTTACTCTATGACTTATATACTGACTACTGGATAGCTCTGTAGGACAGCGGGCATGGTGGCAGGACTTGACAGGGCTGCACAGGGTTGACAGGTGTTGGATACAATCAAGGAGCAGGCCACAGTGATATTCTGATGGGATCAGCTGGGGATGTGGGCTGCTCTGGAGTCATCATGATGCTCCAGAGCAGGTTGGATGAACCAGAGTAGGGGATTGGAAGTGTACAGTGGGGTCAGGAGTAGTGGGGGAAGGTTCTAGGGGCTCAGAGGAAGTGTCAAGGACTGTGGAGAAGGCATCAGAGTTGGCCAGAGGATCATTGGGGTTTGTCAGAGAAGCATTGGAGTTGGCCAGGGGATTGTTAGGGTTTGCTGGAGAAGCATCAGAGTTACCTGGAGTGGGTGCAGAGAGTGGTTGAGGGTTGGGAGGTTTGGCAGGGCATTGGAAAGGGCTTGAGCAGGTTGGAGACAAGGTCAGGGGTCTGGGGAGTGGGTCATGACATCACCCCCCCTTCAATATCAAGACACTTGAGATGCAGGGCACAGTTTGGGAATTGGCAGGGCATGGGAATTGGAGTTAAGTAATATTGATCAGACTGCAGTAAGCAGCAGTGGTGTGGGGAACAAAGTTGAAGCATGGCCACTGTTCATCAGGGGGTTCTTTCCAAGCCATTAAAAAGGGTCAGATGTACCCCAGGCTTCCCAAACTTCCTGCAATGTTGTCTTCTGCTCATTCTCCAGCAACATCCAGGTCTCTGTCCATATCATCCCAGTCATCCTCCTTTAGGGACTCCAAGGGGCATTGGAATCATCACTGAGTTGAGGCGATGTATCATAGTTGTGAGTGTGATTCTGTCATGCATTCCAGAATACTGACTCAGTCCTGACAGAGCTATCTGTGGCCATGACAGGCCCCTCAGGGCTTTCATCAGGCAGGAATGTAATGCAGTTGGCAGGGGTGGTCCCTCCCTTGCATCCTAGGCCTGGCTTGGTCCAGGAGTGGATTCAGGGGTGGTCCAACCTGTTCCTGCAGGTTTGAGAGTGGCTCAGGTGGAGGTGAGGCTGGAGCAGTTCATCAAGGCTGTGGGGCAGGCAAGGGGTCCTCCAACCCTCAAGTGGTGCCAGGCGGCAGCCCTGGTGAGTGACTATGCAATTTTACCTTTTCTCTAGCTAACCTATTTCCATAGTGTTTGTCTTGTGTTCAACACAGGGAGCAGTGCGACTTCGAGGAGCCCATGCCAGGGCTATGGCAGAATACATTGGTGTGTCTCCTATGTCACTCATGGCACAAGAGGTGCTCTGTTATGTTGAGTTGGCATGCTGCTTGTGTTGCTGTAGAGCAAGGTTGGGACCAGGCATGGGTCATGGCATAGTTGGAGGAGGAGCAGCGGAGCAAGGTGTCAGAGAGAGTCAAGGGGGCCAAAGGTGGGAGTAGCATGGGGCGCCTGCTGATGAAGATTGGGCCTCTGTGGAGTGGACCAAGAGAAGGGGCCTCCATGGCACACAACAAGGGTAAGTGGAGGAGGTGGGACTGAGCAAGCAGGTGCAGGAGGAGCAGGCAATGGCAGGCCCCCTGAGCCCTACAGTATATTCCCTGACCTCTGGGGCTTTAGTGGGGTTGTCTATGGGGGAGTCATGGTTGGTCATGGAGGCTTTCCTGCAGCATTAGGTGGAGGGCCTGGAGCAGTTGCTGGCTACCCATGAGGAGGAGGTCTGGAGAATTGGGGAGGACTAAGACATGATGTGGAGGAAGTGGGATGAGGCATGGAAGGACAGGAATGCAGCACAGAAGGACCAGAACATGGCTATAGGGACAGCCACAGAGCAGCTGGTCCAACTTCAGGAGGTGCAGGCTCATTTGAGGCAGTTGGAGGCATGGGCAGGGGCAGAGGTGCAGGGGGCTTGGGAAGGGTTGGGCATAGGGGTGCCTAGGGTGATGGTGGAGAGGGTGCAGAGGCAGGAGGAGTAGCTCACCAACAAGGCAGCCTCGGAACAGTGGAGAGTGCTTCATGAGTCCTTTTCTTTTTATTCCTTATTCACCTTCCCACTGGGCTGACCCCGCTTTGGCAGACTGGGCCAGGGAGCACCACATTCTCCTTGATAGAGCATTGGCAGTGCTGGGATCCATTTATGATGGGTTGGTGAGGATGCCTGGGGACCTCCCCCCAGAGCTGGGGTAGGGGTTTACACAGATGGGGCATCTGCTGGTGGAGCATCAGCAAAGGGTGACAGCAGACCCTGGAGCATAGTAGAAAGTGGCAACAGATATGGGGGAACCCTTCCCAGGGCATCTGGACATTCTGGCAATGGTGGTGGCGCAGCTGGAGGTGGACATAGTGGGGAGGATTGCAGAGGGAGAGTTGGAGGGAGAGGAGGAGTAAGGGATTTTCTTGGACTCATCTTCTTGTATTCTGGGCCTGCTTGTACCTCTGTAATATTATGTATTTTTGTATATACAGCTCTTTTTGGACCTTCAGCCTGGATGAGTGACTCTTTTGAGTGTCAAGTGAGGGGGAGTGAATAAAACACATAAGAGGTTACTTGTGGGAGTTGAATCCCTGATGAGTCCAGAGGCAGGGGTTATGCCCACTGATGCCATTTGTGTTTGCTAGTCCTGGGGGTCCTGGAGCTTGATGGAGTGTCGTTAATAGAAGTCCCAGAGTTTGTTGGGGGCTCCATTGAGGTTTTTTTGGGGTTCCCAAGTGTTGTCCTCAGGTCCATAGCCCTTCCAGCAGACCAAGTATTGGAGTCAGCTGCGGACCATGTAGGAGTCAAGGATTTGGTTAACCTTGTAGTGACATGTGTCTCAACTTCAATGGGGAGCAGTTGGCTGAGGCGTTGGCCAGGGAATGGGTCCAGAGCATATCTTTTGATAAGTCAGATGTGGAACATGGAGTAAAGGCCCTTCAAGCCTAGAGGTAGGTCAAGCTTGTAGGTGTGCATAGAGACCTTCTGGAGGACTTTGAAAGGGCTGAAATGTTTGTGATCAAGCTTGATGGAGGGCCTCTGGGTCTTGAGATTTTGTCAATCAAGCCAGACCAAGGTGCTGAGGGACCAGTTGGGGGTCAGGTTGCATCAGGCATTGGCATGCTTGGAGTAGGCTTGATTAGCAGTGTTGATCTTGTCCTGGAGGAAATGGTAAAGGAATCAGAGGTCTTTGGTGACTTTGTGGGCAATGTGGGAAGGGATATCCTTGAAGGATAGCATGAGTTGGGAGTTGTAGCCCTTGTTGGCATAGAAGGGGGAAACTCCAGTGGTGGAGTGAGGTGTATTGTTGTAGATAAACTCAGCAAGGGTAAGTTCTGCATGCCAGTTGTTCTGTAAATAGTTAACATAGAGGCAGAGATACTGTTCCAACATCTGGTTTACTCATTCTGTTTGTCCATTGGTCTCCAAGTGATAGGTGGTGGAGAGATTGATTTTGATTTTGAGCACCTTGCATAGTGATTGCCAAAAACAAGATACAAATAGAGGTCCATGGTTGGAGATGATATTGTCCAGGAGTCCATGCTTAGAGAATACATGTTTGAGGAATAGTTTGGCAAACTCCAGAGCATTGTCAGTGGTGTGGCAGAGGATGAAGAGGGCTTGTTTAGTGAGGTGGCAGACGATGACAAGGATTGCATTGAAATCTTTGGAGTCAGGGAGTTTGACAATATGATTCATTGATATTGAGGACCAGGAGTGTTAGCCAATGGGGAGGGGCTTCAGTAACCTGTGGGGATGGTGGCGGGGTATCTTGGCCCAAAGACAAGGTTTGCAGGCCCTTATGTATCATGTGACATCTTTCTTCATTCCTGGCCAAAAGTAAGTCTGAGAGATGAGTTGAAGGGTCTTATGAATTCCTGGGTGTCCCCGGAGTTTGTGGTTGTGGTGTTGCTAGAGTATGTTGAGGCAAATGGACTTGTAGTCCATAGTCTGGAGCATAAATTTGTCCACTCCAGAGTAGGAGGCAGTGGTCCAGAGACAGCGTGAAAGGGTTTTTGGCATTCAACTCATCAACAAAATTGCTACAGAGGTTATACTGGGTGAAGAAAGGGTCTGGGAGTGAGTTTCTGATTTGATGGAGGATCCCTTCTTCATTTAAAATCAGCATGGCATGTAGATGTTTGGGGGGGATTACCACTCAATGGTTGAACACAATCCATTTGGCTTCAAATGATTTTTTTGGATATATGTTGGACCTCCGAGTGAGGGCATCAAGCTTTGCGCCAAGTTGTCCAGGGCAATAGTGGATGGTGAAGTTATACTCTGAGAGGGTTTCAGACCATCAAGCTTGGTGACAGCTGAGTTGTTTTGTGGTTGTGAAGTATTGCAGGTTGTTGTGGTTGGAGTAGACTTGGATGCCGTGCAGGTACCCCTCAAGGTAGGCCCACCACTGATGGAAGGCTTCAACAATTGCAAGGAGTTCTTTATCATAGATGTTGTAGTTGAGCTCCATGGGGATCATTGAATGGGTGTAGAAGGTGATGGGGCAGAGATCCTTGCCTCTGAAGTCTGACTGGGAGAGTATTCCAGCAATGGCATAGTTGAAGGCATTGCATTTGAGTATGATTGGCAGGGAGGGGTCAAAATGGTGGAGGACTGGAGTGGAGGTGAAGGCCTTCTTCAGGAGGAGGAATATGCTTTGGCACTTGCTGTTCCAATCCTAAGGGGTGTCCTTCTGCATGAGTCAGTTGAGGGGTTTGGTGATTCCAGAATAGTTGTCAATAAATCAGTGATAAAAGTTAGCAAACCCCAGAAATGACTGTACCTCCTTGATGTTCCATGGCAGGGGGCAATTGAGTATAGCTTCAACCTTGGTGGGGTTCATGCACATGCTGTCAGGAGTAATGATGACCCCAAGGTATTTGACCTCCATCATGTGCAAGGAACATTTCTTGGGTTTGGCATGAAGGTGATACTCTCAGAGTTGTTCTAGGACATGGCAGACATGCTCTGGATGCTCTTCCAGAAAATTTGAGTAGATCAAGATGTCATCCAGATACATGATGACAAAAATGTCATTCATATCATAGAAGATGTCATTCATGAAGTACTGGAAAGTGGTGGGGAAGTTAGTCATTCTGAAGGGCATTACAAGGTACTCAAAGAGGCCATAGCAGGTGTGAAAGGCAGTCTTCCATTCATGTCCCAGAGCAATCCAGATGTTATTGTAGCCAGAGTGGAGGTCTGTCTTTGTGTAGATTTTGGCACTGCAGAGGTGATTAGCAAGATCTCTGATCAGGGGGAGGGGATACTGGTTCTTTTTGGTGAACTTGTTGAGTCCCCAATAATCCACACAGAGTCAGAGTGATCCATTCTTCTTCTTAGTGAACAAGACTGGAGCACTGGTGGTGGAGATTGATGGGCATATGAAGCCCTTACCAAGCATGTTGTCAAGGTACTCCTTCAGGGCCCAGAGCTTAATCTCAGACATGTTGTAGATCTTGCCAAATGGGGGTGAGGCGCCTTCTTTGAGGTTGATCTTGTGGTCATAGGAGTGGTGTGGGGGAAGTCCTTTGGCACTCCCTTCAGAGAACATGTCAGTGAATTTATGATACTCTGGGAGAACTACTTCATATAGGATCTGTTCCTCTGTTTTGCACTCTAGCATGGTGGTTTCTGCGCAGAGGTGCTCCTCTGGTAGGGCTGGCATGATTTGTAACTGGAAGGTGGGGGTGCTGTCTTGTAGGATGCATGCAAAGGGGACAGCACCAATGATTTTAATGTCGAGGTTTCTAGAATCAATGGAGGTGGATGATAGAGCAGTAGCGGTTGAGTCTGGAGTGGTGGTGGAGTTGGTCAGAGAGGTTGAGCATTGCTGGTTGGAGTACCGTGGGCCTTTGTATTGATTCTGAGGTATGTTGGGAGGCAGCCATCATGATTTGATTGAGGGTGACTGAGGCAGAGTTGCATTTTCTTTGCCTTCTGGGTTGCCATCAGAGGTTGAGGGGCTTTGAGTTGCTCTGGAGGTGTTGGTGCTGGGGTTGGAGATGTTGGAGTCCAAGATAGACTGGAGGCAGAGGAGGATGGCAGCCACTAGACTTGCTTTGGGGCTGGGAAATTGAATGGTGAAGTTCTTTCAGTTGATATTAGAGTTGACGTCTTGCAGCTATGGGAGTCCAAGCATGATTGGGGTCAATGAGGGGGAGTTGAGTGATGAGGAGCTAGGCCTGGAACTGCAGATCATTGTTGAGGGTGAGAGTGTTGTCATGGTATTGAGTGATCCCTATAGTGGCACTTTCATCAAAGAGTTGGAGCTTGAGGGGTTTGTTAAGGTCATTGCATTGGAGGTCAAGTTGACTGCTGATGAAGGTACCAGAGGCGCCGCTGTTGATGAGGGCGGGGAGTATCTTGGGCGAGCCATCAAGTCGGACATTGATGATGAATGACTACACAGACCTGGAGCAGAGCTACAGGGGAGTCTAGAGTTGGTTGATTGCAGTCTCAGAGTTCTCAGAGGAGGGTGAGAGGTCGAGGCAGAGAGTGAGGCTGGGCCAGCTGATGCGGGGGTTGGTGGAGCAGAGCTAGGAGAAGCCTAAGATGATGGGGGCAGAGGAGTGTAGTTTGTGACAAGTAGCCAGAGTTCTTGTTGTTGTCCGTTGGCAAAGGTCATGATTGTTTCTAGGCAGTGTGTAATGTCTCTAGCAGGGGTGGGGTTGCTGTCAAAGAGCTTGAGGGGAATCAGAGTGGGGAGGCATTGGAGGTAGTGGGGAGCAAGTGCTGCCAGAGAATCATTGATGAAGTTATCTGTGGCACCGCTGTCAACTAGTGTGGGAACAGAGTGGTTAGAGAAGGGGAGAGTGGTGCAGAGGAGAAGAGTAGTGGAGGAGTGGGAGGGGAGGTGTGCTAGGAGGTTGTCCATGGCAAGTACCATTGCACAGAGAAGTGTGGCCAGGGCAGAGAAGACATCAGGGTCTGGTCCATGGTCTAGTATGTCTTCAAGATCTAAACTGCTAACTCATTTTCTATAAACTGGTAATCACAGTCTTCTCCATCAATTGTCCACACAGTGCGTCCCATCACCTGTCATTTAGGACAACTGCAAATAAAGTGTCCCTGCTCACCACATAGGATGCATGTGCCTTCTTTCTGTCATTTCTCCTGAGTTTTCTCTGGTACATCAATCTATGGCCTATTCCGAATCTTATTTGCACATAGGGCTTTTTGGTCATCAGCAGAGTCCAGAGTATTGTCATAGTCATTGGGGTTGGCATTCCAGGGTTCCAAGGCCTCCTGGAGGTTGGCGGTGTTGAGCTGGGCAGGGGGGCGCTGTTCTGGGGGTCAATTGGCACTGAAAGGTCCTCGGCCTAGAGGGAAATGGGGTGTGGAGTTGGTTGGGTTGGTGGGGATTGAGGGTTGAGTGCCATTGGTTGCTTCAGCCTGCTAGTTGGTGTTGCCAGAGGTGTTCCACAAAGTCTGGGGTGCCATGTTCTTGCTCCAGTCTTTCCAGTAATGTTGATTGACCTGGGTAATGAGTGCCTTGTACCCATCGTAGGTGGTTTGCTTGGGTGCGAGGCAGAGGACATCCTTGATCCATTGAGGCAGGGCACAACAGAGGGCAAAGCGGAGGGTGTTGTAGTTCCACCTAGTTTCATAGGCTTCTTGTTTGAATTGTACAATAAAGGTTGTGAAACATTCATTGTTGCATATTCAGAGGTTGAAGAGGTTTTCCTCTGCCTTTGCTATGGTGTCAAAGACACCAAACTTACTTGAAAATTCCTGGGTGAAAGCAAGCCGATTGGAGAGCATGGAGTTGTTGGGATCAAACCAGAGTAGTGCAGTGTAATGATTGAAGGCGATTCCCTACAAATATGATGCAGCAAAGGCCACTTGTGAGCTTTCAAGCTGGAAGGTAATGAGCTTAGCTTGGAACATTATTAGACACTGGGTTAGAAAAATGCACCACTTCTGGGGATCATGACCAGTAAAGGGTTTGGGCTTTTGAATGTCAAGTTTTCCTTCCTGAGCCAGTGCATTGCAAGTGTTGTCCTGGGTGTTTTGGGTTCAGGGTGGGGGTCTGGCATTGTAGTAGTAGTAGTAGTAGTAGTAGTAGTAGTAGTAGTAGTAGTAGTAGTAGTAGTAGTAGTTTCCATTGCTATGCTGGGGGAGGAAGTTGTCTATAGCCAGGCTCCATCCTCCAGGTGGTCCACCATTGGGAGGTCCACTGCCAGGGGGCTGCCCCACATTACCTGGGGGAGGCCCGGGGGCCCATTGAGGGGGAGGGAGTCCTCTGGGAGTGGGGAGTCCAAAGTAATTAGCATTAGCAAGGTGGGGGGTGAGGGGAATTAGTGGGAAAAGGAGGTCAGGGTGCCCCAGAGCTCATGGGCTGTCTTGGAGGGGCTGCAATGTTCTGGTGGGGTGGAGGCATGTTGGTACAGGGGGCACAGAGATCAAAATGGGGGGGTCTGTCTCGTAGAGGGCCATTGTGCAGAGCAGGCTCATTGGCAGGATTACCAGGCTTGTCAATGTAGGAGAGAGTCCAGTTGTCATTGTTAATGCACAGGGGCAGCCATTGCATATGGGGTTCAGGAGCAGTGGGCTGATTCCAGGTACAGAAGGTGCTGGGGACAGAGTTGGCCTGGGGGTGAGTGGAGAGGGCCAAAGTGTGGATGGCAGGTTAGTCAAACAATTCCCCCATGGGGTTGGGGTTCCTCAAGATGCTGGAGACCACATTGAGTTCTTCCTGCTGGTGGAGAATGGGAGGCAGAGTTTTGCTACATGTCCCCATGGGTTCCTTGCATTGCACATGGAAGGAGTGGGAGGGGTCCAGAGGGTCTTCGAATGGGCAGGGGTTCAGACTAGTGTGGATTTCCTCAACCAATGTGTGGAGCTTGTTCCATAAGTTAGTGTTGATGCCCAGAATGCCTTGCATTGTTTCCAGGAAATTTCCTTACAGATAGCATTTGTGGAAGTTGAGGAGTCAATTTGCCCAAACTTCTAGAGTTGCTGGAGTATTAGAGTAGCCCAAGTTGATGAGAAGGGTATGAGCACATCTTGCAAATTCCATAGGAGAGAGGTGAAGAAAATGGAGGACTTTGTCGCACTGTCAGATGTAGGCTTCAACTCTTTGCTGTTTGGGATAAGGGGGAATTTGAGTGGAGAATAGCAGATGAGGAGGAGAATAATTATCTGGGTGCTCCAGAGAAGCTGGAGCTGCAGCAGAAACTGGGTATGTGTAGTAGTGGGCAGGGGGAAGGTAGGCAGGGTTAGGAAGTGCTGCAGAGTATCCTCCAGGGTATATGCAGGGGTTGCTGCTATTGGCAGGGAATGCTGAAGGGTGGCACCAGCCTGGGGGAATTTTCTGGCTGATGGAGGGGGTGTAGAATGCCTGGTTGGGGTCAGGAGTCCAGTGGCAGGGGACATACTGATCCATAAGGGGGCTTGAGTAGAATGGAGTGTATGAGTTTTTAGGGACTGGCTGACTGTAGACATTGGTTAGGTAGCTGGCAGGGTTGTATGTGGGGTTATACACAGTCATCAAGAACAGGGTAAGGAGGAGTCTTGATATTATGTCAGGTTCCACTGACTACAGGGGCTCAGCTACACTAGTGAATCTTTATTAGGCAGATATGATGTCCTGCACTTATAACCTGGCATTCTGGAGTTGGCGCAGAGTGGAGAGACTTGCAGGGGGAAGCTAGAAGGAGCAGTCCAAGCAAGTCCAAAGTGGTCTGGAGAAGTCTAAGACCAAGTATATTAACATTGGGCTTGGGCAGGTGTCAGAAACAAGTTTGTAGGTGCATGAATAGACTGCAGAGAAAACGGAGGCTTTGCTAGTGATGGGGGCAAAGCTGGAGTTGGATGGGGGATCAATTAAGACTTGATGGGTTCCAGGGCTGAGCAGAGAGTGAGGTCCAGAGTTGTTGTAGAATGTTCAGGGTTCATAATGCATGCACAGAGTTTATACTGATGTTGGAGATGGAAAGAACTTAGAGAAACAAAGGAAATATAGACAGTTGAGACGAGACAGAGGCAAGGTGAGATGGGACAGAAAAAAGAGATAGATTCAAGACTAAAAATAGAAACAGAGACAGAGAGAAACATGAGACACAAGTAACCAATAATGCAAGTAATATCAAGACTGGAGTATGAGTTACTCTATGACTTATATACTGACTACTGAATAGCTCCATAGGATAGCAGGCATGGTAGCAGGACTCAACAGAGCTGTGCAAGGTTGATGGGTGTCAGACACAATCAAGGAGCAGGCTGCAGTGATATTCTGATGGGATCAGCTGGGGACATGGGCTGCTCCAGGGTCATCATGATGCTCCAGAGCAGGTTGGGTCAACCAGAGTAGGGGATCAGAAGTGTATGTGGGGTCAGGAGTAGTGGGGGAAGGTTCCAGGGGCTCAGGAAAAGTGTCAAGAACTGCAGAGAAGGCATTGGAGTTGGCCAGAGAATCATTGGGGTTTGTCAGAGAAGTGTTGGAGTTAGCCAGGGAATTGTCAGGGTTTGCTGGAGAAGCATCAGAGTTACCCAGAGTGGGTGCAGAGGGTGGTTGAGGGTTGGGGGGTTTGGTGAGGCATTGGGAAGGGCTCGAGCAGGTTGGGGATGAGGTTGGGGGTCTGGAGAGCAGGTTGTGACATAGATGAATCATAAGAACCTCAAATCCTTCTGGACAGCTAAGAAGCTCAATTGCTGACAGGCCCAGTGGTCCCTCTACCTCACCAACTTTGACTTCTTGTTGCACTACAAGCCTGGCTGGAGCATGGGGAAACCAGATGCCCTGTCCCAGAGAGCAGATCACTGCACAGAGGGAGGAGGATAACAGCAACATTGTGCTCCTCTGTGTCAGATTCCACTGACCATAGAGGCTTGGCTACACTGGGCAAATCCTTACTAGGTGAACATGATTCCCTGCACTAATAACTGGGCACCTGGAGAGGTCCTAAACATGGGGGACTTGGGAGGATAAGCAATGGGAAGTGATCTGAACAAGTCTGAGGTGGTCTAGAGGAGTCTAGGATGAGTTGCAGGGAAAGGGGCAGACTGACAGGGCATCAGGTACAAGTCTGGAGGTGAATATTGTAGGTGCAGAGTAAGCAGAGGCTATGCAAGTGATGGGAGTGGAGCTGGAGCTTGATGGGGGATCAACAGAGGTTAACAGCTTTTAGAGCTGAGCATATAGCAAGGTCTGGAGTTGGTTTGGAAAGTGTTGAGTTTGTAATCATGAGCGTGGAGTTTGTAAAGGTGTTGAAGTTGAAAGGACTTGAGCACAGTAATGGAAACAGAGCTGAATAAGATGAGATGAAGTTGAACAGAGCAAAATGGAGTTGAGATAAGATTGAGATGAGAATGAAAATAGATTTAGGTGGAGATATGAAACAATAACAAAAACAATAACGGAGATAAAGATGAGACAGGACTGGGAGATGGAGAGAAGGCCAGAAGACTGAGAGTAAAGGAAAACATAATACAGAACACAAAACAAGAGATAGAAATGATCAAAAACACATCAGGTAAAGCAATATCAAGACTAGAGTATAAGGAGCTACTCTACAACTTATATACTGACTACTGGAAAGCTCTGGGGGACAGCAAGTGTGGTGGCAGGGCTTGGTGGAGCTGTGTGGGGTCGACAGGTGTCAGTTGTGATCAGGGGGCAGGCTACAGTGATATTCTGATGGGATCAGCTGAGAATGCAGGTCATCCTGAGGTTGTTGTGGTGCTCCAGAGTAGGTTGGGTGAACCAGGATGATGGGCTGGTGACATACAATAGAGTCAGAAATGGTGAAGGAGGGTTCTCAGGGCTCAGGATAGTTAGAAGAAGTGTTAATAGCTATGGAGAAGGCATTGGAGTGGGCTAGAGAGCTATCGGAGTTTGCTAGAGAAGCATCAGAGTTACTTGGAGTAAGCGCGGAGGGTGTATAAGGGTTGGGGGGTTTGTTGGGGCACTGGGGGAAACTCTGGGGAAGCAACTGGGCTGGGAACAAGGTTGGGGGTCCAGGGAGCAGTCGTGACATTACCCCCCCCTTCAGCATTGAGACTCTCAAGACATAGGACATAGGTCAGGGATTGGCGGGGCATGGGAATTAAAGCCAAGTAATATTGATCAAACTATAGTAAGCAGCAGCAGCATGAGGATACAAAGTCAAAGCATGGCCGCCATTTGTCAGGGGGCTCTTTCCAAGTTATTAAAAGGTCAGATGTACACTGGGGTTTCTAAACCTTTGCCATGTCTTCTGCTATGCCATTATCACATTCTGCATTGCCAACCCTACCTCCTTCTAGTGACAATTGTGTGGCCATCTAAGCAGAGTATGAGCATTGTCAGCAGGAGTTCAAACAGCAGTGGGACTGTGGGAAGGTGGAGGTGATGGCCCATTGTTGTGAGTGTAATGTTATTTCTTGCTCTGCAGTTGCTAATTGAGCTCAGCAGAGTTGTCCTCAGCAGTGGTGGATTCCTCCAGGAGTTCTTTGTATATGAAGGGGTCAGGGCCTGCTAGTCATTCGGTTCCTATTGCCCTAGAGCATTCTGCGAGGCTCAGTCTTAGGGCAGGGATTGTTCATGTTGTCCTAGAGGTGGAGAGGGTTCCACAGGTGCAGGTGATGCCAGAGGTGTTTGCAGGAGCAATGGGGCAGGCACAGGGTCCTCCAACCCTAGAATGGTGCCAGAATGAGGCTCTAGTGAGTCTCTACCTCTTTTTTCAGTATTTGTTGACCAATTGTTTCAGTGCACCCTCTGTGCCCAGTGGGGGGAGTTGTGCAAGTTTGATGAGCCAACTGTAGAGTCCCACTGTGACACCTTGGTCTGTATTCCATGCCGTGCTAGGCATGAGAAATGTTCAATTTTGCTGGAGTAGTGTGCTATATGTATTGCTGCAGAGTAGGAGTGGGAGAAGAGTTGGGTAAGGGTTAGCTGGGTGAGAGTTGGAAAGCCCAGGTGTTGAGCCAGAGTTCAGGTTTAGAGAGTGAGGGGAGCATGGAGTGGCTAGTGGAGAAGGTGGGACTTTTACAGGGCAGGTGGAGGGAGGGGGAGGTGGTGCCACACAATAAGGGCAAGCAGAGGGCCTCCCCACCACCAAAGGTGGGGCCTAGCAAGAGGCCATGAGACCAGGAGGCAATGGTGGGCCCTTCTGAGCCCCACATATATTCTTCTAGCTTGGGAGCATTGGTGGAGTGGCTGTGAAGCTCACCGGAGCCTATGCCTTCAATCTCTGAGACCTTTCTTCATTGCCAGGTGGAGGGTCTGTTTAGGATTCTGGCAATGTAGGAGGAGGAGCTCTGAAGGGTAAGGGAAGATTGAGACCAAGCACAGAGAGAGAGAGACATACTGTGGTGGAATTACAACACAGCAGTGCAGATGGCCACAGCAAGAGCATTGGAGGTGCAGAGTCTGCAGGAGCATTTGTTGCAGCTGGAGGCATGGTCTGTGGAAGATGTGGAGGAATAGCAGAGCTTAGAGAAGGAGGGCTTGACTCAGGCAGAGGCCCAGGCTGGAAGGCGGTGGGAAAAGTGGCTGGTGAGTGAGGTGGCCTCAGGGCATGTGAGGATCTTGTGTAAGTGTCCTCTATTGCTTTCTGACCTCTGTTAACAATTTTGAAACAAGCTGGGTCCAGAAGCACTGAGTCCTTATAAATGGGGCCTCTGCTGCCTTTGCATCAATCTAGGATGGGTTGGCACAGATGCCTGCAGATTGTCCTTCAGAGTTAGACCAGGGAGTGATGAGGATGAGGCAGTTGTTGGCAGAGCACCAGCAGTGTAATGCAGTGGCCCTAGGATTATGGTGGGAAGTGGCAGCAGATGTGGGAGAGGAGTTGCCTGGGCTTATAGAGGTGCTGGCCATGGTGAGGGCCCAGATAGAGGTGGATTTGGGAGTTGGGGGAGTGGGGAGGGGAGCTCCAGAGGGGGAGAGGGAGTGAGGTAGTCCAGGGCTTGAGCCTTTCTTATCATTCCCATTTTCTTGTTGCTTCACATCTTCCCTGCCTATAAGATTATATACTTCTTAGACTTGCCCATATCAATTTTTTTTGTGGGGTCCTGGCAAGCATGCAAGGTTTTAGTTTGTGTGAGGGGCAAATGAGCAGAAACATGTAAGGGTACTCATGGAAGTTGAATCCTGAGTTTATCCAGAGGTAGGGGTTAAGCCCACTAATGCTGTTTGTTGCCAACTAGTCCTGGGGTTGCTGGGGCTTGGTGGAGCATTGTAGGTGGGATTCCCAGAGTCTGGGAGGGGTGCTGGGGGTTCTGCAGGGCTCTTCTAGGGGGGTTAGACCAAGATTAGGGGTGGGTGTCCTCATGTTTGGGATTATGTCAACTACTTGTGGTTGGGTCATGGGCAGATCTCCTGAACTCTGAGTGTGCTTGGGGGTTTTTGGCTTATGTTCCAATGTTGCTGGCAGAGTGGGCAGAGGTTTTCAGGTGACTTTGCTCTGACACAGCTGGCAGAGAGGGTGGAGGTCCCTTTTAATGACAGTGGGGGTGATGGAGTTATGGGGGAGTCCTTGGCAGTTTAGTGGTGGGGCTCTGGAATTGGAGTTGCCATTGCAGTAGACTCAGCAGGGAACTGCTTTACATGCCTGCTATGCTATTGGGTGGATTAGTGTAGGGGCAGAGATACTTTCTCAAAGTTGGGTTTGCCCATTCTTGCAATCTGGGGTTGGGCGGGTGGCTTCAAGGGCATGGGGTGTTTGGAGGCTTTCATTTGGGTGGAGGCATGCCCACATGAGTGTTTGTCAAACTCCAGAGTATTGCATTTTATCAGGGGTGTGTTTGGTTAGGCATTTGCTATGCTCCAGAGTAATGCATTTTATGCCTGGTTGGGGTTTGCTGCACTCCAGAATATTAGTGGAGGGTTGTGCTTAGTTGGGATTTGTAGATTCTGGGCCAGCTACATGACATCCCTTCTTGTTCCTAACCAAGAGTAAGTCCAGAAATGGGCAGGGGAGTCTTATGTGTTTCTGGCATGTTTGGAGCTTTGGATGCTGCCGGAGCTTGTCAGGACAAGTGTGTTCTAAGTCCAGGGCATGAGTTCATCCTTCTTAGAGTAGGAGTTGGTTGTCTGGAGATGACATGAAGGTTGGTGAGTGGATGATTCTTTTTAGTGGAGTTGCTTTTGGCACAAGGATTAAGTGGATGATTCTTCTTGGCAGAGTTGCTCTTGGTACAAGGGAGGATTTCAGGGTTGTCATTTCATGGGTTGTTCTTCTAGGGGGTGGTGGAGTGATGTCCACCGGTGAGTCAGTTGCTGGCCCACTGGCAGAGTTGCATTAAGGGTTCTGCTAGTAGGTTCAATGTTGTATTGGAGGTTCAGCAGTAGTTTTGTCCCTTTTTAGGGTGGAGCCAGCAGGGTAGAGGCAGTAAGAGGGTTGGTGGGGTGTGGACTTGCTGGTGGAGCTCTTCTGGGTTTGGTAGGGCATGGGCAGGGATGGTCTGAGGGTGAGCACAGGGTTTTATGTCTTCTTCCAGAGTAGGAGCCAATGGTCTGGGGTTAATATAGAGGCTGGTGGATGGATAGCTCATTGACAGAGTTGACTTGAGAGGTGGTATGGAGCAGGGAAAGGGGTCTGGGGGTGTGTCCTTATCAGTCCATTATTTCCAGTGCATGGACCAGAGGTCCAGAGTCAATATGGGAGTTGGCTTGGGGCTGGAAATTGGCTTGTTGGCAGGGTTGTGTTGGAGGTAACACTGGTCAAGGAGGAGGTTCTGGAGTGGGGTTTTCCTCTTTATTCAAATCAGCGCAACATGCAGACATTTAACAGAAATTACCACTGAGTGGTGGAGGTGGAGTTGTTGAATAAGTGGTGGTGGTTCCTGGAGTCATGCTTGGATGAGCTGAGTGAATTCTAGCTGCTCTCCAAGAGCTTGGATGGGCCAGGCCATTGCTCAATCATGTGAAAGTATTGTTTGCATTGAGGAGTGGTCATCTATGAGGGCTGGAGGGTGGCAAGGGAGTTGGTCATATGAGGATAGCACCAGGGACTCATAGGGGGTCATGGCAGGGATAGAGTGATTTACCATTCATGCTTTGGAGCAGTCTAGGGTCACTATAACTGGAGCAGGGATAGGCCTTAGCACTGCAGGGCAATCAACAATGTTTCTGATCAGGAGAAAAGGGTACCACTGTGTTTGGAGAGCATTGTTGGTCCCTTGATTGTTGGGGCAGATTTGGAGGAGCCATTTGTCTTTCTTAGCATCTGGGTCAATCTCTGGCAGATGTGGTTGGGTCACTACAGTGCATTACTGGACTCAGGAGAAACTACTTTGAGAGTCCAGAGTTTGTTCTTTTGCTAGGAAATTGATTTTGTTGGAGGAGTGGAGTAGGGTGATGGCAGGGCTGTGACTCCAGTGGTGGAAGTCAGAATGGGGGGCATCCTTACTCATGGTTGGGTGGGGATGGTGGTGGCACTTTGTCAATGTTGGTCATTGTGGTGGATGGTGGCAGGGATACTACTCATTTCTTGGAGGATGCATCAGCAAACCTATAACACTCCAGAGAGACTACTTTGCATAGAGTTTGTTCTCCCACTGCTCTGGTGGTGTGGTTCTTGTTCAAAGATGTCTTTTGTGTAAGGTGGAGTAGTTTGGGGCTGGCAGTTGATGACTCAACCTTGCAGAGGGCATGCTATAGAAACATTGTCAATGGGCTGGTATTGTGGGCTCCCTCAATGGATGTTGGAGTCAAAATTGGGGTTCCAGAGCCATGTTACCAGGGTTCAGCATTGTGTGGAGGGGTTCAGAGTGGCCAGGACTAGTGGGTTGAGGCACCTTGGATCCTTGTGTGGGGTTTTCGGAGTTGTTGGAAGTTTTCAAATTGCTTGGTAGGGGGAAGCCTCCAAGGGGCACTTAGAAGTATCTTCTTTATTATTGGGGTTTTGGGACTCAAGATGGTCAGGTTTGGGGCTTGTAGCATGGTCTCAGAGGTGATGGCAGGGTTCCTTGCTTTCTTCAGAGAACATGTCAGTGAGTTTGTGATACTCTGGAAGAACTACTTCGTATAGAATTCTCTTTTTTCCTATAGTTTATTCTAGTGGAGTGACTTCTGCACTGCAGAGTTCTTCTGCTAGAGGTGGCATTGTCTGGTAGTTGAAGGACAGAGATCCCATCTAGGGAAGTGCATGTGAGGGAGGTAGCATCAAGCATTTTGATGCTGGGGGCTCCAGATTGATTTGGAGGGGGTGTTGAATGGTGGCAGAGGAGTCTGGGGTTGTCCAGTATTGTAGGTTGGGGTGCCATAGTTCTTGCATTGACTTCTAGAATTTGTTAGGAGCACCTTTGGGGTGCACTTCAAGAAGGTGGGGTGGAGGTGCATATTCTTTCCTTTCTCAATCCTCTTGAAGCTTGGGAATTCCATTGTCTTGCTCCAGAGTTGCTGGAGTTGGGTCAAAGGCATTGGAGTCTCCCCAAACATTGGGTGGGGTCAGCAGCCAAGTTGACTAAGGGGTCCTAGCTGATTCCAGAGGTTGGTTCTGGGTTTGGGGCAAGGGACTGGCCTTGGAATCTTGATTTGCTTTTTGGAAGAGTGGGGATGTAGTTTGGAGTTTGATTCCAATGACGGCAGAGCTTGCTTTGAGGGATCAATATCTTTGGAGGTGGATGGGAATGTGGTGGAGAAGTCAGATGGTTTACTGGCAAAGCAGTGGAGGTTTATTTCTTTAGTGTGGGTGAAGAGGCACCATCAGAAGGTTGTGGGGTCAGTTCACTAGTGATGCACAGATCTTGATGGGGCTACAAGGTAGGACCAGTGGGTTTGAAGAGAGTGTGCAGTTGGATCTCTGTTGTTGTTATTGGTGGGGATGGTGACTTGTTTCTATGCTACAACAGGCTGTCATTGGCAGGGTTTGTACTATTGTTGGGGAGAGGATGTGGGTGAGGTGCCAGAGAAGTCATCAAGCAATAGGCTGATTTGTTGCCAGGGTTGGTTGGACAGTGGTTTGAAGGTGTTATGGTCAATCCTAGTAAGGGGTGGAGCTGGCAGAGGAGGTGTAGGAGGTGTAGAAGGTGCAAGTGGGAGTAGTGTGGGGGTAATGTGGTTGGGGTTGAGTGGAGAGGGTGTCCAGGGAGAGAGCCATTGTGTGGAGGTGTGACCAGAGTGGAGAGGATGTTAGTGCCAGGTCTGTGGTTCAATGTGCCTTGGTAAATTAGGCAAGGCAAAACAAATCATAGTGGGTCTCAGGCATAGGCTGACCATAGACATCAAGAGTTCTGACAGAAGTGTGTGCAGAGTTAATTGCAAACATCACAAGCAGGGTAAGGGAGAGTCTTGATATCATGTCAGATTCTGCTGACCACAGAGGCTCAGCTACACTGGGCAAATCCTTACTAGGTGAACATGATTCCCTGCACTAATAACTGGGCACCTGGAGAGGTCCTAAACATGGGGGACTTGGGAGGATAAGCAATGGGAAGTGATCTGAACAAGTCTGGGGTGGTCTAGAGGAGTCTAGGATGAGTTGCAGGGAAAGGGGCAGACTGACAGGGCATCAGGTACAAGTCTGGAGGTGAATATTGTAGGTGCAGAGTAAGCAGAGGCTATGCAAGTGATGGGAGTGGAGCTGTCAGGTTCCGCTGACCTCGGGAGCTCAGCTGCACTGGGCGAGTCCTTACTAGGTGGGCGTGATCCCCTTGCACTGGTAACCGAACACTCGAAAACGTCTGGGCACTGATGTCTTGTGCGGATAGCCGGTGGGATGTGATTCAGACAGATCCGGGAAGGTCCGGAGAAGTCAGGTTGCAAGGAAATGGGATGGTCTTGGCGGGGTTCAGGCAGAAGACCGTATGAGAGATTTGCAGGAGCAAAGGAGTGGACGGCTGTGTGATCAGTGGAGCGGAGCCAGGGTTTGATGGGAGATCAATTGGAGTTGAGGGAGTCCAGGACCGAGCGAAGAGCAAGGTTCGGACCTGGTGAAAGAGTGTCGGGGTTCGTGATTGTAATCGCGGAGTTCGTGAGGTCGTTTAGGTTGATGAGGACTTGGGCACAATGGCCAGACGGAGTCACCGAGACAGCATCAGACAAAATGGAATGGGGTTGATATGGAACAAGAGTAGATTCGAGTGGAGATACAAAACAATAACGAGAACAATAATGAAATGGAGACGAGACAAGACCAGGAGACTGAGATAAGACCGGGAGACTGAGATAAGACCGGGAGACTGAGATAAGAGGAACGAGACACAAAACACAAAACACAAAACACAAAACACGAGAAAGAAACAATCAGACCATAGGTAACGTTAAGCAATATCAAGACTAGAGTATAAAGAGCTACTCGACGGCTTATATACTGACTACCGGAGAACTTCAGAGTACGTCGGCTGCGGCGGTGGGGCTTGGCGGAGCTTGACGGAGTGGGCGGGTGTCAGTTGCAATCGAGGATCGGGCCACGCTGATACGTTGATGGGATCATTGGGGAACACAGATTGCCCCAAGGTTGTCGTGATACTCCGGAATAGGTCGGAGGAACCAGGGTGTTGAGTTGATGATGGGTGGCGAAGATCGGGAACAGCGGGGGTGGTTCTCGGAGTTCGGGAGACCCAGGGTAAGTGTTAGTGGCTGTGGGGAAGGCACCGAAGTTGGCCAGGGGGCCGTCGGAGTTAGCTGGGGAGGCGTCGGAGTTAGCCAGGGAGGCGTCGGAGTTAGCCAAAATAGGCGCGGGGCATGGGCAGAAGTTCGGCGGAGCATCGGGGGTTTTTTGGGGGTTCGGGGGTTTGATGGACGATGTGCGGGGGTTCAGGGGACAGGTCATGACATCACCCCCCCTTCAGTGTTGAGACCCTTTGAGACGCGGGGGCAGGACGGGGATCAGCGGGGTGTGGGAGTCAAAGCCAAGCAATATTGATCAATCCGCAGTGAGTGATAGCAGCGTGGGAGATGAAGTTGAAGCGCGGCCGCCGCTTTGTCAGGGTTCTCCTCAATCAATTAAAAGCTTTGGACATACCCCAGGGTTTCCCAAATTTTGTCATGTCTTCCCCCAGCGTTCCAGTAGTCCCTTCCACTGATTTGGACAAGGTGGTGGTGTACAACAGTGGGGGGGAGGAGTTTGAGCGTCAACGCTGTGCTAGTGTTAGGGACCGGAGTCATAAGTGGTGTCGACTTGTATTTCTGGGATGATTGACGGGGCTTTTGTAGAGTCATCCATGGTGGTGGTGGTGGATTTTCTGGGGGTTCCAAAACGGACCAAGTTTCGTCCCACGTTGCCAAAGGGGAAGGGGGCATCCTCGGCGGTGGTTCAGGGGAAGTGTCGAGCCTCCCCGCCCTCGGGGGCAGGACCCAGCAAGAGGCCACGTGGGCACAAGTCATCGGCGGAGCCTCCGGAGTCTTCCCTTTTTTCTCCTACCCCGGGCATTCCCTCGGAACAGTCATCGAGTCCCCCCGCGCCTATTCCTTCGATCATGGAGGTCTTTCTTTGCAAGCAGGTGGAGGCTTTGACAAGGTCATTGGCAGTACGGGAGGGTGAGCTCCGACGGGCAAGGGAGGATCGTGACGTGGTGCGGACGGAGAAAGAAGCGATGGAGCAGGAGAGGAACACTTCAGTGCGCGTGGTGATGGAGCAAGCGTTAGAGGTGCGGGGCTTGCAGGAGCGTCTGACGCAGATGGAGGGGCAGCCCATGGGGGAGGCAGAGGGGTGGGGACAAGCTCCAGAGGGGGATGCGCTGTGGGTGGAGCTGGAGGCGGCAAGGCGGAGGGAGGACTGGTTGGCCAACGAGGCCGCTTTGGGGCGCGCGGGAATCCTTCATGAGTTGTCTCCTGTTCCTCCGTTTGTTACTGACGGTTCACTTTCTGGGTTTAGGCTGGGTGCAGGAGCATCAGGTCCTCTTGGACGGTGCCTCTGCGGCGTTCGTGTCGATTCAGGACGGGTTGACGCAGGGGTCTGCAGTTCAGCCTCTGGAGTTGCAGCAGGGGATGGCGCGATTGGAGAGGTTGTTGGTGGGGCATCAGCGATGCAATGCAGTGGCCCCGGGGACGTGGTGGGAGGTGGCGGCTGATGCGGGGGAGGCGCTGCCGGGGTTGGCAGAGGTCCTAGCGGTGGTGCGGGCCCAGATGGAAGTCGACCTGGGAGTGGGGTTGCCAGGGGGTCCGGGGAGGGAGTGAGATGGGTGCGGGCCTTGTTTCTTGTTGCCCTCAGACTTGCCGCCCCCCTCGCCTTGTTGTATATAATTTTTTTTGTACGCGAACATGCCCTCTTCTTGGTCCCTGGGCGTGTGAAGTGAGGTTTTAGTTTGTATGAGGGCGAAGTAAGCAAAACACGCAGGGGTGTGAGAGGGAGTTGAATCCCTAGTGAATCCAGAGGCGGGGGTTACGCCCATTAGTGCCGACTGTGCTGGCTAGTCCCGGGGTTTGTCGGGACGGGGCAGGTCATCGCAGGGAGGGCTCCCAGGGTCTGGCGAGGGTGGGGGGAGTTCTCCGGTGGAGTTCCGTGGTGTTTTGGGGTGTTGTATTGCGTTTGATTCTTGGAATTTCTGACCAGGGGTGTAGGGGTTTTCTTTTGGTCTGCAGCGGGGGCATGCGCTGTGTTGGTATTGGAGGGTGGACCTTTGAATCTTTCACAGGTGTCTAGCAGTTTGGGGCTTTGGTCTTCTTGGCCGTGCGGTTGGTGGGGGGGACAGAGGTCTTCCCGGGATCTGGCCCTTATGTCGGCGCTGGTGGCAAAGGTGGCGGGGCCCTCTTCATTGGTGGAGGTCGGTGGGGCGGGGTTTGTCCTCGCGGCATAGTTGGTCCGGGTCGGGGTCGTGTTTCGGAGTATTGCGTCTGTGGGTGGGCATGTTCAAGTGGTGCTTTGGTGTGCTCCGGAGTGTTGATGACCGAGGGGGTGGGATGTGGGGTGATCAGTCCCGACCAGTTCCTTCGGGTCCAGGGCCAAAATTTGAGGTTCCGGATCATCTACGCGATATTGCTTTCCTGGCCAAAGGTAAGCCCCAAGACAGACAGAGGGGTCTTACGTATTTCTGATACTTCCTTGAGTTTGGAGGTCTGGGGGTCGGCGGTTCCTTCATCGGGGAAGAATTGGGTGGTTCCGGAGTCGACACAAGGGTCACTCGGTGGGGGTTTGTTGGTTGTTCATGGTTGTTGGGGTGGCGGGGAGGTTGGCCACGGGGAGGCATGGGGGTGGGGCTCCCCAGGAGTCGCGGCAGGGTCGAGGCAACTCTTCATTCGTGTTCTGGAGTGGCCCAGAGATTGTTGCAAGTGTGGAGGTGGCAGTGGGGAGAGGCACCGCTCACTTTTCACGTGTGGCCTGCTTCTGGGTACTCCAAAGAGGATGCTTGTATGTGGCTTGCTTCTGGGTGCTCCGATGGTGTGGTCCCTATTTGACGGACATATTCTGGCGTAGGGGTGGAGCTCGGAGCGGGTGGTGATTTATGTTGTGGAGTTGGGGTTACCAGGGCGTCGTTGTTGGGCTGGCGCCATGAGTACCCTCAATCAAATGTTGTGGTCGGAGCGGAGGCCCTGGAGTCGTGTTGCCAGGGTCCGGAGCTGTGTCAAGGAGTTTGGAGGGGGTCAGAAGGGTGGGTTGGGCAGTTTTGGGCTGGTGCAGGGTTGTTTGGGTCGTTGAGCCAGGTGGGGAGGTCCTCTAGGGATATTGGAGTATGTGCCCTTTGGGTTGTCAGGTCGCTTAAATGACTCTCTGGGTGATGGTGGGCTTCTCCCTCCCTTATATGAACATGTCAGCAAATCTAGAGTACTTAGGGGAACTACTTCATATAGGGTCCTTTTTCCTATAGTTAGTTGGGGGTGACTTCTATGCTGGGGGTTCCTTCGTGGGAGGTGGCGGAGTCTGGTGGTGGAGTTTGGGTTCGGGGGTGGCATGCAGGGAGGTTTGGCATCCAGGGTCCTCGTTGTCGGGGGTTCCGGATGGTGTGGGAGGGGGTGGTGAAATAGCGGCGTGGTCCAGAGTTGTCCCTTGTCAGGAGTGGAGTACTGTGGTTCTCCCCATTAACATCTGGAAGCTTGGGGATGTCTCGGTCTTGTGCCGGAGTTGTCGGGGTCGGGTCGGAGGTGTTGGGGCCCCTTCATTTGTTAGGCAGAGGTGACAGCCAAGTCGACCGAGGTCTGGAAGCAGGTCCTGGGGTTGGAGCGTAGCCTAGGTCGGAGGTTCTTGTTCTGTTGTTGGGGTTGTTGGGTCGAGCTTGATTTCGGTGGTTTCAGGGCTAGTTGTCAGAGGGCTTAGTTCCTCAGGAAGGGGGGGGGGGTGAGGGTTGGGGGTTCGATAGTAGGGTTCGGTGATGTTGTTGGTGATTAGTCGCGTTTGTCGGTCTGGGGGGTTGCTAGAGGGTCGGTGGGTCCACAGGCAGGCTTTGGGGAAGCGCGTTCTCAGTGGTCTCTTTGTGGCTGGCGATCCTCATGCAATGGGTGACTGTTTTGCGGTGGGTTGGCGTTATCGTCTGTCGGAGGGTTGGCGCAGTGCCGGAGACATTTGTTGCTCATTTGGTCGGATGGTCGCCGGGTTTTAGGATGCTGTTCTTTGGATGATGTTGGGGTCAGCTTTGTGTGAGGGAACGGATTTGGCGGGGAGGGTGAGGGTGGGGGTGGGAGATGATTTGACGGTTTGCGCGAGGAGTTGGAGGTTGGGTGGTAGTTGGGGAGGGTGTCCGTGGGGGAGCCGTTGTATGGAAGTAACTGGAGTGGAGGGGACGTTTGGTGTCGGATCCGCGACTCAATGTGCCTCGGCAAATTGGGCAGGGCCATATGAATCATAAGGGTCTCCATAGACATCGGAGTTATTTGATCGTGTGTGCGGAGATAATGCGGGCATCACGGATGGGGTAAGGTAGAGTCTTGATATTATGTCAGGTTCCGCTGACCTCGGGAGCTCAGCTGCACTGGGCGAGTCCTTACTAGGTGGGCGTGATCCCCTTGCACTGGTAACCGAACACTCGAAAACGTCTGGGCACTGATGTCTTGTGCGGATAGCTGGTGGGATGTGATTCAGACAGATCCGGGAAGGTCCGGAGAAGTCAGGTTGCAAGGAAATGGGATGGTCTTGGCGGGGTTCAGGCAGAAGACCGTATGAGAGATTTGCAGGAGCGAAGGAGTGGACGGCTGTGTGATCAGTGGAGCGGAGCCAGGGTTTGATGGGAGATCAATTGGAGTTGAGGGAGTCCAGGACCGAGCAAAGAGCAAGGTTCGGACCTGGTGAAAGAGTGTCGGGGTTCGTGATCGTAATTGCGGAGTTCGTGAGGTCATTTAGGTTGATGAGGACTTGGGCACAATGGCCAGACGGAGTCACCGAGACAGCATCAGACAAAATGGAATGGGGTTGATATGGAACAAGAGTAGATTCGAGTGGAGATACAAAACAATAACGAGAACAATAATGAAATGGAGACGAAACAAGACCAGGAGACTGAGATAAGACTGGGAGACTAAGATAAGACCAGGAGACTGAAATAAGAGGAACGAGACACAAAACACAAAACACAAAACACAAAACACAAAACACAAAACACGAGAAAGAAACAATCAGACCATAGGTAACGTTAAGCAATATCAAGACTAGAGTACAAAGAGCTACTCGACGGCTTATATACTGACTACTGGAGAACTTCAGGGTATGTCGGCTGTGGCGGCAGGGCTTGGCGGAGCTCAACGGAGTGGGCGGGTGTCGGTTGCGATCGAGGATCGGGCTGCGCTGATACGTTGATGGGATCATTGGGGAATGCGGGTCGCCCCGAGGTTGTCGTGATACTCCGGAATAGGTCGGAGGAACCAGGGTGTTGAGTTGATGATGGGTGGCGAAGATCGGGAACAGCGGGGGTGGTTCTCAGGGTTCGGGAGACCCAGGGTAAGTGTTAGTGGCTGTGGGGAAGGCACCGAAGTTGGCCAGGGGGCCGTCGGAGTTAGCTGGGGAGGCGTCGGAGTTAGCCGAAATAGGCGCGGGGCATGGGCGGAAGTTCGGCGGAGCGTCAGGGGTTTTTTGGAGGTTCGGGGGTTTGATGGACGATGTGCGGGGTTCAGGGGACAGGTCGTGACAGGAGCTGGAGCTTGATGGGGGATCAACAGAGGTTAACAGCTTTTGGAGCTGAGCATATAGCAAGGTCTGGAGTTGGTTTGGAAAGTGTTGAGTTTGTAATCATGAGCGTGGAGTTTGTAAAGGTGTTGAAGTTGAAAGGACTTGAGCACAGTAATGGAAACAGAGCTGAATAAGATGAGATGAAGTTGAACAGAGCAAAATGGAGTTGAGATAAGATTGAGATGAGAATGAAAATAGATTTAGGTGGAGATATGAAACAATAACAAAAACAATAACAGAGACAAAGATGAGACAGGACTGGGAGATGGAGGGAAGGCCAGAAGACTGAGAGTAAAGGAAAACATAATACAGAACACACAACAAGAGATAGAAATGATCAAAAACACATCAGGTAAAGCAATATCAAGACTAGAGTATAAGGAGCTACTCTACAACTTATATACTGACTACTAGAAAGCTCTGGGGGACAGCAAGTGTGGTGGCAGGGCTTGGTGGAGCTGTGTGGGGTTGACAGGTGTCAGTTGCGATCAGGGGGCAGGCTATAGTGATATTCTGATGGGATCAGCTGAGAACGCAGGTCATCCTGAGGTTGTTGTGGTGCTCCAGAGTAGGTTGGGTGAACCAGGATGATGGGCTGGTGACATACAATGGAGCTAAGAATGGTGGAAAAGGGTTTTCAGGGCTCAGGATAGTCAGGGAAAGTGTTGATGGCTGCAGAGAAGGCATTGAAGTGGGCCAGGGGGCCATCAGGGTTTGCTGGAGAAGTGTCAGAGTTACCCAGAGTGGGTGCAGAGGGTGTATGAGGGTTGGGGGGTTTGTTGGGGCACTGGGGGGAGCTCTGGGGAAGCAAGTGGGCTGGAAACAAGGTTGGGGGTCCAGGGAGTGGGTTGTGACACTCTGCCCCAAATTGTTTGCAATCTGAGCTATGGAGAGTCTAGCCATTGAAGGAGCAGAGGTGGACATTCTCCAGGACATCCAGTGGGGTGATCAAGACAGTCAGCAGGAGGAACTTGTTGTGCAGGTCACCTGGATGCTGAAGTTGGGGTGTACTACTGTTGCCAAATCAGTTTATGCAGACAAATGGGCTCTCTGAGATGAGATCCTGACCTTCAGAGATTGTATCTATGTGCCCAACATTTTAGAGCTCCATTGGAGGACTGTGGAGCAACACTATGACTCCCACATTGTGGGGCACCCTGGACAATGGAAAATATTGGAGCTGGTATTGCAGAACTACTGGTGGCCCCAGATGTCCTGGTATATTGGGTCCTACACTAGTACATGCAATCTCTGTCTCTGGACCAAGCCCCAATGCTGCCTTTTCTATGGACAGCTACACCTGCTGCCTGTGCCTGCAGGACAATGGAGCATGGCTTCCATGGACTTCATTGTAGAACTCCCCAATGCCCACAGTTACAATGCAATCATGGTGGTGATGGACCTGTATGGCAAGCAAGCACACTTCATTCCAACCCACACCACCTGCTCTGCCATGGGTGCTGCAAACCTGTATCAGAGGAACATCTGGAAGCTCTACAGCCTCTCCAATGCCTATATCTCTGACCAGGAATTACAACTTGTGGCAGACTTCACCAGGAAGCTCTACTGACTACTTGGCATGAAGCTTCACACCTCTACTGCCTACCACCTGCAGTCCAATGACCAGACCAAACATGTAAACTAGGAGTTGGAGCAGTACCTCCACCTTTTCTGCAATAAGTGCCAAGATGACTAGGATGAACTCCTCCCCAATGCTGAGTTCCAATACAACAACCATGTTCATGCATCCACCCAGTTCTCCTCATTCTTCCTCAACACTGGATGGCACTTGCACATGGGCTTCAAACTCTGGGCCTGACCCTCAGAGAATGAAGCAGTAAACAAATTTGTGGACTGGTGATGTGCTCCTATGCTGCTTAGTGCTGTGCAACAAACCTAAAAAGAGGACCTAACACTAGTCACTAGATAGGGTAGCTGGAAGTAGAAAGTTAATAATGAGGGTGAGTCAGTGACTGTCTTAGAGAATGAGAGCAAGTGGTGTGTGGAGTGAAGGAGAAGTGAGAGCAGTCGCTATTGCTAGCCTAAGCCACTAGATGGTAATGGAGGGATTGCTAGTGAGAAAAAAGGGAAAACCAATGAAGACAAAAGCATCACTAAGAAAGAGCAAACTTAAGCAGTGAAAGAGGAGTAGAGTGGAGAAAGGGGGAAGTGACAGCAAAAAACCAAAATAGAAACAAATGCAACTAGTTGCTAGCCATAGTTGCTAGCATTGCTAAGTTGGAATAAATGCTATGAGCATCCACAATTGGTACCACACAAAGTCATAGTTGAAGTCAGCAAGACTGTTGCTAAACCATTATTGATGGTCAGCAAAAGGGAAAGAGCAAAGTGAAATCTCAAGCTAGTAAGCTTAGAGAGAGGGGGGGGGGGAACTGTACTCTGTTTGTTCCATGATGTGGTCTCTATGTACAGGCAGTATTTATACTGTTTGTAAGTATAGTATGGGAAAAGAAATCATAGTCACCACTAGCAATGGTGTCTGCCAAAGTATTTATGATACATATGAGGTGTCAATCTGTAACCAAGTGAAAAAAATAAGCGAAGTCAATGTAATGCATAAAGGTAATCAATTGCAAGAAAAGAGTGAGTCCAATGTCAATATCTGAAGTGTAAACACTGTTCAAGTATGTTTGTAAGCTTGATAAGAAACCACATGACTATCAATATATCCAATTTTGGTGGGAAAAAGCTGTGTTGTCACCCAGAAAGTTGCTAGCAATTGTTGCTAATAAAGGTCTTAGCCTTGTCATTCTAAACCCAAAATCCAGACTTCACATGATATGGCTCATGATTGATAAGTCTCATGGTTGCTAAATTCCCATGCAAAATCTATGTTATTCCAGACCTTGTGGCTAGGTCTCATGTGCTGAGTGTCATGACTTACGCCATATCAAACTAATTAGCTGCTGTCCAGTCAGAAATGCCAAAAATAGTGCTCAGTGATAAGTGGGTCTTACCACCAGATGAAAAGGTCACAGGAGGAGGTCTGAGCAGTGCTAGCAAAGGCAAAGGATGACATGGTGCATTACTATGACCATACAAGGACCCCAGGGCACAAATACCAGCCTGGAGATTGAGTCTACCTGGATGCCTCCAATATTATAACTATCTGACCCTTGAAAAAGCTGTCACACTGCCATTGGGACCTTTCATGGTGGAATGGCAGGTAGGGCCCCTAGCCTATTGACTCTGGCTCCCCACAGGGATGTGCCAGCTTCATCTAGTGTTCAATGTGGTCAAACTGGCTCCAGCCCCCAAGAATCCTATTCTGAGGCAATGCCTGCCACCCCCGCCACCCCCAGTGGTGGTCAACAACAATGAGGAGTACAAGGTGGAGGAAATCCTGGATAGTTGTTTATTCTGGAGACGACTACAATACAAGGTGAAGT
This sequence comes from Termitomyces sp. T153, assembly GCA_018296165.2. Lineage (NCBI taxonomy): Eukaryota > Fungi > Basidiomycota > Agaricomycetes > Agaricales > Lyophyllaceae > Termitomyces > Termitomyces sp. T153. The sequence continues at coordinate 50,680 of JACKQL020000080.1, forward strand.
GGAAGGGCTATGGGATTGAGAATATTTTCTGGGAGCCACAGGAGAACATGCATGCCCCTGGACTCATCAAGGAGTTCCAAAGGAGACACCTAGATGCTTTGCATGCCATATGAGGAATCTACCCTATTTTGCTGGCAGACCAAGCAATCAAGGACTTCTTTTACCCTGTGCATCAAGATGCCACATGCTAGAGAGGGGGTGATGTCAGGAGACTTCCATTTCCAACCTCTGCAACCTATTTCAGCACCTCCACAGCTTGTTCAATGTCTCCAGAGCTCATTCCAGAATCCAGAGATCTCCAGAGAACTGCGGAGTTCTCCATATTACCTCACCAATCATTGTCCTAGGGTTAGGATTAGCTCCAGCCTTCTGTATGGTAGTTCCCATGCCTCTGCTGCCTGCTGATGTGCTGCACCAAGCAGCAGGGATCCTTAAACTTGTTCTTTTCAGATTCTCCTCTGCTAGGTGATTAGTTACTGATTATATTGTCATCTACTCCTGCTAATATACTTTGGATTCCCCTCTGCTAGCTGTGTGACTCCAATCTGCTGCCCCAGAGGTCACCCTTACATGAAGAGTATGTTCCACCCAAATGTCTCTAGCTAGTAAAGCTTGAGGGGTGTGACAATCAATCCCCAGTGGAAAGTATGCATGCCAGGACTAGGACTAGTTCTGCAGTGTGCTATGAGCAGGCCAGGCAAGGAGGGAGTAACTCTCCAAGTAGGTCTGGCTAGCCAGGAGGAAATTGCAGAGACCTGGGACAAGGGTCAGCAGGAGCTGATCCAAGCACCACACCACTACTCATGCCACATTAAGGACCACCAGTCCCAGAAGGTGGTGGTGGAGGATCTGGATAGAGACCAACCTGTCCAGGTCAAGGACCATTACTATCCCCAGGAGGATCAGATGGTCCTCCATATGATGATGGGGATCAAGATGCAGATCCCATACCTGTGGGATGTATGGTTGATAGGAGGAGGGAGGACTACAGCCCTCCCTGAGAGATAGCCACAGAGGTTCTTGATGCCTTCACAACATTGTAGACAATTTGCCACTCCAGGAGTAGAGGAAGCCCACACATATCACTGCCAGACAATGCATGATTGCCTAAAGGCAGTAATGGAGCAGCTGCTTGCAGTCCAACTGGCAATTCCAGATGGACTCAAGCCTAGGAGAAGTGATAAGGCAACCACTCCCTATGCTGGGTCAGCCAAGTTCAGTGAACTTAAAAACTGGCTCATGAGTATCTGTGTATTTTATGCAATAGCACAGTATTGTGGGAATGGGCATGAATGCAAGAAAGTCCTTATTCTTATGGACTTTGTAGCTGCAGAAGTGCTGAAATGGTACCTGCAACATGTGATACATGTCAACAAGACCCAGTCTCACTAGAGGTTTGAGAGTATGATTCTTGGCTTGTACAATTGGTTTGTACAACCCTTGACAATGCAGGATGCTCATGATGCAGTCAGCAATGTGGTATATGTAATTTAAGAGGGAGTGCAGAGCTTCTGTAATGCCCTGCTAAACCATGCTCAGAACATGTATTTCCAAACAAATTAATAATTTGTGAGTGGTTTTTGGAGGAGATACCCTCCAACATGCTTGTCACATTGATACATGACAGCAGACTTGCTCCCAAAGTGAATACCATGGAAGAATTTGTTTTGGAGACCAAGGCCTATGAAAATAGTATCAAGACTGCAGCACACTACTAAGAGTGCAGCATGAAAAGTCGGACTGGTCACACTCTGTCACTGGCTGCAGTGCAGTCTCCAAAGTTTGGGGCTGCCCTAGCCAAGCAAACAGAGTTGGTGGGACACAATGCCCACTAACAGCTGCTTTAGACTGGTCAAGAGGCCAGCAGCAGGCATGGCCTTGAAGTTACTGGCTCCATGGGCTGGTGGGAGACAAGGGCCTCACTGACTTGCTGAACCAGTGCACATGGCAAGAGAGCATCTCACTATGGAGAAGAATGTGTTGGCCATAGCATTGGGCAATGAAGTGAGGTTGGATCTGGTCTTAGCAAGAGATGCAGGCCTGTGCTGAAGGCATGGACCATAGCTTGTGATAAATATAGTACAAGCAATTACAAGCATAAAAAAGATGAAAAGAAAAAGAATGTGATGTAAGATGATGGGACAGACCACCTTCTAAGACTTCATCCAACCCTTGTCTGCCATCAGAACCCTAGTCAAATTTCATCTGTGAGGGGCACCCCTTCAGCTGCAATGCCTGCTACTCATTGGTCCCCCTTACATACAATGTTTGTAACTAAATCCCTGTGACTTGTTATTGAATTTATTCTCTACACTTTCATGGTGATTTATGTCTATTTGAGGCACAATTGCCAGCTCACATTCATTGTGATTCAGGGATAGTCCACAATATTGAATCCCTCCTTAGCTAGAGTGTGTAGATAATATCAAAAACCATACCCATCTTTTAATTCTTGTCTTGTTCCAAGGCACAATGGATCAATGCCACAAACATGGGTTGCCCATTCATCCCAATTGTTCAAGGACATCACAAAATGGTAACCCCTTCCAACAAACTTCATAATTGAGGTTGAAAAACAACTAAGAGGTGTAGTAATTGCTACTCACATATTGATTAAGTGTAAGTAACTAGCTTTTGTATCTTCCTTTTCCCTCTTCATTTTATCCTTGATGCTCTTGCCATGAACTTTTCCTATAGGCCAATATTGAAAAGCACTTGATTCATGACACAATGACAAACCTTTTTCTCTCATGCAAGTCATTAATGTGGTGGTAGATAGGAAAGGTTACTTTTTCAACAAGGATATGTATCACCTATTTTATTAGTGAACACATTATAACCTTTTAGGAGACATGTTAATTGTCAATCACAAGGAAACATGGTGATATTCCACCTTTGATCCTCAAAGCTGCCGTTTCCCTTGCCACATACACATGCTTTTATTCAATGAAACTACAGCAATCGCTGTTCACCTTGACCTATTCTAAAATCACCCACAGCTGTGCTCTCTCCTTGAAGACCAGATGAAGTGTATTGTATGTGCTGCTGAATGGGAGAGCAAGTACTAAATTCGACACAAGATTTTGACTGTTGGCTTTCATGTGAGGGACATGAACTCCACATTGCCTTAAATACTGAGAAAAGCCTGGTGAAAACCAACACATGAATATGAAATATCAAATTGATGATCAACAAAACTAAATTGTCATCAGAGAAAGAGACAGAATGAACATCATATAGTATTGGATCAGTGGACAGAGAGTAATAGCATGCAGGTAGAGGAAAAAGGGACATTGCAGTAGAATAACAAGGCAAAGTACATAAGGAAAGGGGCATATGAAATGACAGATAAAATCACATGTAAATAGACAAAAGAGACAAAACATGTACAATTTCAGGAGATTGAAATGGGGTAAGAGCAATCAAAATGCAAGCTGGACTAGATATGGAGGCTAATGCAGGGAATGAACTGTTGAAGAGTGGATTGCAGGTCTAAAAACTCAACAGACTGATAGGAACAAAACCAGAAAAGGAAAATGGAAACAACAAGAAGCACACAGGAAGAAATGGGACAGCCAGATCAGCAGTCTAGAAAATGTGACTTTTTATTTGAATCAACCTTTGATGTTTTTTTGAATAGAGCCACAAGAACCCACTACATAGTAGTGGGAATTTCATCCGTAAAGGGCACCCTCCTTAGCTGCACTGCCTGCTACTTCTTGCTTCAATTGTCTACAAAGAAATATGTGAACTATCTCTGTGATATTACCATAATGTGTTTTCCTCTCTGATGAATATTGCCTGATGTTTAATCCTGTTTTTTTTCAGTCATGAATTAGTTCATTTCATTGCCTCAACATCATTCTTTAAAAGTACATTTCACAAGTCCATTCACAGATTTTCATTCAGTTAGGTTGACAGTATTTGTTTGACAATGAAGATTAATCTCATGGATTTGATCTTGCCATAGACTTGGAGCAGTGGGACATCTTTAGTGCTCACAAGTGTGGCATCAAAGGGAACTGTCCAATCACTCTTTGTACTTTTAATGATCCACACATCTTCACCTTTTGCATCACAGACATGTTTGGAGAGAAAGAACATTGCACTCAAGGGCAAGTTAATAGAAGTACATTCTGGAAGATTGCACCTGTCTAAATATAATGTTTTGCTTTATTTCTGATTTGACTACTCTGTTGAGCTAAGTCTCTCTATATGGATCATCCAGACTTTGAATATTTCTGGCAATATTCACCTGATTTCATGATTGTCAAACTTGTCAAGTGTGAGATTTTGTAAATTCCTTGTGATTTCATGAGACCTTACAAATGTGTGATCACCTGTTTTCCAACCATGCAAGACCTTCATTTCTGATCTTCATCAACAATCACTCTCATACCCTCTATGGCAATATTACTAGGTGGTCTGTCATTTGAAGCTTCTTTCAATCCCAATGTAGCTATCAGTCAGTTACCTTGACACCTTTTCAAGTCTTCTATGTCAGCAGCATCTCAGACTCTCTGCTTGCCTGGGTCTCTACAGGCCAAAGGGGTAGGGTTCACTACAGTGTTATTGTTCTGTGTTGCAGATGTGCCCTGGGTTGTTCTGGGCCTTGATTGGTCAATAAAAGCCAGGAGACCAATTGAACAACCAGGACCAAGTATATTCCATCTGAGCCTTCAATAACCACTGCCTGCCTACACACACACAAATTATGTCTGTTGAATTCAAACAAGCAGTCATCTCATCAACTTGAGAAACACCAAACAGAATATCCTGCTTGTGTGAAATGAGAATGGCAAAAATGGACAAGAATAAGATGATATATACCATTGAACATCATTTACAAATGTAATACAGCAATGCAGGGATGGAAGAATGAAGGCCAAACATGCAACAAGAAGCAAGAAGGCCAAACATGCAACAAGAAGTGAGAAGGCCAAACATGCAACAAGAAGTGAGAAGGCCAAACATGCAACAAGAAGTGAAAAGGCCAAACATGCAACAAGAAGTGAAAAGGCCAAACATGCAACAAGAAGTGAAAAGGCCAAACATGCAACAAGAAGCAAAAAGGTCACATTCCATAGCAGGATCCACTACCAGGGTGCCGTCAATCAAATGGAGTGACAAGTCATAACTAGATAGCATGGAAGGAAAACAAAGTTGAACATGGTCAGCAATAGCAGAGTACACCCCAGTTATAGTGAATTTATCCTCCATATGCAAGAGTGAATTGATGATATCAACACCCAAAGGCTGGCAACTCAGAAAGGAGCTGAAAAGATCAGTGGATTGACACTGAAGAATCACTTAAAGATGTACAAGTCAAGAGAGTAAATGACACAGATAAGAATGAAAAAATTGACAGCATCCTCACTATACAAATAGTGTGAGTCTGATTTGCATCATGCAAAGGACAGGCAAGCCACATTGGCTTGAATTGTAGTGAGAGCCTGGTGAACACCAAGGCATGAATGTGAAACATAAAATTTCCAATCAACAGGACTAGATTGCCATCAAACAAACAAACAGAAGTAACATTGGATGGTATTGGGTCAGAAAACAAAGGAAAATGGTTGAACACTGAAACAGTTTAATGACCAATTGTATGATAAAAATGTGAATATAATAAGAATTATTCCCACTACTTTAGTAGTGGGTTCTTGTGGTCCAATCAAAAAAAAAGTTCAAAGTTGATTCAGATAAGTAGCCTGGACCGTTAATCCAGGCAGTCCATCCATTTCCATGGAATTTTATTTGTTAATCTATTTATTTTTTTAATTGTTTACTTTCCCTGTCTTTACTTTCCCTCACTCAGGTCTGTGTTCTATTTTCATTTGTACCCAAAAGGTGAATGTTCCATGTTATTCAAGACAGATGTTTCATTCTTCCTTCTGCATCCATATTTTGATTCAACATTAAACAGTTCAAATATTAAAGATTTCAAACTGCTTTGTCCTTTCACATTACATCCTCCCTGGCACCCATCCTATACACTCCACAATCAGATCTGTTTCCTTCTCTGATGGAAACTTAGTATTGTTGATAGAGAATTCAACCTTTCATATCCATGCTTCTGTTTTTACAAGACTTTCCTCAGTATTCAAAGCAATGTGGTGTTCTCATCCCTTAAAAGATGAAAATCATACACATACCATTTGTATCATCAGCAAAGATGCTGTTGATTTTCTATCCTCCTGAGTACAATATATACTCTCAACTCATACGTCATTTTGTGTTTTATCTGAGTCAATTTACTGATCTATTTAGATTCTTTTTGCACTGTCAGCCCTTGCAATTTGATATTATTGATTCTCTTTTGCACATGGGTGACAGATTTGCTATATCTGGAGTGTGCACAGCTATTGCTGATCAGGTTCAAGTTTGTTTCCCTTCAACTCTATCTGGTTACAATTTATCTCTCAATTTGATTGATGATTCTATCCTTGCTGACCTGGGTGTTGAGTTTGATCTCTTCTCATCCTGCCATTTGGCCTCCAATCTTGCTTCCTGCATTGCTGTATTATATCTGTAAATGTTATCCAATGGTGTGGTATACTTTGCAGTTGCTTGTCTTTGTCATTCTCATTATATTGAAGGTTGCTATCCAGTCTGGTGTATCCTGAGAGGATGGGTCAGTTGCTTGTTTGAATGCAACAGACATCACTTGTGTGTGTGTAAGCAGGCAGTGGTTACTACGTGCTCAGATGGAACACACTTGGTCTTGGTTGGATCATTGGTTTCCTGGTCATAACTGTTCAGGTCCAAGACATTGTATTACCATTCAAGAAGATCAATCATCATTTATTTTACCTTGGTATGTTAGATCAATAATTAATATGCAAAGAGTAGCAGGCATTGCAGCTGCAGAGGGCACCCTTGATGGTTGAAATTCCTGCTACTATGTAGTGGGTTTCTTGTGGCTCTATTAAAAAAAATGTCAAAGGTTGATTCAGATAAAAAGTCATGCTTTCCAGACTGCTGATCCGGCTGGCCCGTTTCTTCCTGTTTGCTCATCATTTTCCTTTTTGGTTTTTGTTTCTATATGCCTTTCAGTCCGTGCCATTTCTAGACCTGCAATCCACTGTTCAATAGAAAATTTGCATTTGTTTCCCTTGCTATTGCCCTGTCTTGATCTCCTCAAATGGTATGTCTTTTGTCTTCTCTGTGTATCGCATGTGATTTTATCCATTGTTTCATATGCCCCTTTGCCCATGCACATGTCCTTTGACTTGATATTCTACTGCAACAATGTCCATCTTTCCTCTACCTGCATGCTATTACCCTTTGTCCTCAGAACCAATGTTATCTGAGGTCCATTCTGTTTTTTTTTTCTGACGGGAATTTAGTCTTGTTGGTCGGCAATTCAATATTCTGTATTCACACTTCTGTTTTTACCAGGCTCTCCGCAAAAATCTGTGGCAGATGTTACCTTTCTATTTTGGCTTGGCTGGATAGAATGACAAGTTTAAACTGGAATAAACAAGTGCAGTATACGTTATAGAAAACATTATGTTGATGTGTGATTGTGGACATAGGCAGGGCACAAGCTCCAATATAGAAGGATTGAACTTGCCTTGAATAATTTACTCTACATGCCTGTCACGTGCTCATAAAACTGTAGTCTAGACCCGTTTAAAGCCAACTGCCCCTGAACAGAAAGAGAAACAAACGCGAACATGAATTAAACGGCTTATGTTTACAATGTGATTTTTAAATGATAACTATTAAACGACAATTTTTGAACAGGAATAAGAAATGGTGAGTAATGTCAGAGCAACTTGAAGATGTTATGTATAGGGCTACAACAGAATTGTCACAATGGAATGGAGTCCAGATAGTAGCGGGCGTTGCGGCCAAACAGGGCGCCCTTCACGGATGAAATTTAAAAAAAGGGGTAACATGTAAATAAAAAAAAATTATAACATACACAATGGATCGTAAGGTGAGCTAAGAGAAGGAAACAGGATCGTAACCAAAAGGAATAGATGCTGCAGAAGGATGATCTAGGCAAGATGTTGAGTTGCAAGTGCTATGGACGACGGAAACAAAAGAGAAAAAAAAACAATAATTAAAACGGGCCGTCCGGACCGGAAAATGTGACCACTTATCTGAATCAACCTTTGAACGTTTTTTTCGATAGTCTCCAAGAACCCACTACTAAAGTAGCGGGAATTTCTATCAAAGTTGTGACCGAACGGAACCCTAAGTGTAACGCTAACACCCGTCGATGTATATCTGCATTCCCCTTCATTAATCTGATTGCTAAATACATGGCTTCGTAGATCAGAGCCCGCGAGAACGGAAAGGGTCAGTAGAGTGTGTACCATCTCACCCGATACTTTACCAGTAACTCCCGAACGCATTTCCTTCTTTGTAAGTAGTGACTTTCACTACGTCAAAACGCCCACTTACGCCGTATGTGTATATTAGGTTTCGCTTTATCACTTACGCCGGCATAAGTCTGTAGTTTATCAAGGCATTCCCTATGCGCTAATAGGATTTCAATACCGGGCTTTTCCCTCAAAGTACTTACTGTAGTGCAGCGTGCATCTGACATTTGTGGAGATAGGTCACGATCTCTATATCTATACCACATGCTCTCGGGCCATGGGGTCATTTAACGGATCTGGCTCCGGCCTGAATATCGCCCCTAACGCACCTGACGACAGCGACAGCCATTGTCTCGGCAGTTCATTACCTACAGTCGCTTCTTTGAGATCATCGATTTCTGTCGATTTCTACCAGGGGCGTCTTTTAAAGGAGCGTATCAAGGTGCCGTGCCGCCTCAACTAGGTGCACTATACGATGCTTACACTCTTTGCTGGAAGCCTTGTTCTGGTCACCGTTGCTTGGATAATATCCCCATTCCTATGGCAACTTCTCATCGACCTCGGCAATTTTCCTGGTCCCAAGCCTGAATCTTTTCTCAAGGGTACGCATTGCCCAGTCTCGTCTAGTATTCATCAATTGATCGGCCTCCTATATAGGCAATCTCGGACAGTTATTCGACCCATATTCTGGCTGGTCGTTCATCGGTGGAATTTCTCGACAATGTATGGATTTTATTTCATGATTCTGTCGACCCAACGCGACCAGTCGGCAGAGTTATTAGAATCCATAGGGCATTCGGCGTAGGTCAACTATCATTTCTGTGCTGCAGACTTTTTCTGACCTTTGTCTGATTTTGACAACCAAAGTATCTATATATTTATGATATCAAAGCGACGCACAGTATAATAGTCAAGGCCAAATTGCACTTTCAGCTATGTAGAATCTCGATGATTCAAGATGACATCAGGACCATGAATTTTTCCAAGAAACCGCTGCTTTATTTGCGTATGTCAGATTAACTTTTGACTGGTTCTAGAATCTCGACCACAATCACAGGTTCAACATCTTGCTTTCGGCGGTGGGTTCTTATCTTCACATGGTTGGTTGTCCTTGGAAAGCCATGGGTGGCCAGTTGAAATAAATCTGGCATAGGTGAAGTTCATAAAAGACAGTGAAAAATGTTAAATCCAGTCTTTTCCACTGCGCATTTACGCATTTTGAGTGCGCTTTCTTTTTTTGTGTAACACTTGATTCCGAAAAAAACAATGTCTGGTCTCCGTGACTGATAACGTGGCAAGAAAGGTATGAAAGTCCCCGTTCGCCATAGTTGACCGCAATATTCGCATTACTATCTAGCTTGAATCAGCCATTACGGCCAGACTCAGTAGAGGTCCCCGAGAGGTCATCTTTCTATCGCCTGTCATGTACCTCTTACGAGTCATCCTGAATCCATCAGATTGATATTTTGCACTGGATCAGTCGTGCTGCGCTGGAAATCATTGGGCAAAGTGCCCTCGGTTACTCTTTTGATCCACTGGTGGAAGGTGCAAAACCTCACCCCTTTGGAGCGGCAAAAGAATTTAGGTATGTCACTTACTGCTTTTGGAAGTTGTTTCTCATTGCTGAATCTCCGTGCAGTCCGGCGACAGATGATCTCCTATTTTTGCGGGAGTATCTTCTTCAAAACCTCATCAAGATTGGCCCTCCGTACTTTCGGAGGTTCATCATAGATCATTGTCCTTGGAAAACCCCCCGGAGAATCCGTGATGTCATTGACACGATGGACCGCGTTACCACACATATCTTCGAAGAGAAGAAAAGGGCTTTAGCATCTGTGCCCAGTGAGTCATTATCAAAGTAGGACGGTCATGCAGCCGAGAAGGACCTTATTGCTATTCTCAGTAAGAGTCAACCAGACTCATATTTTACTTTGTCAATGACATTTTACAAAAGTGAAGGCAAATATGAACACTAATGAGGAAGACAGGTTACCGGACAAGGAAGTGTTAGCCCAAGTGAATATCATAAATTGATTCCAGCGAGCAGTCGTTGAACCATATCAATTACTTATTTTAGATGTCGTAAGACTTCGCCAATGTATATCGGTATCGTATTCAAGTTGATAGTCATATCAGGACATTTGCTTTCGCGGGCACAGATACTACTTCTAATGTCCTTGCCCAAATCTTGCACCTTCTCTCGTACCGGCCGGAAATCCAGGACAAGCTTCGCGACGAAATCACCACAATACTCGGGGACCACATGGAATCGGACAAATCCTACGATGAATTGATGTCGCTCCCTCTTATGGATGCAGTTTGTCGGGAAACTTTGCGTCTGTGAGGTATCCAACTTCACGACGGAGTATATTCTCATCTTTCCGTTATAGTCATCCACCAATTACCTTCGTCACACGAGTGTAGGTGCTACTATTCTTCTCAGGCAGGCTTAACATCTGCTATCTGATATAGTGCTACCAAAGACTACATCTTGCCCCTTTCCGTTCCGATTGAAGGACTCGATAATCGCAACATGAAATCGATCTTTGTTCCTGCGGGCACTAAACTCTTTGTTTCCATTCGTGACATCAACCGCGACCCTACGTTGTCGGGGCCCGATTCTTTCGAGTGGAAACCTGAACGATGGATTTCTCGAAAGCTCAGACAGTATATGATGCGCGTGTTCCCGGCGTCTACTCTCACATGTTCGTACAACATATTCTCAAAAGGTTGTTTAATATCTTTTTTCCTAGAATGACTTTTCTCGGTGGCGCGCGTGCTTGTATTGGATTTAAATTCTCGGAGCTGGAGATAAGTGCGTGATAGAACGACAACGCGTTTTTCACGTAGTCATAATAACCATTTTCCATTCATAGGTTGCATTGGCCAGGTTAATTTCCAGGCTTCGCTTCTCCCCTTCTGGAAAAGATATTGTTTGGGAGATGAGTGGAATATCAACACCCACTGTTAAAGGATTTCCTGGACAACCTCGACTACCGATTACAATTGAGATAGTGTGAAAATCTATGTAAACTTTACCTTCCTTTCCCCGGTGCATTTTGAATCCTATGCTCCATACTAGGCTGTGTTCACGGCTGTAGCTACGTCATCCGTACAAGAGCATTCCCTATTTGTCCAGTAGTGCGCCCACAATTTCTGAAACTTGATTATCATATATTCTGTCACTGCGCACTTTGCTTATCTGCTGCCTGGTCATGTATTCTGTGACTGCAATTTTGGATGGTGTGGAAAAGCTTGAAAGCTGGATTGGGATTGGACACGTGGACATAGTTTCATGTGATAAAACTTTTTGGCTCTTCATTCCAGCGGCGTCGCGACTTGTCTGCCTCGAACCTCAGTCTCGGTCACTCCTTGATGTCTGTACGACCAAACTCAGCACAGCATGCGATCCGACAACTGAAATTGGTCTTACCGGGAGGGGTGATCACTTATTATCTTGGGACCCTGCATGAGTTTTGGCGAGTAACTCAGTTTGAGGACTCGTGGGGCCGGTATGTAGATCCTTGATACTTCGGAGATGACTTGACTTTGCTTGCTCTGGTAAATCGTAGAACTGCTGCATTTGGAGCTTTGGTACTCGGTATCACCACCATTATGCTGTTTATCTATGTGTTGTTAACTCCCTGGATCAAGGGAGTGGAGCCCAACGTATGTTACTGACACTCAATATTACGTCTGCCCTGATTGCAAGATTGTCGATAGTACCGTTCATGGCGGGAGTCAGGGATTTTGTCCTCGGTGATACCTGTAAGTAGCTGATTCAGGTTATATTCTCTCAAGGTCTCCAGTGAAGTTCACAAGCCATCTATTTAGATCCTTACAACCACAATTGTCGTAGGCTTGCTATTTTTGGTGGTAACACTTGGTCAGTGGACAGGTCTGGGATACTTGAGAGGTACTATCGGTGGTAAGGACTCCTTTTCAGCTGCTCGAGGGATCTAGATTCAATCCACGCATCTTATCAGCTATCGCTCTCTACGTGCTCATATTTGGACTTCTCGGTCTGGTTCCGGTACCAAAAGTACACCGTACATGATCATGCACGACTAAGGACTTTTGATTTCAATCTTGTTTTATTATCATTTACATTCCGTTCCATTAGTGTGCATGCAACATACTTCTGCAACCTATAACCGATGGTTTAGATAGACAAGTTCACTGTCACATATTCATGTCATGCCATATAATGCGATTGTCTTAATCGGGATCTCAACACAATCTAGACAAAGCACACGTGATGGTGATGGCTGGATCATTGCCACTATCGCCGCTGCGCTGCCTTGCTTAGTACAGCTTTCCTTGACACCGTCAGGCCTCATGTACAACAATGCTTTTGGGTCCCCACCAATTACAAACAACCCATTCATAACTGATCCTACTGATGCTCAGTCACGCTTTCCCGATCTTTCGACTGGATCATCCGGCACTCAGAGCTCATGGTCTCAAATCCCTACCAATGCCGGAATAGGATATCAGCAATCCCAGGGCATGTTTCAGCATCCTTCATTTCAACAGCAGCAGCTTCAGCCATCGCCTGGTTACACCCATTCAACAGGTTATAATCCATCCCAAGGCATCGCGCCACAGCCGACAGGCTTGCCGTTCCAGCCGACAAGCTCTTTCGGCCAGCAGCTTGCTGCAAGCATGAGCGGGACGGGCTACGGTTATCTACAAGTACAGACAGCGCCACCACAACAGCAACCGTATCCACCTGCACAGCAGCAGCTACAGAATCCTGGCTATCTCTCGCGATTCGATCCGTACGCATCGATCGGACAAGGGTGGTCTGGTGAAAGTCAGTCGCAGGCTCCGGTACAGCAGAACCAAAGTTATCTGCAGTCCCACGGGAATAGCCTCGTCAGCTCATCGACGTCGTCACCATCCGGACTTTCACACCCAAGAGAGTACCTTCGTACGCATAAAACGGAGATTGAAGCTTGGGACACGTATGCTTGGAAGCAGTTGTTGAGTTCATTTGATTCTTTGAAGGAAGCTTGGGAGGGACGGGCAATGGATTTGGAAGGGAAGGCCAACCAGCTTTCCACGCAATTGCAAACCGGGAACATGGGCTACCACCCGGCACAAGTTCAACAGGAAGGTGTAAGATTGCACGGGGTCTGTGCATCTTCCTCTACTTCTCGTTGTAATATTGATTGATATTCTGTCTAGCTACACAAAGAGGCGAAGCTCCATGCTGGTAAGCCATACATGTCATAGTCTTTGCGCCTTTTCAGCATTACTTCTTTCTAGATTCTGTCGCAGCCTCCGCGTTCCAGATGCAAGAGGTCCTTGATGGCTACCGGCAGTCTAGTGACGTTGCTAGCAAGCGCCGTGTTCGCGAAGCTTCCAATGCAGCAATCCAAGGTTTACCAGACTGGCCGTCACCAATGTACTGATTGTGTCCTAGTGTATAATATGTATTATATGTGTGTTGTTTTACCATTTGTAGAGCCTCTGGTACACCCGTCAATACTGAATAATATGTTGTGTATAGTGTCGAAGATCCTCTCTGACACTCAAGTTAACCATCGATGTCGTTACCCGGATGTTACATGTTAATGCGATAATATGTTCGTTGTTACATAGGTACTAGTACAGATACGAGAAGGAGTTTCCATGAAAGAACAGAGGAAGATTCAATTCTTAGGCCAGATAAAAGTCGGTCAACGAGCAGGAAAACAGGCCGCAATGACCACTTGATTCCATACTCTTCTTGTCCTTAACATTTTCCTTCCGATGTCGAATGTTGCTTCCTTCGTGACCCCTCTTCTTCAAAAGTGACACCCAATCCGCATGGGCCTTCTGATAGGTGCGCCAGGATTCCATCTTCGCCAAGTAGGTAGTAATATCGCGTGCTGTCTTCTTCGCCATATTCGTCTTCTCGACAAGTTCTGTGCCCGCAAGATAGATGATTTCCTCTCCTTTCTTCTTTATTTCTTTTGCCTTCCCACGTGCACGCTCGTGACGATACTGAACCTGGTCCCGGATTTCCTTGGCCTTGCCTACCCTATACAGTGTTTGACGCCGGATTGCGCGAGCGAGGTCATCGAGTGATTCAATTAATTCATCAACTCGATACTCGTTTCGGAGGCGTGCCATACGTTCATCGAGAGCCTGGGACAGAGACTCAACATCTAGGCCCATTGAAGTTGTTTTCGAGGCCAGTCTCGAAGCCTCAATAGTTTGTGTGGCTACGGTTGTGGTGGGCCCAGCTTCAGCCGACAGTTGAATCACTGGCCTAACAATGATATCCTTCGCGGACTTAACTTTGTCCGTCCACGTCGGAGGCTTGCAGTGGGATTCAACAACGGCATGCGTAGCTGAAGGACTAGCCTTCGTCAGCTGACTATTAGATGTGATGGACAGCGACGTAGAGCCGGGATTGAATACCGAGAGGGAAAATTCCTTATGGGTGGTCATAATCGGTGTATTGACTCTGGCCGTGGTGGCAGGGACTGAAGTGTGATTGATCTCGAGACCAAATATTCCCCAGAACGTTGAGACAGGAGCAAACGTGGTTACAGTTGGGGTGGGCGCGGTCGACTTACGGAATGCGGTATTCATGGCAAAACCGACAATTAAGGACATTAGAGCAAAGCTTCGACATTATGAATAAACGTACAAGGAGACAGACGATAATAGAACGTACAATGTAACTGCTTGGGCGGGGCTAATATGATCCGACATAACTTTGACGGAACGCTTCTTCGCAACAGAGAGAAGCCTCTGGAGCAATCGATGCGCACGCATGTCTCGAATGTCTTCAGCATTACTGCCATCGAAGATCGGATACTCGGTGTCTATATTCAAATGGGCAACTTTGTCATTAGGGATCGATAAAGCATCCCAATCTCTCTCAGCAGTATCCCGAGACACGCTGCTTTCTATCAATGAGGATGGAACCAGAACAGGAAGATAGAGTGTGTGATCTGCAGCAACAGGCGTGCGCATTGTTAAAGGTAAATAGACAACGGCCAGAGAAGGTCGTTTGACTAGTGCATGCGGGCTAGGCTAGAGAAAGGTGAGTCAATACAGAACTAGTGGAATGTTGAACGTACAACAATATCCCCGGTTTTGTCGTAAACCGGGATGACATAGGTGTCGCTCGATGGATCGTCAATCGTGGGTCGGAGCTGTAGAAAGCGCGTATGATGATCCGCGCTAGGAAGAGCTTCTACAAGGGCGTGACCGGATACAAGCCCCCCCTTCTCTACTAAAGCCGACACAAATGACCACTTTATCGAGGACGGTGAACCATACAACACCACCTCGAATGGAGTCTTGTCTTCGTCCAAAGTTTTTTCAGCCACCGCGGGTATAGACGTAATCAAACCCACATCCTCCTCGAAATAAAGACCGAAAGGGTCAATTGCGACAGCAGAATGATCAACATCGTTGGTCTCATCGACAAGGACGTCGATGTCAAGCATTGTATCTGACTGCGGCACGTTCTCGTAAGACCTGTTCAATTCATTCTGAGAACTAGTCAAGGGATCGGGGAAAGAAAGTCGAAGATCACGGATAGACCCATGGGCACTGGCCGTACTGGAGCGAGAAGCGCTAAGCGTGCTGATCATGCTCTGATCAAGAGCCTCATTAACTCGTTGCTCCTCGACAGGGTCATGCATAGCGCTCGCTGTCGTTTCTGAAGCGGTCATGGCGGACTCCGCCATCACCGCAGTCGAGGGTAGCACTGCGGTCGCAGGTTCAGCATTTTGAGCTTCTTCGTCGCCGATTTCTTCAACAAAACCCTCCCATGCATCGATATCTTCATCTCTAGAACTACCAATGCTGATCGAAGACCTTCGAGACACGGGTGTTAAGTCCATGTTCTCACTAGAGCTGTCTCCAGAGATAACTGAATCATTATCGTCTGACTCACGATTACTGGCAATGTCGAGCCAGTCAGAGTCGGACAGGCCATCTACTTCAGACATTCCAGAGGAGGGAGAATAATCGTCCAACAGTTTGCTATAGTTGTGGCTATAGTTGTGATTCATTGGAAAACGACAAAAGGGGGAGGCAGACCTTAAGTAGTGAAAACCGGCACGCCTTGCCGGTGTTATGTATGTGCCACATTGTGCCTTTCAAATGACTGATCTGATCAGATAATTGGTTCTATCTGCATGCAACAAAGTGATTCTTTCAAATCACCTCTAAGTACTTATGCTGTTTTTGAAACTTCCTGTTGACATCATTCTTAAAATCATCTCTCTGCTTAGTATTGAGGATATACTGTCTCTTAAACAGGTCACATCGGCTAATAGGTTTACAACTCCTCCACTAATGTCGAGTTTGCCGCACAGACATGTCGTGTCCTCCACGCTCTGGGATGTCTGGATGTCGTGTGGCATCAAATTACGGTTGATATTCCTTTGGATCTACCTTTTAATAAGGACATAAAAACGCTCACAAGCTCCGAAATACAAGCTATCGTGATAAAGGCACTCCGTCTTGAACACAACTGGTGTGGGTACCCTGGACGACCGCGGCAATTGCTCCAGATACAGCGAGATGTCATAGTCCACCAAATGCAGCATTTAAGATCTCAATGGCTTGTCACTCTTACCCGGTCGCAGCTAGCATTTCAACTTTCCATTATATCTATGAAGGATGATTTCTGTTATCGCATAGCGGATTGCCATGCAGCTGCAATGTCGTTCTTCGCAGTCCTTCAATCGGAGTCAGCGGGAATGATCGTAACCATTGAATATGATGGAATGCAGACAGAGTGTGTCTCTCTTATCATGTAGACGAATGATTCCTGATTTCATGGTCATTATCAGGCATCTGAATATCTACTCCTTCACTTTACCGCATAAGCAAGGGGACTGCTGCTCAACTAGATTGATCCACAGCATTGTCAGACATACCTCAGAAGGTACCTTTTCCGATATACAGATTTGTGGAGATATTGTTGTTGCAAGCATTGCTCGTTTCATGGATCTGATCAGCCCACCCTCATACGAGCTCTTCTTCATAAACATTGTCACCAACGTTCGCTGGACTTGCTCAGCAATACCTCTGGTAAGCTAATCTCCTCTTGAAGAACGTTTGTATCTTGGCAACGCGAAACATACGCAGAACATTGAGCGACTACGCTTCAAGCTACTTCCAGATCGTGTCGCCCTTGTAGGCGTACGATGTCGTACTGATGATTGCTTGGTGATCAGTGTCTACTCTCTTCCTTCATTCCTCGACTCCGCAAAAGCGAGCTCATCAAGATCCCAACCACATGAAGAATTATGTACGGATCCCATAGCTCATTATGAGACTGCCGTGCCTCTTCACGGTTTCGACTTCTACATATCGGCAGAGCCAGTTACGAACTCACTAGGATCGGATGATGTTCTGCCGATTTTGGTTTTTCCCCAGTTCTGTCACCAGAAGGGGAGTGGTTGTATACTAAGGCTTCCATTATCGAAGCAAATGCAGCCGTCATTATCGAATTTTAAGACTCCACCAAAAACCTCTGTCGATGTCACCTGCCTTGGAGGGACGGGGAGACGAGCCGTTTGGCTGCGCCGGCACTGGGAAACGGATGCTTTTGAGCTCATGAGGGGAAATTTCTCGCGCGATGGATCATCGAAGGTACGGTCACTGTTTCCGAAAGACATGGCGTTGCCCTTCGAGATCCAAAATTGTCTCTCGCTAGCCTTTGACGAGGCGACTGGACGCGTTTACGTGGCACTCCACACAGGCGGGCTCTATGTCATGAACTTTTGAGACAGAACTGTTGATTGGTCAGGGCTAAAATGGGGTTCTCACGCGACTGTGATTCTTGCGGAATATTATCTTTTCTAAGTATGAAGATGGGTCTTTATGACATTCCCATTCCTTGCCTTTGAATAATATATCATGATAAATGCCGTTATCATTTCTATTATGTATCAATACTGTTAATCACACATCGTCAGGCAGTTCTTGAAAAGACGTGAATTCGAGATGTGAACTCGAGGATGTGATCGGCGCTGGCACGTGGCAGATAGTTCTCCGAAATTCTGTAATTGCCATCTTGACCCGGCTAGTCGCCCAAATCTTGCCTCTATTGTTGTCCCACCGGGATCTGTTGGGCTCGAGTTCCAGCCTAGCAACTTCTGACGTCTTTTGGCAACGATGGAGCACGAAATAGATCAAGTCGTACAAGCCATTATCATTGCCTCCGATCCCAGTCGAGTGTCACTACATCAACAAGCTCTCGCCTACATCGGAAGTATTCAACAAAATGCGGCCACTACTTGGCGATTAGCTCTTCCCATCTTTGTGGATCAAAATGCCCAAGGAGCTAGGAAATATCCCCCAGAGGCTCGATTTTTCGCGCTTCGCGTGCTGGACGAGTTTTTTGACAATCGGCGAGTAATTTTCGCTCTCGATGTTACTGTAATTACGTGTATCAGGAATTCTCTAACGCTCATATGATTGACTAAAGGCTGTGGAGATTCCCAACATCGTAGATGTTCGGGTTGTTCTGTTTAATTACACCACGTTCACTATGAAATTGATAGCTAACTGTTGCTGCTTCTGTAGGTTCGAATCATTAGACGGAGAAACATTTCAAACGCTTCAACAGGCTTTAGTGACATACATCCAATCGGAATATGTTGGTGGATCTGCTGAATCGGACGCCACTTGTGAGTATTACTCTTCCTCTAAATAGACCTTTTCCGAGAAGCGACGTGTTTATAGTTCTCAGAAACAAATTTTCTCATACTCTTACCCTTTTCTTCTTATGCACTTATTGTGAACAATGGCCGTCGTTTTTCTCTGATCTTTTCACACTTATTCGATCAACGGACAACTCTGTATTCAACCGACATATCTCCCTTCTCTTCTTTCACATTGTACTGGAGATATCTGGAGAGGTAGCAGACCAGATGATAAAATCTGCGCGACCATACGATGCCGATCGGCATGCACGCGATGCTCGAGTGCGCGATGCCGTGCGGGAACGAGATGCAGCGAGAATTAACGAAGCAGTGCTAACGCTTGTCGCCGAGTGCTCTGAAAGAATGCTCAATCTTAGGAAGCGGGTTGGTTCGAATACTCGAGATTTAGACGCAGCAATTGAGGTGGTGGACTGGGGTATCCGGACTTTTGGTTCTTACGTTGGTGAGAAATGTTGTCTCGTTATACAACTCTCACTTACTTCGCCGAAGGTTGGATTGACATCAATTTGACTGTCACGCCGACAACTGTCCCGCTACTATTCAACCTACTTGCCGATCCCTCATTACCGATTCGACTAGCGACCTCGGTAGCTTTGCTTCGCATCGTCGCAAAAGGTCTCAAGGAACCTGGGGACAAACTGAGTCTTTTCGAAGTCCTGTCGCTGGGAGAAGTGTTAGACGCTCTCGAAACAAAAACGAGAGCTCAACAAGTCGAACGCGGTTCGGAAACAGATGAGGGTGAAGAATCATATCGAGAAGCCCTGGGAAAGCTACTGAATGTGTACGGTTCAGAAGTGGCGAAGCTCACTGATGTACGTTCACCAGTATTTTATTTTTGAAACAATGTTCAAGCCGTTACGTAGGATTGTCCGAACGAAGATGTACGGAAAGAAGCTACCAAGTTGATGGCTCAGCTCTTGCCCGTTTTGCTTCGGTTCCTGGCGGACCCATATGACGATACATGTTCTACTGTCTTCCCCCTCCTTCAAATCATCCTCAGCGGTGTGAGTTCAATGTCTTTCCTGACTTTCGTATATTGAGCCCCTCATTAGTACAAGCGCAGCAGGAAAATTTCAACAGAACCCATCAATGATACAAAACGCTCGTTTCTCACCAGTCTTCTTCAAGTTCTACTGACAAAGATGAAGTGGGACCCAGATGCAGACCCGGCTGATGTCGACGAAGATGACAACACCGAATTTGAGAGGATGCGTAAGGTGAACGCTTCATGAGCAGTTCCAGACTATTTGACTTGTGTCTGATGCATTGTTTGATTCAGGACTTGCGCACTTTCATGGATTCAATCCTTTCAATCGATCAGAATCTTGTCACTGATGCCGTTCGTACACTTGCTCTGAGCACTATCTCAGCATATCAGAATGGCATATCACTAGAATGGCATGATGCAGAGCTTGGTATATATTTGGTCTACATTTTCGGTGAAATCAATAAAAGTGAATATCTTTTGACATGCCTTCCGATGATCACTAAATTAGATATAATAGCTGGGGGAAAAGGTCGCGCAGCCTTTTGTCATGCGCCCTCGGTGGACAAGGAAAGGAGAAAGGCAACGGACTATTCTGAATACCCTCTGACGACGCATGGAGAAATGCTTTATGCGCTTGTTCAATCTGGGATAGCCTCATATCCTCACCACGCTGTTTCCCTTCAGTTTTTTGAAACGGTATCACGTTATACCGATTTCTTCAAAATCCGGAAAGAATGCATTATTCCCACCCTGGAAGCAATGGTTGACCATCGGTTCGCTCTCCTTTCACTTCGCCTGTTGCTCTTACTAACGTGTTCAATAAGTGGTCTTCACAACGAGAACCCCACATTCCGACTACGGCTCTATTACCTCTTCCACCGTTTCATCAAGGAAGCAAAAAATGATATCTCCCCAGATATCAGCGCCAGCATCACTCAAAGTATTCTAGATCTGTTGCCTATTCAGGTTGAAATTCAAGAGAACGATGAATCTGAGGAGGATCCTATTGCAGATGCAGTCAAAAACTCCACTTTTGATTCCCAGTTGTATCTATACGAGACAGCTGGTATTCTTTGCTCCCTTCTGTTCAGATCTCCAGAACAACAGGCAGCACTTTTCCTTTCACTTGTCAAACCATTAATGGACGAGCTGTCCATTAATTTGCACGCATCTACAAAAGGCGTTCAGGACATCGTTGCTATAGTCAAAGTCCACCATATCATCATGGCATTAGGAAATATCTCGAAAGGTTTCCCAGATTACCCTTCGACTACTTCCTCAACCGTTTCAGAAGGACACGCATTGCCGCCTCTAGAGGTTCTTGGCCAGGTAGCTCAGGCGATTCTGGTGTGTCTGGAAGCTATGAACGTGCACAAGGCTGTACGGGATGCGGTATGATCTTGGGTATGCTTATATGCTTTGTTTGGTATTGATCTTTGTTTTAGACTCGTTTTGCATTCGCAAGAATCTTGGCAACAGCCGGACCCAGCGTCACTCACTTCATACCGCCACTCATGGCTAATCTCCTCGCGCATTTTGAACCCTCTGAACTTGTCGACTTCATGAATTTCATCAGTTTACTGATTCACAAGCTTCAGGTTTGGTCTTGAATGCGCTCTTCCGCTGATCTGACTTAAAAACGTATCCTTTTAGAGGGACATGTTCGATGTCCTAGA
This sequence comes from Termitomyces sp. T153, assembly GCA_018296165.2. Taxonomy (NCBI): domain Eukaryota; kingdom Fungi; phylum Basidiomycota; class Agaricomycetes; order Agaricales; family Lyophyllaceae; genus Termitomyces; species Termitomyces sp. T153. The sequence continues at coordinate 72,365 of JACKQL020000080.1, forward strand.
CCAATTGATTGGACCTCTTAATGCACATATCTCAGCTCTTCTGTCTCAACCAATTGCAGGCACCGATGACGAACGGGCGCACATTGATACCAAAAAGGCTTACCTGAGCTTACTCAACAATATAATGACCAATAAGCTTCATAGTATCTTTACTTCAGAAAGTGGGAACTTTCTCTCTTTTTTGTATAACATGTTGTTGAGTTTGATATCGCATTATCAGGAAACTCACCTACATTTGAATCTCTAATCGACAGTCTACGTCAACAAGCGGAAGATGTTTCGGATCCCTCGAGCCAAAAGGTTGCTTTGACCTTCCTGAACAAGGGTGTCAGCGTCTGGGGTCAACCAGCCTCAGATAGCACACAGGAGGGCTTGCCAGGCTTCGATCGCTTCATCTACGAGCGGCTGGTTCCTTCGATTTTCCGTATCCCTTCATCTGCCGGATTCAACATTAAAGATGGGCAAATGATGGTGGTAAGCATCAAAGCGTGAGCTGTATTACTTGGAGTATGGAAGTTTGACATTTATGTTAGGTTCTTCACGAGATTGCAAATCTGCTACAAAGTATTTGCCACATTCGTGGCCCAGAGGCCTACAACTATCTCTTAACTGTCTTTCTTCCGTCGCAGAACTGGCCACCTGAAACCGCATTGCAGTTCACAAAGGAACTACGAGACCTAGATGGCAAAAATTTCCGAAAATACTTTACAGATTTCGTACGATCTTCTGGTTCATCTTCCTAGTATATCATTCATCTACATTTGATTCCTTCCTTGGAAACACTACTGGCATTTCATTTTAACCTTTATAATTTTGTTACACGCAACTCGTCCTGTTTCCTGCTATGGTCTCATAATGTCTTGTGACAATCGATAATACTCCATACCAATGTATTTCTCTGGTAAATATTACATAACAAAATCACGACTTGACACCTACTCCGGAGAGCACCCTGAACCTGATCGCGCGAGACCTCTGAGTCTAGACTCATTGATAATGAATCTGAATAGTGAGTTGCCACGATTTTTGTTGGTTGTGACTTCCTGACTGCCCGAATCAGCCACTCGCAGAGTAAAGCCAAAGATTGTATGTTCTCTTGCAAGTTGAGTCGTACTGAAGTTAAATGGATGTCGATTACGAACTGCAGAAACCCCCAAGAAAGGTGTGCTCAATGACTTTCGCTTTTATCAATGAACTCATTATTCTAGCATGGTGTCACCTTCTCTGCCGAGGGAACATGGATTGAATTAGCCACAAACATCCGCCGAATACAAAATCATGATGCCTCAGCTCTTTCTTTCGAGGAGAATTACAGGTTTGCATATAACATGGTCCTACATAAAGAAGGTAAAATGCTGTATGAAGGGGTCAGGAAACTGGTGGCGGAGAACCTCGACCAGCTCGCCAACGAGAAAATTATCCCTGTTTTCCCGACGGGAAGCAATAACGATCCTATGCACCGGAGTCAAGAGTCCGATGTCTTTTTGAAAGCTTTACGAAGCGTTTGGGATGACCATGATGGGAACATGGTGAAGTTAGGGCAGATTTTGAAATATATGGTACGCGACTGATCAACCGACCAGCCTTTCTTTTGGTCTCATCTATATATAAATCTAAGGATCGCGTACACACCAAAACCGAAAAAGTCCCAGAGATAGCGGAAGCCGGGCGTCATCTCTTCCTAAGACACATTATACGACCACCAATACAACAGCATATCTGTACAGCAATTCTCAATCAAGTTCGATTCGAACGCGACGGGTCGAGTATAAATCGATCACCTGTGAAAGGATGCGTAGAAGTATTCTTAAGGTTGAAGCTTGATGACGATTCCACGACGGTTTACCAGCGCGATTTAGAACCGGCATTTTTGAAAGAGAGCGAGGCATTCTACAAAGCGGAAGGAGAGAAATTACTCGAGACATGCGACGCACCCGAGTTTCTTCGTAGGGTAAGAGTTTCATGGCACTCAGAATATTCAATAACCCCTTCTTATAGGTCGAGGAGCGATTCAACAGCGAAGACTTGCGAACTCATCACTATCTGGCCAGTCAAACCGCTTCACCTCTTCGCCAAGTCCTAAAAGACAATCTTCTTACCCCACATCTGTCGAGTGTGATATCACTACCTAATTCAGGTCTGGAGAACATGATTGACACCCAAAAATTAGACGACTTGGCACGCTTATATCGTCTTTTCACCGATGTTCCCACCGGACTTCCAACCATCAAAAGGGCGATTAAAGGTTCAATTGCTCGTCGAGGCACTGAGATTAACCGTACATCATTGGGGTTAGACGGGGGAGATGTAGACCCTGCTGCTGAAGAAGAAGATAAGAAAGGGAAAGGGAAAGCACGATCCACGGGAAAAACAGTAACACATAAGTTGGAACTGGCCTTGAAGTGGGTTCAAGATGTACTTGACCTCCGGGACAGATTCGTCACAATATGGGAACATGCCTTTGGTAAGGATCGTGACGTAGAGGGTGCTCTCAATGAGGTAACTTCTCCGTCCATTCTACTTGATGTCGAATCAACCTTCATTGTTCTCGATCAGGCTTTCCAAGCGCTTGTAGACAGCAACGAGAACTCTCCCGAGTACATTTCGCTCTTCATCGACGAAAATCTCAAGAAGGGTCTCAAAGGAGTGAGCAATCATTGCTTTGGAAACTCATTTCACGACTCATTTTACTCAGAAAACTGACGCTGAAGTGGAAATCATTTTGGACAAGACAATAACCGTCTTCCGTTTCCTCACTGACAAGGATGTCTTTGAGCGATATTACAAGGGTCACCTCGCCAAGCGTCTCTTACATGCACGATCCGTTTCTGACGATGCAGAACGAGGGATGCTCGCGAAACTCAAGGTCGAATGCGGCTTCCAGTTTACGCAAAAGCTGGAAGGCATGTTCCATGACATGAAGATTTCAGTGGAAACAATGGAAGCGTATAAAACACACCTTGCCAAAACAACGGTACATATTTGTTGCCGATTCCCACTACCTTACTGATCTTTGCCTTGGTTAGGCTCCCGAAATTGATCTTTCCGTCATAGTCATGACGTCGACATTTTGGCCCATTCCACAGACAGTTCCTCCGTGTTCATTTACCCCTGACATGGTAAAGACATGTAAATCTTTTGAACAATTCTACCTATCGAGGCACTCTGGGCGGCGATTGACATGGCTGCCCTCGCAAGGAAGCGCTGACGTTCGAGTTGCCTTTGATGCTTCAAAGATCGAATTGAATGTTTCAACTTATGCATTGGTCATCCTCCTGCAATTCCAAGGTCTTGCATTCGATGCCTTTTTGACGTACTCGGTGAGCTCTTCTAGTTGTCCTTCTTCCTCACCGTGTCTTGATTTTTGTCAAGGAACTCCGTGACGCTACAAACATTGTAGAGTCTGAATTGCAACGAAATCTCCAGTCATTGGCATGTGCTAAGTACAAAATCCTCAAGAAACATCCTCCAGGAAGGGATATTGAAAAAGATGATATTTTCTCCTTCAATGCTGGCTTCACCTCTAACTTGCGCAAGATCAAGGTTGGTACAGTCGTTTCAAGGGTAGAGTCGGGCGAAGAGAGAAAAGAGACTCGTGATCGCATTGACGAGGAACGGAGACATCAAACAGACGTTAGTGTGTCATTTCTCAACCCGTATCCTATTGATTATCGCTTTCTTTCTTAAGGCGTGCATTGTCCGCATTATGAAGAACCGCAAACATATGGCCCACAATGATTTGATCAATGAGGTAACACGACAGCTATCTGGGCGGTTCCATCCGGATCCTTTGAGTATAAAGAAAAGGATTGAGGGTTTGATTGAGGTAATAACCTCAGCCTTTTGCTGCGAGTATTGTACTCAAGGTCCTTGTTTCTCAGAGGGAGTATTTGGAACGATGTGAAAATCGCAAATTTTACAATTACTGCGTATGTCCTAAGGATTTTGGTGGGGTATTCATCACTCACTTTGTCCAGGCTTGAATATCATTTCTATCATTGTAACATAGCTACCCATCGGACGCCTCGTACTTCATATGTACAACACTGCATGCAAAATACCCCCATACTCTAATTCAAGTATTCTGATATCTGATGAATCATAATATGAGGCCGGTCCGTGGTTCTGTTTCTAACGGTCAGCAGCCTTATGTTACAATCGAGATAGATGTTCATTGTATCGTCATTAACAGCTTGAAAAGAGCGATAGCGATAAATAGTGTGAGACTGCTTTAACGGTCGGATACAACTGGGACCTGCGCGTCAAGCTTGTTTGACCGTTTCGCAATGCTCGTAAGTAAAAGTATCCTTGTCAATGGGTGTCTGCGCCTCAGCGTCACCCTGAGGAAGTCTCTGCTCCACTTGTCGTCTGTGGTTCGCATGGGCAACTCCAAACTCGTATGCCGCGTGGCTCACGACTGGAAATCTAGGTCAGAAGAATGCTGGGTGGGTAGCGCAAACCTTACCTCTATCGGAGTCAGTCAAGAAGAGCTCGTAGAGGAATGCCGCGAAGAGCATAGCAGGGATGTTGGTAAGTGCAGAAATTGCTGAATATGCGTCACCAGCAGCTGTTTTTCCGATCCGTTACTTCATTTTCATACACATGGATTCAACGATTGTCACCTCCTGATCCCCAGATGGTCATTGCCATAAGTCGGCCACCAATGTCGCGTGAAGAATTCGCAACCACTGCAAGATAATCAATAACAGACTGTTATGGAAGGAAACAAAACTGACGACCCGGAAGCGAAAACCCCCAGATAGCTGTTCCGCTAGGTGATTTGAGGAGTATGAGACGCCAAAATATGTAAGAGGGAATGTATCAACTCACTATGCAATCGCGACCATGAAAGGGCCCATGGTCGGTGGAATTAAGGCGTTAGACGAATCAAGGGAAGCCCAAATAACAAGGCCAATGAAGGTATCCTAACTTGGTATGAATGATCTGTGGTTGCTAATCGACTGAAAGCTATTTCCCACCGAAACAAACTCATTCAAAAAAGCAAGGCCCTTTGTCTGCCCAGGAAGAAGGTAAAACGCAAAGATTCCGGCGAGTCCATTAGGTGTGTATTGCAAGGCCTCAAATTTACCTGCTTTGGTGAGAATGGTTGTACACTCCTCGAAGATAACCTTGTACTGAGTGTAGACCAGCAGACACGCAATGTAAGCTCCCAGGATTTGCGCGATGATATATCTTATCCAGATCACTCAGGGTGCATTCGAGGGCACGGGTACGAAATAACTAACCGAAGGGCTTTCAGTGGTGGAAATCCTTTGAAAACCATGCAAGCAATAGAGACGCAAGGGTTGAAGTGACCTCCTGACGTCCCAGCGCATACACCAAGCGCAAGGAGAATGCCACCCGTGTACCCAAAGCCAATCTGTAAGATAGCTGATTGCAACGATCAGCACAACTCCTTCGATACGCAAGGGCGTACTGGTACAAACATGAGAGTCCGGTTGGCGCTTGGCCTGCTGCAACCATGATATTTCCTGTAACCCAGGACGTTTGGGAGCCGATACCTTCATCGATGAAGTTAGCGCACACTTCCATCCACTTCGCTCCTCGTACGGACCTGCGTACACGTAAAAGAACACTCCTAGCTGATCATGTGTGTCAGCCTCGCATTGCCGCCACAATGGATTTCGGCCAACTCACTGCTTCAGCGAAACATTCCACTAACCAATGTATCTCCCTCCTGCTCCTGTGTCTTTCCCATGCCTTGAAAACCGAGAGACGGGGCTGGAAATCGCTCCGATAGACAATGGGCGTAGCCATTCTTCAAGTCACGGTTATGCTAGGATTGGGTCGAATCAGAGCTTTCGGAGAAGGTTCCGATTCCCTCAATTTATAATTTGTGGATGTGCCTCGTCACCCTTAAATCTCATGTCACATCCCTGCGAAATATGTTGTCAACGCCTAATTGTTCATGCCAAATCACGTCGTGTTGGAAGGGTACTGCCATATGTAGGCTCTCGAAAGTGAGATCAGGGGGATATCCGTCAGGATCGCATTGACACCCACACGGAAGTGGGATATCAGGACGGCATCCAAAATATGGAGATACTCGAGGTGCTGACCATGTTGTTTTGTCCTCATAAGCCCTAGATCTCGGAAGGGTCATGAGACTAACTATAGATACTGAAATTCAACGTGACAAAATCTTGAAAAGGATGAGGGAAGTTGATCAAGCTCGAAGTTTTGAACTGGCATATATATACTACTGCTATTTAGCTCTGCAATAGATGAGTGTTATGTTACTCCCATCTAATTCATATTCGAAGGGCTTGCTGTGAATCTCGAAGAAACTTTGAACGGTTCATTACATGCATTACACGCGGCCCGATCACGAGTTGGATGACGGGTACAGTTGGTCATTGGACCAATGGAATGGAAGCAAATTCATACATGATCATGCATCGATCATGTGTCAGGCACATCATCTGGAGAAAAATGATCTAAGCAATATGTATACATACAGAATGTATGGACAAAAGTGGAGACGAAGTTCCGGCCCGCGGTCCTTAGCCCAAAACTGATTTTCTTCTAATTCAGGCTAACATCCGGAAGAAATATTTTTGGGAGCCAAAGTTAGAGAATGAAATCCCCTTTTCTCGGAGAAACCTACAGGTAGCCATGCCAATGCCGAACCGTTATCGGGCTCAACTCCAAGTCCTGTCCTTCACATCGCAAGTTGACCTTGCAAGTGTGCAATGAACGCATTGAACTTGATAAATAATGAGGATATTGTCAGTCTTTGAATGTGTGTACTTCGGATGGAAGACTGCACACAATATAATCCAATGTCTAAATCGTACCCCCATTGTGTATGAGTGCAGAAAACAAACATCTCAGGACGAGATTCTCAACTGAAATGATAGGTACTGTTAATTGCTCTCATTTGTTGAAGTCAATCACATAATCATTTGAGGCGCGAGCTGGACTTGGACCGGACAGCGCTCATGAAGTTGGCGACACTTAACGACGGCATCGTTAATACTAGTCCGATTCTTGGCTTAGCTAATGTACATAGTAACAATGGTTTCTAAATATTCAGAAACTCAGAGGTTTCTAGAGAAAAGGAGGTTTCCAAATAGTCTAAACAGGAGGTGGCGCCATACCGTATTTGGCCATTTTCTGCCACAGGTCAACACAATATATACTCGACGTATCGTGATTCCTTATCCGATGCTTCCCGTGTTCCATCGAGAAGCGCTCTCTCAAACAAATATCGCTTCTGCTGAACCCATACATTTAAACCTGTAGAAATTATGGTAGATTTTGTGTCTCCGCTCTCACGTCCATAAGGATCGAACTCTAGAAGGGATCAACCGGTGACGGGCCGACCAGAGGCGGAGACAACTCCGGATTATGTGTGTTCACATCACATCTGTATCTGCTCTTCATAAATTACTGCCGGGTTTCCACTCTCCAACAATTAACATCGAAAAGTCCATCAGGATTATATCCTGACGGATAAGTTTGTAAAATAGTTGATGTGAGGCCTCGACACCCGCAAGGTGGTTGTCATTTGTTACCTTGCGGATTGTCGAAAACAGCCGGCCTCTGGCAATTCTAATCAAATCAATAAAGTAGGCTAAATTACAACTCGTCATGGTCACTACCCGAAATGTGGAATGCTTCTGCCAGTTCTGTCCAATGGATTAGTTAATCACTACATGATACTGCGAGAGAATAGATGGATGGCCAAGAAAATAACAAATAATTTATCTGAGGAAAAATAGGAAATAACTTACTTCGTCGGGTTTGCGGTGAAACCTCTACTGGGAGAACCACATTGTACTCGACAAATAAATCTCCATGTGTCGATTGTTCAAATACAGGCATTCCCTCCCCCCTGATCGTTTGTACAAACCCTGAAGAATAGGCTCAATGAGGATCGACAATGCGACACCGTAAGAACGTACCTGGTTGTGTGACACCCTTTCTAACAAGACGTACTATGTGTCCATCAAGATGGGTCAAATTGCGTTCGAAACCAAGAAGAGCCTGACATAAGGACTATGACGACAAAAAGCAGAACTTGACTAAGGCAATGACGCACCTCGTCAATTCCGATAGTTTCTTTCCAGTAGAGGCTGCTCTCCTTCCTGCGCCAGCCTCCCTTATCCTTTCTAGTCCGGACTCTGATTATGATATCGCCTGGCTCCCAATCTGGACTTTCGTCGGATTCTCCCTCGAAGGCAATTTCGTGGCCTTCAGGTATCCCAGGGGTGACTTCGAGAGTGTAATCCGCAGTATGCTCCACAACCTTCTGGCCGCCACAATGAGGACACTGCTTCTTTATGACTTTTCCACGACCGCCACAATCACTGCAAGTTACTTGACTTTGCGCTACCATGCCTGGGAAGATCTAGCGAGGATGATAGTCACGACGCAAGTGTACAAAGGAAGGGGGCCTTACCTGTTGTTTAACGAGTCGCACACCTGATCCACTACACGCCGAGCAGGTGTGAATGTCGCCATCAGACGCTGCACCGGAACCTCGACAATGATCACAAAGGATACGTTTCTTTGCCCTGAACTGGACACAGAGTCAAAAAAGTAGGCGATATTCACAGAACACGGGCCTACTTCAATACTTGCTCCTGTGTAGCTGGAATGATAATTGATGAGTCTTATCGAAATCACTATCACTATTCTCTACTTACACGTCCTCTAATGGAACTTCGAACTCAGAAACAGAAGAGGGTCCACGGCGAGTTTGTTGTTGTTGGTCTGTAACTCCATGTGGAACTGATGATAATGAACCTCCTTGATGACTTACGACCACCACCAAAAAAGCTTTGGAATATATCAAACGGGTTGGCATGGTGCTGTCCACCTTCGTGTGCTTTCAGGCCCTCCTACATATATATGTTATTAGAAAATTTCATTTGAAAGCGGGCGACTGCAGTCAGCCTTGCATTCATCATGGCTCACCTCTCCGTATTGGTCATATATCGAACGTTTCTAAACATGTGAGAAGCGTTATGTCTGATGAGACATGTCAGAACTTACAGTGGAGTCGGAAAGAACCTCGTATGCTGATTGAATAATTCAGTGACTTGGGCTCAATACAGCTATCGTTTAGTTGCCTCACCATGCGCAATTTCCACGAATTTGTCGGCTGCAGCAGGTTCCTTGTTCTTATCCGGATGATATTTCTTGCTCAGTTTCTTGTATGCATGTCTGATGTCTCTCTCTGAGGCGGATTTGTGCACTAGATCAGCAAAAAAATCAGAAAGCACGCGTCTGGCAGATCGCTAAGCTCCAAAAACATACAGCCGAGAACCTTGTAGAGATCAGCGGCAGCAGCAAAAGTGACAAATAACAGGACCAAAAAATAAGCCGAAAGCATGATAACGAGAATGAGACCCCACAAGGGGAGGTCAAGTTCACAGCAGCAGAAGAGTTGTACCTTAACTCGAAATTTCGGTCTACGTGTAGCTGTGTCACGTGATAACGTGATTGTCAAATTTGGACATATTTCATCGAGTGTCTGAGAATTGGACCACAACGCAGTACCCTGCAATACATCCCCCATGCTCACCAATCGAATATTGCGCATTCAACGTCTCTCGACAAAAATACGTGAATACTCTTCTCACGCACAAGCAACGTATCCATTCACCAAACTTCGAGGTACGCGTGCTTCCTGGACCAGCAGTGGTAATGTATATATCGTTCTCAAATGGAACTCTCAGCCTATCCATTTCGCATATCTCCCGAAGATGCAATTGTTCAGATTGCGCCGTATGCCTCTTATGTCTGTATGTTTCAACAATTCCTTGGATCACTTGGAGCGCGATTTCTTCCGGGATTTGGTTTCGAGCCACTGCGGCCAGTACGGATTACACCTGTGTACTTTCCTGGATGGTTCATTGATGCCGAGGTATCGGCTGATTTCAACTTGAAGAATGTCCTGGTTCGTCTTTCTGACTAGTTTTGTCTAATGGTGCTGACGCCCGCTGCCGAAGAGTAGGGGATCTGGTATCACCCAGGCTTCGTATGTAACAGCTCGTGTACTATGAATGATTCATCGTTGAATCTTTACCAGATACTTACCAGGTCTTCACTACCACTCCTGTCCTATGATCAAGGTTCCTGACAAGTCATAGGGTCTGACTTCCGAGTGCTTTCTTGGGTCTCTTACCGTTTCGACGGAGGCCCTGATCCTGTACCGTTCACTGAAGAGCTTACACGTCAACACGGTGTTGATGTGACTTGCATACCTTATACTATCTCACCTTTCGCGGCCTTCGATTTCGTACAGTCTGTAACCGATCCTGTCCAATTGCACGAAAACGTCAGCTTCGTCCCCTCATCCATTCATACGGGCATGGTCTGTATGTTGCCTACGTTCATCCTGCTTTACATTGATCATTTTTTTACTTGTATAGTTCGCGGCGTATCCCGTCCTATTTCCGCTCTATCTTGCACAGTACGAATATCCTTTTCCAGGAAACGAACGACTAGTAACCTTCTTCCTTGAAGCCGCCACACTTAACGTCAGCCTATTCTTTCTGGCTCATACTTTTGTTGACACGTATGTAGGGTCGAATTCAGACAGAAAAAATAGTTTCAGGCGAGGTTCTGCGTGATCGCTTCACGCGTGATAACTTCCCTCAATACTTTATTGATTTAACCCATAAACTGGACGACATGGACGTGCCCTGCATGCGAGGTCGTCCAGATTACTTCTTTCGATTCGATGGTTTCAAATTTTTACAACAGCGACAAATTGCTCCGATGATGGACTGTTGGCTTAATGATGCTGTCGCCACCTCTGGTGTTGGGCAGGAATTGGCGAAAAGGAGTGGTATACTTACATCGGATGCTGATCCCCGCATACGGCCGTTTACCGTTGAAGAACGAAAAGCTGTTCAAAGCTGGCTCGCGCTTAGCGAAAAAATTGAGTCACTGACAAGGATTCTTGAGGTGTGTTTTTCCGCTATTCTGCAGTTCTTGTTTATGTCAATGCTAATCATATACGAAAGTCTCTGCAGAAGACTCTTGTCACTCAACTTGTGCGAGATAAACGTGACAACGCGATCAAGAGCCTTGAACACAAAATTGCGGAGCTTAAGGCAAAACAGAACGCAGTCACACCACAATGGTGGGAAGAATGGCGACATATATCACAGTAGCCCGTAGTCTACGTCTTTTGACAAATTGCAAGTTCATGTTCTCGCTTTTATCGCCATTGGTCACATCACGTGTCCATAACTGATTTGAATGAAGAGCTGCTTTGGTTAACCCATACACTCCAAACCATGGTGCATCACCGGCTGAACGGAAAGGAGACCAATCCGAATCCGCATATCAACTTTGTTTCCTCTCTTCATCGAATAGATAGCTCGGAACAGGAATCAGCGCGACAACTTCTGCGTGGTCTGGCGGCACAAGTCCGCCCGATCATGAAATCTCACGGCTTCTCTGTGAACAGTCTCGAGGAGGTGTGTTGATTCATGATCAATAGATACAGAAGATTCATCTTTCCAGTATGAGTACAACGAGGTATTCGCAGGCCGAAATTGGAATGCTGGTGAAACCATCGGTGCGTTGAGTTCGTTGAGTCAATCGGCCAATTTGTCGAATTCGAGAAGAGCTTGTCTTGCGCAGGCCAAATGGGACCTTCCTACCGGCTTCCTGGCTGATGAGCACTCTTTGTCATGAGGTTCGTTTGACTGACTGGTTTCAGCTGCAGGAAACTCATTGAAGCTTACAGCTGGCGCACATAAAGGTACATATATATACCTTCGAGTTGTTTGGGCGGGACAAACTAACTATTTACAGCACATGAATCATGGTCCAGATTTCCAAGTTCTGTGGAAGCAACTGCGTACAGAAGTACGTGTTTTGCAGGATAAGGGATACTACGGCGATGGTAGGTTTCCCTTGTTCAGATATAGGATCTTTTTTGAAACTTTATACCTTCCTTGCTAGGTTATTGGTCATCTGGGACGCGTCTGGGCGACTCTGCTAAAGTGACTGGACAAGGGATAGAACCGGGAGAGTTGCCAGAATATCTGGTACGTCCTAGATTAGACCGAATCCACTTTGGGCGCACCATAGGTAACCTGTGCAGTGCGGTGGTGCGCAGACGCGCAGGCGTCCTACAGCTACGAGAACTCGCCGTCCGCGCAAGCCTCGCAACACGACCATAACGCCGTCAAATTCGACAGGCAGACAAACCATCAAGCCTCGCAAAGCAGGTTCAAGAATAACATCCAAGAATGTTTTCGTAGGGCAAGGTTCGAGCTTGATGGACGATGCGATGGATGGGAAAGCCAAGGGAACTGGATTTGGCAAACGAGCCAGCAGGTTTGTGACGCTCTGCATTAAGTTCTACAGATGATAGGGACTTCCGTTATTCCAAGTAATCGTGCTCGGGAAGAACGCGCCTTGGCTACGGAGCGGCGCCTCCTCGCTTTACAGAATCAAACGAAAGGTTGGTCTTCGTTCGTATTTTAACGTTCAGAGACTTATCAAACATAGTGTCCTCTAGTTCAAGCGCTCCTGACCACGTTAGTGAAACAGAAACTGATTCTGATCATGAAGAGGTGGAGATTGTTGAGACGAATAATGACCGTCGAGAAGCACTTTTAACGTCCAACGAGAATGAAGATCTAGAGCAACTTAAATCGGGTAGTCTATGGGAGTCCTTTGAAAATGACTTTGTCTTTGAGCCGCAAATACACTCTGCGCAAGTATCAAGTAGTGTTTGCGGTTTTGACATTGCATCTGGTTCAACCAATAGACCATTGAAAGCTGAATGCAAGCGAAAGATGCCTGTATCGGATGATGGTATTGGTCTGTCCCCATGTTATGTTTACGGTTTTTCTGATATAATTTAATTTTTTCGTTACAGAAGTTTTACCGGCCCCAAAGGCTGCGAGGATATCCCGTAGTAGTGTGCTAGATAGACGAACAGGAACAACGGAACATATTCAACCAGCTTTAGAGCGCTCTGCTTCGCTCACACCTACAACGTGGGCCTGCCTAGTCTGTACTTTGTGAGTTTGACTATTGTGATGCACCGAACCACGAGATGACGATGACTGGATGACTTATAGAGAAAATCAACCTGAGCATCTTGCCTGTTCAGTCTGCGCAACGCCTAGAGGAGAACAATCTTGGACTCCACGTTGATCCAACATACACAATCTCAATCAAGCTGATACTCCTTCCTAGTTCGTTCATTGTAGTACATTACATGATATCAATCCTCTGAGTGATAAGACAATTACGTCGTTTAGCGCCAGCACCTTTTGAAGATATCAATCAGACCAGCAATTATTCTAGGCAAAGTAACTCCCAAGCGAGACCACTTACAAAATTTCGTATTCGGTGATAGTGACTTCCGTCCCTCCGAATGAAACATTGCAAGCACCTCTGTTCGATGGTCAATTCTCACTTGTATTGAACGGGATAAGGTACGCACAAATGTTCGCTGGTCTTGCCAGGGACCTTGACTCCATTTACCAACGCGAGACCATGGTACAATTTCGCGCCGTGTTCTTCGTAACCACCTTCGATGGGGCGCCTGCCCGGGGGTATCTGACCGTACGAGGTGTGAACCCACTCCATCGTCTGCGGAACGAAAGGAAGAAGGTCAAAACGTCCATGGTGCGCACGCTCTACGCCACCGTACGCGACGGAAGCGAAAGGTTGGAGATGAGGTCCGATCTTGCAAGGATGAACTGAGTTCTCGAAAAGGGCAGACCCAACGAAGAGGGGTGAACCATTGACATCGTGACAGACGGGTGGGCCAGCGACTGCGGCGTCAGGAAAGGGAGATGTAGTCGACAGAGGTACGCGATAACCCGAGGGCGGCGCGGCAGCTGCCTGGTTGGTGTGGGGCTGAGGGGCAGATGGGAAGCCAGGAGCTGGGTTTGGGAACGAGGCACCATGTTCAGGATTCGGGAAAGGAGGGGGGATCGGAGGGGGAAAACCGGGCGCGCCTGTACGGTTCGCTTCGAAGCTGGGAGGAACGAAGGGAGGAGAGCTCCACTGATCGATATGCTGGCCAGGCTGAGAGAACCCCGTAGGAGCTTCACGACCTGGAGTATTGTGTTCGTCCTTGTGTTTCTCGTCCTTGTCCTTGTCCTTTTTATCCTTATCCTTTTTGTCCTTTTTGTCCTTATCCTTGTGGTCCTTATCCTTGTCCTTCTTATCCTTGTCTTTGTGGTCCTTATCCTTCTTGTCCTTATCCTTATGATCCTTATCCTTATCCTTCTTGTCCTTATCCTTGTGGTCTTTATCCTTCTTGTCCTTATCTTTGTGATCTTTGTCCTTGTGCTCGCCGCTTCCCATTTTGAGGATGTCGTGAAACTCGGAAAAAACGAGATGGGTCAAAGGGTGTGGAGATGGGGGAAAGTAGAGATCGCTCACAATCTCGACGGAGTCTTTATATGAATACCAACGTGGCCGTTTTGCCCCGGGCGGTGCACGTCGTTACAGTTGCATGCGCGCGCTCAGCTGATGATGCCCACATCATCACGTGAAGCAGATAAGCAACATCAAGAACTCAAAAGTGAGTCATTTCTTAAACCTGGCTGGGTCCTTTTCTCTCAGTGGTTCTCTCGACGAAAGCCTCTCTAGATAGGTATCACGTCGGCGTCCCAAGTTGAACTGAAAAAAAAATGCATTTGAAGATATCCTGATCAAAAAGGTTCAACAACGGACATGAGCGAAATTGCCGCATAATACAGTGTTTATCATTCATGAAGAGATCTGTGCAAATCTCCTTCCAGTATTTTGTTTTGCATTGGCCATTCATTGGCACGTTCTCACTTGTTGAACGTTTCGACTTCAACAGGCCTTCTTCAGAACGAGGAAAGGTACAATTCCAGTCTCTGGGAAGTCCTCAGACTTTTGACGTCTGTCCCGGCTAGAAGGCCCGAAAGTCAGATGGTAGAGATAGGAGGAAGTTAGTACCTTCGGTTCCAGACTGGAGGTATATTATAGGCTGGTGGCTGCGGTTTATTCTAATTTCAATGACTAAAATTACATTTTGCTCGGCCTGTTAGGTTTTTCAGGTCGTATTCAACCTGCCTTCGACAAATTCATTTCAAACTGAGAGCATATAAACTCTGGCACCTAGAGAATAGCAGATTTGTCTTCTTGTCGTCCGACAAGAGCGGCAAGATCGAAAATGTCATACAAGGCGTAATCTTCACAGAATCACAGCAACTGTTGTAATCTCATCCGGGACTGGTAGCATGCGTAGGTTGATTTTTTTTGGATTACTCGTTCGTTTTCATCGAGTTGGTGGATATCTCGTGAAACAAGATGCAATTGCGACTGGGTGGAGGTCCGACTGAAATCATAGTGACATTTAGTGATGTGCCAGGCCCGGCTTCAAGCCGTCAGCCGGGCCAAGCCGAGCCCATTTGGGCCGGGCCTAGCCGGGCCAGAGCAGGCGGCCTGATAAGGGCTTTGGCCCGGCCGACAAGGATGGAAAGCCGGAGCGGCTTTCAAGGGCAATAGACCACACATACAAACAGGTGGCACGTTTCTTTTGATGGACATGTTCACGACGTCGACTTCGATACAAGCTCTCGCTATGCTCATCATTGACAGCGTAACCATGCGCGTTCAACTATTACTTTTCCTCTGTTTAGGTCCAAATATAAACACGTTTCTTTTCCCATTGACCTCTACCCTGCATGGGGATCTCTGGCTCGTGACTATCTATCAATCATGGCATCCTCTGTTTCAAGCGAGCGTGCTTTTTTGCAGGGAGGTTTGACTATTACCAAGCAACGCAACCGATTGCAAGGTGACATTGTCGAAGCACTGCAGTGTTTGAAATGTGCTATACAATATGATCTGCTCTTTAGAGAACCAGAACCTTCATCTATCTATGAGGCTGAACTCGAGGAGCTCGAGAATGTTGAGAACGATGGTGGACCTGGGACAGAGGAGGGGTAGGATGAGTTGCTTTCCGATGACAAAGACAATCTTGATATGGGCATTGACCTTGATTCTGATCAGGAAGAGATTTGCCATGTATGTGTCATTGTTCTCTTATAAAATATGTTTTGTTTGCTACAAGCCGCGGCTGGGCCAAGCCAAGCCGGAGCCAGGCCGCTATTGGGGGCTTGGGCTTGGCCCAGTGTTGGTCTGAGCCGGAGCCGCCTCAAGCCAGGCCAAAGCCGGGGCTTTTGGGCCAAGCCGGGCTGGAACATCACTAGTAACATTTGTGCCCAGAGGATGGTGTTGTCCACTTCTTCAAGACTTTTTTAGTTGAAAAACAGTCTGAGAAGCAGACCATTGGACTTTGTTCAAGATGGAGCTCTGTGCCGTGTGATTTTCAACGATGTACTCGACATCAGCGTGATGCCGGGCGGTCTGGACCAGCATCACCGCAATGCGCCTGGGTACTTATTATCTTTCATTATCCTACGCTTACTATCAGAAGAAAACTTCTTGACCATTGCCAGTAGACAATGAAATAACTTGAGATTCTTCGAGCCCCAATCAACAATCGACTGACTCCATTGAGAAGAAAGCACAGAAAATAATGTCACATTCGCTATGTAGCACCCCCCTTCAAGAAGGCCAAATTCCATAAGTACCCAGTGATAGGTCGATTCTTATCTCATGTCTAAATGGGGATTGGTCTAGACTTTCAACATTTGGATGGCCCGGTCATGTCACGACTGTGTACTGTTACATAGAGTGGATCTCGTCCGTGGCCAAGTTTTACTCGGGTTTCCGAAGTTGCACCAATGTCAATTGACACCTAACCTATCTATAGCAATGATGCTCCTTCTATCTCAAAATCTCAACGCAGGCATATTAGAAAGCTCTAACAACCTGACCTGAAAGGTGTTTAGTATTGAGATCTATACACCACGAGGTTCTAATGAATGTATTATTACCACTTTGCCCATATATCAAACAAAGTAGTAGCTCAGATCATCTTGTACTCTAACAAAAGTTGATCTTCACTTAACCTAGGCATGAGGGAAAATTATATCGACCTAGTCCCTCAATGAGTTGCCTTGTCTCAATGTATTGATGCTGAAAAGTCTAGCTTCATAATATGGGTGCTTAAATAGATCAACGATCATGTTTTCAAAGGGGCACACAGAGACTTGCTAGCCTGTCTATATTCAAGCTGTCCTTATTGCTTGAACACTGCTTCCCTTTATATAGGGCCGGGAACATAGGTTACCCTCACTCAGTGATATCAGTGTCATTGAATCTGATGTATTCGGTTGAAAATCTATCATGGGGAAACATGATGACCATACAATCTCTGTGGTGATATATTTTAACTGGTATCCATGTGCTGTTCGATGTACTAGTGTCACGTAAAGAAACATGGAGGATGAAGAGAAGCTTCACATAGAGATAACATGAGTGTAGATGACAGTGGGTGTAAGTGATGATTCCAGACCCCGGGTACAACGGTTTACACGAGATTCGAAGGGTGGAGCATACAATGTGTGAATAAACGATCAAGTCCATAAATACTTATGCCAGGCGCCAGAACCATTTAAGTTGTGTCACCTTGTGACTGCCTCTGGCTCGTACTTCCGCGTACTTTTCGGCTCAAGTTGCGATGAGGTGTCTTACGTTTGTGTACCTACGATGATATCGGTATCTGATTGTGTGGCTACAAAATCACGACTCCAATTTGACTCCATCAAGGCATGGACAATATATATCTTAATAGATATACATGTCAGGAAATGAAAGGATTCAGGATAATAGATGGCGCCACAGTCTTTTTATAGCCGAGTAAGTTGGAAATCCGAGTCTTGTATTGCATAAGCCTGCTTACTCCAAAGTCATACTACAAGAAAGTCACGCAATCTCTCAGACACTTTGCATCCATATTCAACCTTTGCGGCTCACAGACGCGCTATGTAATGTGAAGTCCATACGGGTTATTCTTTATCTAGGTCTGATAGCCGAACTACCGAGCTCCCTAAAAATGGCCAACTAGTTTCGCGGCTTCAGCTATTCGGCAGCCACTGGCCGTCCAGGATATACAAACGTGCGTAAACGTGCATCTGCTGTTGAGGCTTCTTCAGTCAATACTGACAGGACCCCAGAGACCTTTCTTCTTTCATCTATATATGTAAATTTGGCAACAGTCAAGTACGAGTCTCCGATCTCCTTCCTAGATTATCACCATGTCCCTCAAATCACGTATTCGGAGCGTCTCTCTCATATTTGCGTAAGTCGCAATCTCTTGAATAATGCATTATAGATCGTACTTATGTCCCTGAAGCTGTGGAACCGCATTGTTCTCAGATGGTGACAACTCGGACTCCACTTTATAAGAAGAGATTTGTACACTAATTTTTCTTAACAGGATATGCGAACGGAGTCATTGGCAGCGGTAGGTTTGAATCTCATATCTTCCATGAAATTGAACTCAGAGATATCTAGTTAACACACGTAAGTTCATATCGAGAAACCCAACACCCTAGCACAGTCGAGTGATCTCTTGCTGCAGTTTTCAAGCGGATTTATGGCCCCGATGTCGTTTCAAGACATAACTTTAGTACTGTCTTGAGCAGTCTTGCTTTCGCTGGGACTGTAGTTGGAATGCTGATCTTCGGTCAGTTCGAATATTCGAGTCGAAGGTCATACGACAACTAATACAGGAACATAGGTTATCTCTCGGATAAGATAGGCAGAAAGTTTGGCATGGTAATGTCGTGCGCCGCTTTCCTTGAAACGTTTCACTGACAAATTAGTGAACTTGAAGATGTCTGCGACCGGTATTGTTGCGCTCTTTTCCGGTCTATCTGCAGCTTCCTCCGGCATCCACGGAAGTATCGATGGCCTCTTAGCCATGCTTAGCGCCATGCGGCAAGAATTTATCGTTTTGAATTGGGTTCAAGGGCAATAACTTCTTTCAAATTGTAGATTCCTCCTAGGTATAGGAATTGGAGCAGAATATCCTTGTGGCTCTGTCTCCGCCTCGGAACAGACTGAACAACCTGGAATCAGCAAGAGAGCCCAGCATCGTTGGTTCGCTCTCGCTACTAGTAAGTCATACCCGGGTTATAACTACTTCATCATCCACATCATGATTAACATATTCGTATTTTTGTTCTCTAGACACGATGATTGATTTTGGGTTTGTGATCTCAGCGTTTGTACCACTAGTCTTGTTCTGGATGTGAGCCTTGCTCTTTCCATTCTTTTTCTTGTTTGGTAATGGATGACCATTTTTAGATTCGGTAATAACCATCTGCGTGCTGTTTGGCGTCTCGCTCTGGGACTAGGGGTAGTTCCTGCCTTCTTGGTGTTCTTGTGGCGACTCAACATGGACGAATCGGAGCGATACAAGAAGGACTCCATGAAGAGGATGCGCATCCCCTATGCCTTAGTTTTCCGACGTTATGGAGTCCGTCTGGCGGCAATTTCTTTGACATGGTTAATATTAGTAGACTGATTTTGACTATTTGAACTCATTGTCTTCATCCAGGTTCATCTACGATTTCATCACGTAAGCTTTGATTGTCTTTAACTTGTAAATGAAGCGAACTTGTAGACGCATGTCTCACAGATACCCTGTGAGTTTATATGGAATTGATGTTAGGTCCATCTTGCTTTGACGCCTGTAAAGTTCGGCATTTATTCATCAACCATTGTCGACAAGTGAGTATGTCATGGTGCGCCTTACCATCGGTCATCTCCTCACGCCTTGTATTTCCCTTTTTAGTATCACCAACAACTCTGACAGTCTTTCCGTTGTTTTTGGCTGGAACGTTGTTGTCAAGTAAGTCCAAATTGAATCGTAGATCATTGACACGCATATTATCCTCACTACACGTAGCTTGTTCTACATTCCTGGTACCGTTACTGGAGCTTTCGTTGTCGATTACTTAGGTCCCAAATGGACTATGGTGAGTTCCGATTGCTCTCCAAAATCTTCTGGCTAAAAGTATCTCATCAGATTACTGGCCTTATATGTCAAGCTGTCATTGGCTTCTTCATGAGTGGATTTTATACCCAGTAATGTTGATTAATGCATGACCATCCAAAACAATTCTCAATCTCTTTGTTCAAGGTTCACCAAGCACATCGGTGGATTTGCGGTAAGATAGAACATTGGATAGTATTCCAGGCCCTCAACGAACTTTTAGGTGATCTACGGTATTTTCTTGAGCTTTGGCGAGTTAGGCCCCGGAAACTGCCTCGGCCTTTTGGCAAGTAAATCCAGTCCAACTGCAGTTCGAGGGCAATTCTATGGTGTAGCTGCTGCTATTGGTAAAATTGGAGCCTTCGTGGGGACTTGGGGTACGCAAAGTCTACGCTGTCAGTCCATTCGAGCTGATTCTCAATTCGTCTTACCAGCTTTCCCACCAATGATCGATGGCACGTCGTCCTGCTTCTCATGAAACCAGAAGTTCATCATATACATATTTGCAGCTTTTGGAGGTTCTACATCCGTCAAGGGTAACACTGGTCCCTTTTGGGTCGGTAGTGGTACGTTTTGAGACTGGAGCAGTTCGCATCCACTAGCCTCACCAAACCTTGCAGGTCTTGCAATTCTGAGTGCTCTCATTACATTATTCTTCGTCCACCCTTTGACAGTAGACGGCATGGAGAAAGAGGATCACGAAGTAGGCTTTAATTTTTGAGCGACCGCTTACCTGCTGACACTAATTGACATTATTAGTTCCGTGAATATCTCGAGGCCAACAGTTATGATACAAGTTTGATGGGATTGGGCGAGGACACCATAGTCATTGAAAATACTTTAGATGAGAAAGAACTAGTCGATCCAGAGGCCATTAAGTTTTTGTCCTGACCTCTGGCGTTAGACAATCCATAATGATAACAAGCGATCCACAAATCCCGTTGAGTCAATACCATTCGAGTTTTTCTACTAAGACATTTATTCAGAATGGTCAGAACCTTGATGGTCAAGACAACATGGTTCTGACCAAAGAGTAAAAGTTGTATATAGGATAACGATGATTTCAATGCTGCATAGCGTCCCCAGATTTGTTCGTCTTCGCGAGCTCATTTCTAATATCAACGGAGTATAAGACTTTTATGTCACATTTCTCATACTATGGGACTCACCGTAATTGCATGCTGAACTCGTCCTCGATGTCATCATCGTCCCAGTTGTCTTCCCACAACTTATCACCTCCAGACTTTGCTGACCCAGGTGCCGCGCCACCGAGATGCGCAAGATTTGTTTGTGAGTCATCCCAGTCTGGAATAAAATGGCGTTGAATATGACCATCCTATTGGCAGTGTAACAACCACGAACCTGCTACCTCAAACTCCTCGAACTCATCGTCTTCTTCTAAGACACCGAGGTGGTGCTGAGTCACCTCTGACTTTTGTTCATTGACCTTGGAAGTGTTTTCTGTGGTTTTGGATGTTGAAGCAGAGGCGGACATTGTGGTTGAGATCAGGATAGGAATAATAATTAAAAGGCTGGCGCGAATGACGCGGTCTCTGGGGCGTGGGAACCATGACCACGAAATCATGCACACCGTGTCCCAACCTCTATACACATTTGGCGCAAAGAATACTGATCATATTGTGATGGAAATTGGATACATGGTTCCTAACGTTTTTGCTTGACCTCAGGAAATCCTCAATGGGTGCCCAGACTTGTTTGAACCCAGGCGGAGCCGTTACGTATGCACCCAACCCGCAGAATTTAAAGGTTGAAGTTGTAAGCACAAGCCGCTAAACGTCCGAGTTCAAATGGAGACGGCGAGGTAATAGGTAGTAGATGTATGATACATTTATTATAATAGCAATAAATAGAACAAATCCAACAATACCGGAAGTTTAAAAATCCTGGCATTGTTTCACGCTACCTCAATTTCACATAGGTTGTTCCTTCTGATCTCAGGCAGAACATGAGCGTCCGCGTCTTGCTCGTCATCAGAAGGATCGTTAAATGAGGAACTCGAAAATTCCACATTTTGGGGGACAGATACCGGCAGATGCGTCACGTTAGAGTGGCTATATTTAATGATTGAGGCGCCAGCTGTGCAACGCCTTGCTGACGTTTTAATGCTTCTTCGAGGCGGTGATTTCTCTGGAGTGATGAGTTGCTGTCTCCTTGAATCACTCATGTTCTGGTAGGAAAGGATCGGGGAATGGGTAGTAACAACCACCTCTGAGATGACAGGGCGAGGAGGGATACGAAGTGTGAGCGAAGGTGTCTTAGGAGGAGTAGGTGGGAAGTGAATCTTTCGTTTCTTTTCAGGTGGTGCAGATGGTGAAGAATATTTTCGTTTCATAATTTTTGCGTCCGAGCCAGCTTTAGACTGTGCTTTGGACGTTTTCGGTGTGGTTGGCTTATCCACCTGTGTCGTCACCTCCTCTCGCCTCTTTTTCTTCTCTAACGCAAGCTCCTTTGCTCTAGCTTCCCGTTCAATTTCCGCTTGCAACATCTCTGCAAACACTTGAGCATCCCCTTGTATCCACGCGTCAAATACGCCTTCCCACTCTCGTGTAGGCACGGGAAAGTCGAGATTGAGATATATCGCCTTCATAGCTGGCGTAGTAGGCTCCTCATCGGTCGCAGTCGAGGGCCGCGGTGACGACGATGGGCTCGGACTATTCCGAGAAGAACCGATTCCTCGCGAACGGACCGCTTTGGCAAATTCTCGCACCATTCTCTTGGTGCCGGGAACCCGAAGACTTGTTCCCACCACTAAAAGGAGGTCTGCTCCACTTCTCCCTTTCCCTTTTGAGGACCCAATCAAGTCCTTCTTCACAACTTCTCCCACCCCCTCACCATCTTTGTGTGCTTCATTGTACAGAACAACGCTTGGCCGAAGTTTCCCCACACCTCGTGCCCGCTTTCCTATCAATTGCCGAGTCGCTTCCAATGATGTGCACTCGGGACATTGCGGCGGCTGACCCAACGTGAGCGAGGGTAAATACTCCTCGAGGGGGAAAGAGCAATTGCATATCTGACAGTGCATAGACTGCAGCGTGCCGTGAAGTGGGACACATCTGGGAAGATCGCTAGATGGACAAGGAAGCTTGCTCGCGCCAGATGGCAATGTTTCTTTGACGGGACATTCGGCGGCCATTGGTGCCTTAGGGCGTCCTTTACACCGCTTGTCCTCAAATTCCGGTACACCGAAAGACAATCCACATTTCTCCTCGATAGCGTCGATATTCTGAGTGAAGACCCTAAGTAGCTTGCCCCGATCATCGAGAGCCCGAAGAACGTTGTGGAATGCGGTGGGTTTGGCAGCTTGTGAGAGGCTCCAAAGCTGAGCAATCATTTGGCAGAACAAAGCTGTAGAGTGTTCCGACTATATAAGGCTCATCAGCGATGCACAGGAATAAAGTGAGAAGGTAAGGCCAGGTGTGAAAGCCCAGCCAGAGTCTGGGTACCTTCGAAGGAAGGCATGGGAAGGTAGCTCTTGCTGGATTACTCACATTAAAGACTGAGGCATCGAATAAGTCCTTCCCAGACGCTAGCGCCTCTCGGGGATTGTCTCTCTTAAGTGATTTGAACAGACCGTCTGTTGACCTGAAATCAGGTATTCCAGCTTGTACTGATATGCCAGCACCTGTGGAACTGTTCAGCTAATATATCTACTCGTACAACCGGTGAGACACACCACATATGACCACAATCCTTTTCGCTTTCAGGATAAACTTGATGATTCTGGATATCTGGACCTGAGGATCCACCGATTCAGTCAGGAAGAACGGAGAAGATGGTAGAGGAGTGTCCGCCTCTAGGGGAACGAAGAGGGTCATCTGCACGCGTTCGGCAGTAACAGATGGTCGTAAGAAAAGAAGCCCGTCTAACTTGGTTTACCTAAAGGGGTATTCAGTACGAAATGCTTTGTGGCGCGGGAAACATTACGATCTCCGATTTGCCTTTCCTCGAACCTTAAAATTCTGTACATTCGTGTCATAGATAGTCAGTAGTATCTAGTATCTGTGTTGATGAATAATATATGGATGATCAAGAAATTTTGCGTCCGATCCGCGATGCATCTGTCCGCAGAAAGACATACTGAGTATCGCATCAACCACTCATCGGAATCCAGATCTAGGCACAGGTTCAGCCAGATTGACGCCTTTGAGCGCTTTTGCCACATAGTTCGTCTTTCGGTTGGCTTGACAAAAAGCATTGACCGGTAACTTTGCGAAGAAGACTTGGATGATTGAATCAGTGACGACTAAGTTGGCCACAGAGACGAAAAAAACGATCCTTGCTGCTCTTGCTCACGACAATCAACCATCTTGTTCGCCATCGCCTCGTGCTGCTATAATTCCTTTCAATCGTTCTCCACACTTCAAGTTGTAAGAAATTTTCCTTTCTACTAGTAAATGAGAAACAGAGACGAATCTTAGATGATATCACAATCATCATATGCATATTGTTATCTTTCTCTACGAGCATGATGGCTTTTCTCTCCGTGACTTGGCTCAGTTTGGCTGTTCTACTTGGACTTGGTGAAGATCAATCGTTTACGAAACATTTTTGGGGTCTTGTTGAAAGACTCATGACTCCGGAATGACCAGAAATTGAACCGCTTCTCATCATCCTCCGAGATAGCTCTCTTCAACAAGACGCCTCTTCTGCCTTACAATCTCCATGTTATCTGCTGCCTTGCCTCTGTATATACTTCTGAAGTATGGTCGCCTTATGGCCGGTGGCCGCATCCAAATCATATACTTCTTGGATCCTCTTTAAATTAAGGCTATGCATTTGATAACACTGAAAACACAACGCACGGCTTTTGAGTTTGGATCAACAGGCGTTCGTTAAGTTTGAGAAATCTCTACTTACTAGTACTTTATCATCTACGCACTCGAAAACTGATGCCATTGCGCATCCATAAATCACACATCAATTTCTTTTTGCAGTGCCTAACTGCTCTACGTCCAACGGCATTTGTCAAACTTGAATATGTCGAATGAATTAGAGCTCGACTGCGATTGAGGGTCTACGTCATATATCATACACGAGTCGTCAATGAGAGAAGAAAGCGAAAAAGTATTGTAAAGCATTCAAGACGAGTCACAAAATACGGTTCCCAATTGGTAACCACTGCGAAGAAATCAGCGACCTATTTTCTCAACTTCCAGGCCTCGTCGATACCCATCCTCGAAAAAACCTCCGCCATAGCACCATCAGGTTGTGGATTTCTATCTGTCGGGATCACTTGAGGAGGGATGGTACCTTTCTTATCCATAAGACCCAAACCGCCCTCACTACCAGCTGCCATTTCACCAGGAGCCATGGCATATCTCACCGACGCGCTCTCACCTACTCCGTTTGGATGGGTTGGAACTGTGCGAATAGTTTGTTCGTGCGCGAGAAGGGAGGAGCTCGTGGAACTGACCTGGGTTCCACTCGTGTTGGGCGCCTCCGTCGACGGAAAATCGATATACGGGGATGACGTCGGGTAAGCGCCCGAAGGCACAGAGTAGTGATTTGACGACGCGTCGGGCTCGGAAACGACGTAAAGAGTGCGACGACCATGGAGGAGCTCGGGGGAGAAGTCCATCTGCTTCTCGTAGATGGCCGAGGGATGTGTCGGTGAGTGCGACATTAGAGGCGAATCACCCATAGCAGCGAAGGGCGAGTGGAAGGCGCGAACAGGAGGACGGGTGGTGCGCGGGACAACTCGGACAGTGCTAGACAGGACACGGAGGACGGAAGACATGATAAGATTGAGTGGGGTTTAGGAACAAGAATCTTGAAGCTTCATTATAAACATCTCACTAGTGGTGGGAATCCTGGGGTAAATCGTCTGTCTGTGACGTATGCAGTCACATTCATAAATTACCATCAAAAAATGTTCTTCGCGCTGTAATTATTCGGCCTCCCTTCATGACGGGGAGTGCGCAGCCATGGGCATTTTTCGGGGTGACCATCCTATTTTACAGAATTTCCTGCTCCGAGTAGAGAAATCGTCTCTCGTCACGCAGTGTATACTGTCTGAGACACCCCCGCCTCAGAAGATATCCCAGAATGGAAAGACACGTTGATGCCCCTTAAGGTTATTGGGGATGTTATTGCCGCTAAGAAATGAGACCACTTCTCTTGTAGTTGGGCGACAAGTACCTCGAATTTCATCCACATCGTACGTTTCAGTCTGCATGCAGGTATTCACGCTTATTGTACAAAGAGTGAAGGTACATTGAAAACTTGATCAAGTACAAGTACATATGCAAAGAACAAACGAACATGTAATACTATACATTATCTTGTGCAACTATTTAATTCTACAAATCTTAGTTTCTATGGCGCAGTGGTCTCCGAATCCGCCTCTTCTACATAGTACTTTCTGCCTTTCGGCTGAGCAACAACAGGCTCAGCAGCACCTTTGGGTTTTGGTCTATGGGTATCTACAGCTCCGATCGGCAACGCGTAACTATACGATACAGCTTCAGTATCATTTATCACGAGTGTCTGTCATTACTGACCGTTCTTCGTCGCAGCCATATGCCCTTGGAGTGAGTTTGATCACAGTGTGTAAGGGGATCTTGATATAAGGTAAATCTGCCTGGGGTAGGTAATGGAAGTACGCGTATCTGAAACAACCAATGAGATTCGAGTAGATTTCCTATCAAAAGATGTATTGTTACAGGCAACGTAGGATAGCCTGACAGAGTAAGGTCAGAATCTCGTCTAGCTCCAAAAACACAGTGCTTACTTGATGGCCGATAATGAGAATGTTTTCTTGTCGCTCTAGTTCCATAATAACGGGCTCTAATCGCACTACGACGTCGCGGTAGGATTCACCACCGCGGTAACGATAGTTAAACTTATCATCGTCCCGATTTGCAAAATCTTCCGGGTACGCTTGCTGAAAACAGTTAGATTTGGAAGCTGTCTCTAAGCCAAGGAATACACCTCTATTTCCTGATACCATTGTCCGTAAGTGTCTTGACAAGAAGGATAGTAGACGTGTTATACCTCATAAGTCATTCCATCACATACACCTGAAGGTTGTCAAACTCATGCTGGAAAAAGGCAAGAGCAGAAAGGTACAAATTGTTTACCTGCATCTAATTCGTCCAGCGATTTCCAAGTGAGTTTGGGGTATTGCAGATATTGGGCAGTCTGTATGGTTCGCCGGAGCGTTGACGTCCACACCTGGAGCACGATTTGATTGACTACGCCAAGCTTCACATTCAACATCACCTACAGTTAACGGTGCATCTCCGATGTTATCGGTTACCAATGCTGGAAGGGCCTTCGCGTACTGCATACCCCGAGGAGATAGGAGTGAATCACCACCTATCTTACCCTCTAAATTGAACTGGCTTTCGCCATGCTGTGACAGAGATCAAGATTCGAATATAAGAAAAGACAGTTTGCGAACGCGAGACAGGTAGATGCTCCGCGGCTTCAAATGTAGGTTCATAAGGTAGAAAGCGATCCGGCTTGACAAGTAACCATGAATTCTTGACATCATAACCTCGCTTCCCACATTCACAATGCGTATGTAAGAGAGATGTGGCTCCGTGATCGTTTCATAGACCTTTTCGTAGGCTTTGATACGAGTGAGGAAGTCTTGCTTCGCCTTCTCAGGGTCCATGCCTGCATAGTCGGGATCTCCTGATCGAATCTTCAGCGCTACATTTGAAGCGATTATAGCAGGGTCGTCACAGATCGACTCGAGGAAAATCAGAAGAAATCCCTTCTCTCTGGCTACACGTTCCTCGATGCTGGCCCTGATGATACGTAAGCCTCGTGCATGACATGCCCATTTGCACTCAGAAGTAAGCTTACCTACGACTATGAGTGCTGTTCGTGGCATCTGAGAGTACATCAAGCACGGAAGCTTGCATGAAGTATGATCGAACAAACCATGAATGCCAACATTACCACCATCCTTTAGCCATTGGATGAGCATTTCGAGACTATCACGGGCAAGCTGTTCTCTCGATTCAGTTGCGCTCTGATTATCGTGGCTAAAATACTGCGCCGTGTGGTCTTCTTTAATTCCACTCCTAAGAATGGAATGTGAGATAGACGTCAAGTCAATTACAGAATTATCCATACTGTTTCGCCTTCTGCTTGGCCCGTGTACGCCGTAGCTGTCCCACATTGAACACCTGACATTGTATGAGAACAAAGTTTCTGCGGTTGCCGTCGGCTAGATTTTTACCTTAACATCATATTCAAGCCACTGACATTAAGTAATTGAGATGCAGCGTCAACTGATTATGAGATAACGCACTTTAAGATAGATCATAAGCTTGTTACTCAAATATGATTTCCCCCGAGCTGGAAGTCCGACCTGGCAAAAATGAGCTCAGGAAATTGAGCGACCAGCTAATCATGCATTTCCCACCATTGCGACCACGATCTTCGATTCGGAGTAGTCAGGCTTCTTGACTGGTCCCCAAATCAGGACTGGTTTTTTCATCGAACATGGGAACTATACCTTTCCCTCCAATTCCCTTTACTGATTGTGGGGGCGTCGCTGCCTGAGATCCAATCCGACTAGCAATTGTAGACTCATCGAATTGCTTCAGCCTATATTGGGCACTATTTAGATGATAGATGCTGCAAGGTAAGTATAAAGTACGCACATGGGTCCACCAGCTCCGAATAGGATTGGCGGTGAAATGGATGGTTTCTCATCGTTGTTGAACTCGGCTTGCAGCATCATGTCTTGTAACGCACCGGCAACGCGTGTGAGATCGTCAGATATCCTGAGTGTAGGGATAGGTTGGTAATCATCCGATTCTGCCATGATTGGACTCAAAATCCGAGAAAGATAAGCAGCGAATGAAGACGTGGGATAAGATCCAACGCCGCCCGACCCGGTAGTCAAAATATCATGTGATGCTGAATTCCAATTTATGCGCCAAGTCTGGGGTAGAAAAAAGTGTACAGTGACATTGTGTCATCAGCTGCAGTGATCAACATTACAATGAGCTATAGTAGGTAATACAACTCAATAAGAGCGGGAAGCAATTAATTAAGAATGTGAGGTGATCGTGAATACGAGATTTTGTAAAGTGGGCACTAGACGGAGATGGAAAGTTGCATCGGGAACGCAAGCATGTACGTTGAATTGGATATACGACGACGATGAGGGTATCGGAGTGCTCCGGAAGAAGATGTAATGAATAGATAACCGCCGGTGGGCGAAACCTTGAATTATGTGTCTACTTGTGAAGCCTGACTCGTCAAGTGAGCTGTGTGAAAAACATGGGCGAGATGATACGTTATGACATACCAACCATGAAGAATTTCCGTAAAGCCATATCCTGTTACAGCTAATGTGTTAGCGGCCACATCACCCTCTACAACAGAGGGTAGCCCAGAACCCACGCCCACGCCCATGGCCACCTTCCTCATGTTGCTCTCCTACCCTCTGCATCTGCTCTCTATCATAGATTCCCATGGCCCTATTCCCAGAAAGATCTCTAGTAGCAGTGCCAGCAGTAGTGGTCTCTCGGGAATTGTTCCCATTTTTGTGGTGAGCCTGAGCATACAGGTATGTGTCGGAGCCATTGAGGTGCACACCACTGGGAGTGACATTTCCTGGATTTGAAGAATGGTGACCGTATGATTGCTGCGTACGGTAACCAGTAGGACTGGGCGTAGTAGCGTACGGATGGGGAAGTGAGAGGCCCACACTAGTATTGGCAACCTCCTGTCGGCTAGCACGGCGAGTCGTAGGAGCCAAGGGCTGGACACTACTAATATCCCGGTTAGACGGCCTCTGTTCTCCACCTGTTCGCCGGGCATTTTTGAGATGGGCTGGTGCTGGGCTGTGGACTAGCGGCGTCGCCGGCGTGACATTGTCCTGAACTTGCCGAGAACCACGCCGATGAGCACCGTGCTCTCGGTCTCTCTCCCGCTCTCGGTCTCGCCTGTGCTCACGATGAGGTGTCGCAGGTGAAGCAGTAGCATGGGCCTGAGCGAGCAAAGAGGACGTCTAGGTGGGTCTGATAATGAAAACAACGTGAAACAATAGGGGACATACATTTCCGGCTTCCCAGCCTTTGCCTCCGTTGAGGAGCATCCAATCAAATACCCCATCTTCGGTCTCTCCTAAGGTTTTGAGGACTTTAGTGAACAGCTCTCTGAGAAAATCGTAGTCGGGGCTCTCTTCAAAGCCCAATTTCCGGACATAATTCATGTATATTGCGAACTCCTCTGCATGAACAAGGCCATGAGACATGCACCAATGTATGAGTTGGGTTAACTGACCTGGAAAACCCTCACAAAGCTCGTTGATGGGTGTAGATTGTTTTTTCTCTCCAATCTTCTCATACTTCTGCTTGTTCGTAGCGGCCCTCAATCCCTGCCAAGGCAGACCTCCGCGCAAAAAGTACATGAAGACATGACCAAGAGATTCCAAATCATCTCTTCTTGACTGCTCCCGTCCAAGGTGTGTATTGATAGACATGTATCGAGCTGTGCCCGATAGTGACTTCCGTTCCCGATAAGGAATGTGCACCTTCGTCTTTGGATCGCGATAATGTTTTGCCATTCCAAAGTCTGAAATGATAACATCAGAGGTTGATCAATGGAAGTGTAATTGGACTGAAGCACGAAGTTAAAGAATTACTCATACCGATGATATGAATCGTATTTGCATTCTTCGTTCCCGGCACCCCGATCAAGAAATTATCTGGCTTGATATCGCGATAGATCAACGACTTGTCATGAATGGCTTGGACTCGCGTGATCTGTGTCGTAGGAATATATATCAGATACATGGGGAAAAAGGTATGATCGTTCTTGAGGGATATCACACGCAACAGTCTTGCTGTGGCGCTGTGAAAAAATGGAAGTGACAGGACTTACCATCTGTTTCGCGGCCATACATACCGTCTTGATAGTGAACTTGCGCCCGCACATGTCAAACAGATCTTCCAAATTGGGGCCAAGAAGGTCAATAACAAGCACGTTATGCAACCCCTCTTGCCCAAAATGGTGAACTTGGGGAACTCCGGCTGTAAGAGAATAGGGGAGACAATGAATTTGGATGTTCAGCTCGAGATGGAATCAAGAGCGACTCACGCGTTCCATTCAACGTTCTGTATGACCGAAATTCGTCCCGTAGTTGTGGAGCGTCGGATTTGCGAGGTTCCTGGTTACAGTATGAGCGTCAAGTACAAGCGCCCGGATGCGGTACGTACAAATTTGATGGCAACGGGAGTATTGGAGAGCATCTTGCTACCTACAATAGAAAATGTAGTCAGAGCCGCGCAGTGACACAGGTAGAAGATAGAATGGAAAGAGTGAGATTGAACTTTGACCCGCCCAGAGCCAGATAGAAAAGAGAGACGGCAATGATCATCCATGCACAGCACGAACACGCTGATTGTTACTTTTTCTCAAAACATGACGATGGCCGGGACAAAGAGAGTCGTTGAATGCCTCTGCTGGCAGATTCCGTCCCTCGCGGAGACATTCGGAAGACAATGACTGGACAATTGAGATGAAGTCCACGCACCTTCGAAAACGACACCAAAAGATCCCTCTCCAATCTTCTTTCCGACTCTGAAGTGATTTCCAACAATACCATTGGAGGTCGTAGACTGTGATGGGTGCGAAGAGGAAGAAGCAATGACATGGGGAGTGGCCATTATTGGATGTAGTTGGCGATTGAAGGCGCCAGTTCAGGAATATATAGCACGTGAAGTGAATTAAAGAGTCAAGAGCCACCGAGGCAAAAGGAGAGGAGGGACTGGCACTGTCGGTAACGGGCGGACTTCAATTTTTGAAATGCGTGGCCGCTTGATCGGCATTCCCCGATAGCGGCATAGGGAACCTATTTTTTCTCACGTCGGACCGATGTTCCTTGCATTGAAGCTCAACGTGCCATGGCCACTTACTTCACGATCGTCTGTATGACAGTGAAACGCCAACGAATTCAGATGTCTCCGCCGATGTCGGTTTGAATGTCGATTGAACTTGTGTGTCGGCTGTATGGTTTCTCTGTGGCATGTCATCATATCTACCTCCCAAGTGTTTTTCGTGATGATTTGCTTAACGCTATGTGCTTCAGCCATCGGGCCTGGACATCAACGGTGCAAGCAGTCAATGGTTTAGCATCGCAAACAGAGATAATGTTATATCAGTTCATTGTTTCACACATGGCCGACTAGCGCCGGCGCGGCGAGTACTCCATTTAATCACTCAAATGCTACATTTGATCTACAGTGAATGTAGATCAACTTTTCTCATCTACTCGTGCGAACTTTCGAAATGTATTCTTCATTCTCGTTACGTGTGTATCCCTTTGCAACACTCGATGCAACTCGATTGGTGAGTAATTGGCTGAAATCAACATGTATACCGTTCTCTTTGAGACTTGAGGTGGTCTAAGTACTTTTGAGGGACTGTCCCTGCGAAGCCATATAGTGCGTCTGCTGAGAAGAGGAAATCGGCTAAGCATTACCCTTACGGGACAAAACGGTGAGATGTTTGTTTTTCCTCTTTTTGCGTTCATATGCATGCTTACTCTCTCCCTCGGAACAGAAAACCTTGAAACCTCGCGAACCTCGCTGTCCGGCTGTTTCAATTCCGCGGCGTCGAGAATATTGTTGACTTGCTACCGTTATAGAAATACATTCGCCTAGGCCAAACGATAACGTCAGAACCTTTGCTTGTTCTGCTATCATCTGAGGAACACCAGTGGATGTGTTTGAGCGCCCACGTGTACCTTACCCAAGAACGAGTTTCTACTAAGTATGATGTATCTATTTTGGTATTTCTAATGCTGAGCACCCCCTTCGCTGGGCACAGGCGCAGATATTGTAAATCCTGATCATCCATAGCCTACTGATAACTCTCTTTTTTCAAGGATGGTTCGTTCCGGAGGATTTTCTGTTCGACGATTAAGGTGCTGTCTGACATCCTGGAAATGATATCCAGATAGAATCGGGCCTTAAGGCAAACATCACGAATAGTTCTGCACTCTGACTAGGAATACATACCAATTAACTTCACTGGAGCAAACATGGTGAGTCTATCTGTAAAGCCTGCCAGCGCTGTATCCACTATATATTACAACTTTTCTTCAGAGGATCTGTTCGAATTCTTCTCTGGTTAATTAACCGTATCGATTTTGTGGCTCTTGACTGCTTGGGTTGGTCGGAAGAGAAAAGAGACAAGTTCAATACTCTCGCCGATGAACTCAGCGTAGGATCTCTCTCCGAATTAGCTATGCTCGAGAAAGCCGCATCGGAGTAGATCGCCATATACACAGTAAGCAGTGTAGTACATATGTTAAAATTGGTCAGCCACACTGATCAACTCCTTGTCCAGGCAGATACGGATGACTGATAGGCCCTTAGGGCGGCTAGAGACATAAAGCAACTCTTCCTACTTTCATGCCTACGAGTCTGATTCACCTTTTCCCAGCTATAAGTGTCAAACAAAGAGAAGATTACAGGTCTATGCATGCAAAACATGCAACAGCGAGGACCCCGACTCAATCCAAACCCCTCGCTCCGACCGAGATTTACATTTCAGCAGCTTTCGAAATTGGTGTGTCACCGCCATTCTAAATTTGTACGCCTCCCAGGTTTTCTCAAGACATACATCATTCTCCCATTTATTGCATGGCCACAGAAACACTTTTTGATCTTGCGCTTCAAAATCAATACATTTCTCTGTTTCGAGTCGGATCCGATCAGATCGATCAGAGTCGATCGGCGATTAATTCAGTCTATCCAAATTCTATGTCCATCTCGTCGATAGCTAGCGTCTATCCCAACGGTATGATCGTTCTCTCAGGGAGCGACTCAATGTTATATGATGCTCTTTGCGGTAATGGTGTGAGTGGAATGTCCTGTCCTCGTTGCCATCATTTCTACCGCCTGGTATTCGACCTTCGGACAATATCGGGATGGCATACGTTTGATACGGAGAGAGTCTGAGTTCTAGACATATAATCAAGAATCAGAGGATCGCAATGGGCCTAGGGTCTCCTAGCGTCCCCTAGTAAATATCCCCTTGGGTCTCGCCTCGGTGACTTAGCCCGACCACAAAGCAGAATTTTTCAGAAAACAAACCGCTGTCTTTGTCTGTCTCAGTTTGTCCAGCCAAAAGGTCCGGACAAATCTGGCCCGCTCAAGGAAAATTTGATGGCCGCAACAATATAAAAATGTGTAACCGGACGAGTGCGCTAATCTCCAGGCCTTAAAGCTTAACGTTTCAACGTCAACATCCGAAGGTCGTCCAGTAATACACTCTTAGGGAATGCAACATATCGACCCAGCCTCGCTAAACAACCTACCCACGCGGATCGCCTACCTCCGTGACTTCATCGGTTTTACCCAAGCCGACGCGGACGCTCTCCATGCCGCCGCGCCTGTCGTTGGCCCTCTCGTGCCCACCGTAGTCGACACCGTCTACGAAAAGCTTTTTTGTTTTGATATCACTGCAAAGGCGTTTGTACCACGGCAGACGGGGTATACGGGTGTTGCCCCTACGCGATTGGAAGATTTGAGTCTAGATCATCCTCAGATTAAGTTTAGGAAGGATTTTTTGGCACAGTATTGCAAGAAGCTTGTTACAATGGATTATGAGAAGGAGAGTTCATGGGAGTATTTAGATAAGGTGGGGTTGATGCACACAGGAGTGGCTGGGTTTAAGCATCGGTATGTTTCTCTTCCTGGCCATCTGTGAGCGTAAAATACTGACTGTATGGGCACGCACAAGGGAGAAGAAACCCGGCCTTCGCGTGGAATATATCCACTGCTCAATATTGTTGGGATACGTCGAGGATATCCTTCTCAACGCTGTCGCTACCCATCCTGACCTGGATCTTGACACTAAAACCGTAGTAATACGGGCTGTGAACAAGGTATACCTCCTTTCCTCTACCTCCTCTTGCTCGCTGACCGCATGCCGAAAAGATCCTATGGATCCAAAACGACCTTTTCGCACGTCACTACGTCACTGACAACGAGTCATGGATCGACGCGAACGTCGGGACACCGTCGACATTTGCACTTGCAGTAGGTGGAGCTTTAGTATTGGGAGGATTGCTTGGGAGGTTGATTGGTCATGGAGGGAGGTGGTGAGGCTGCGTGAACGTTTTCGGTGAACTCGGGATAATGTAAGTCTAATATCGTAATATAAGAAACTTTAGATATGTAGTGTTAGATGACGATCTGGAACTCGAGGTAGGGTGGCAGGAA
Organism: Termitomyces sp. T153; assembly: GCA_018296165.2. Lineage (NCBI taxonomy): Eukaryota > Fungi > Basidiomycota > Agaricomycetes > Agaricales > Lyophyllaceae > Termitomyces > Termitomyces sp. T153. The sequence continues at coordinate 107,486 of JACKQL020000080.1, forward strand.
AGTTAAGGGAATAGGGATGCTTAATTCTTCGTTCAGTTCACACATTTCTCGACAGCTACGGAGGTTCGGAAATTTGCGCGTACTGCAAACGAAGAATTGAGATTACTTACACTTACGTACGACTTCATAAAGCGTTCGTGATGTCAGTTCGACGATCTTCCGCTGGAAGATAATTACAGCGGAACATGAAACGAGCTAAGAGCCGGCTTTTCGGCAGTTCATCACAGAGGTACATTGCGCAAACACTTTATGAATTTCCGAAAAATCTGTACATATGTTCAATCTCTCAGAAATATGAACGAAGTGAACGAAGAATATTTGATTTGTATCATACGTAGAGAAAGGTTTTTAAAGGTAGAATCTCACTCAAATCAGTGATCGACAAGATCAACGAACTTTGAATGACCACGTTCCTTGCCCAGGGGTTTGAGGTGCATCCATGGGGCATTTTTTATTCAGTACATATGTACCAAGCATTTACATCAGGCATCTTGGTGCAAAGGCCTGCCAACAAAGGATAAAGTCCATTTGAATCGTCGGCGATTAGATTCGGAGCCTGACGATCGGTACAACGAAAGTTCTGCAAGCATATAGATTTGTGACCATTCGTTACTATGTTACTATTGTGATATCTACCTCCGCTACAATAATATAGCTATGGCCGAATCAATAAGGATACGCCACGGTAGACCTAATGAGACTATATAGAAAGGGCAAGTGGGGCAGCATCAAAACCCTAGTGGGGAAAGCTTGCCACCACTGCGTTCCAAATACGTAAGCACAAATCATTACATGAAATTAAGGGTAGAATAGTAGAAGATAGGTTGGGAGTTATATGTCTGCTTTCCTGGCGGCAATGCGCTGAACTTGTCCCCAGATACAGCCTGCCAGGTGAATGGTTGAAGGGTGCCAGTTTGAGGTGAAATATTGGGTAACGCGTCTTGTTTCCAATGGGGGTGCCTTGTTGGAAGAGGGATCGAAGCCAAGAAGCTGCAGTACGCAGGGAACGCAACCTAAATAGTATGCAGAGTAATGTAGTGGCCAGATAGAATTATCTCATCTCAAAACAGGGACTTAGCTGTCTGTGTGATTTTCCTAGCTATGTCGGGAGATAGCCTGTCGCTCAAGATGAGCTCTCTGCATTCATGTCTCCATGATCTGTTCAACCTCAGTTGAGGCTTCTGTCCTGTAATCCACAAAGTAGGGACAATCCACAAAGATATGATCATCCTCTGCAATTGAGTAACAGCTGAATCAACATCGATCTGATAGGCTCCTTCCTCAAGAGTGTAATCTCTGTTACACTTAGGCTTGCCTTCATTGAGGGATTGGTCACCAGTCTAAGATTGCATGAATTGTATAAATAATTCAACATTCATTTGAATGTATATGCAAACAATTGAGTGTACAGCCATGGGGGAAAGTAAGAAGAGAAGACAACAAAATCTAAGTATTAGGTATGTATGGGTAGTGTGATCAGCAGAATGTAAACTAATGAGCAATAATGGTAGGCAAGGGGGGACAATAGGCATTGTCAAAAGCCCTGAGTCTTTATCTCCAACACATGTATTGATTGTTCTGTGATCAAGTGCTGAGTGGCCTCATTTTCATTATCCTCATTTTCACTAAGATTGACTGGCACAGGACCACCTGTCATCCAGAACACAGTCTCTAAACCAGAATGGATCAGGGTTTGGGATGTGAGAATTCAATTTGCTGGGCAGCACAGAATGTCCATCAAAAAGAGCAGCTACTCCTTTGATAGTATTGCCATTAAGTGATTCAAGTCCACTGATGCATGCTTACTGGGCTGTACATGAAACACCAGCTGAAGACCAATAGTCACTGAGAATACTTCATCAAATGGTGAAACCTGGAGCACTCATAGTGGGGTCAGAACTGGACTTGGGTAAGAACCTTACAAGAAATCCAGCAAAGAGTGCATGAACAGTTGGGTGGAGAAGGATGGAATTATCAGGAATATCTGGGTGGCTTGAAAATATAACACCAAACACATCACAAAGTAGGGTGTACGTAAGGGCAACTCAGGAGGCTGTGGCTCAATCACACAGTTAACAGTTAACAGAAGGAGATCCAAAGTCTATCCAGTACCATACAGTGTCTACAGGGCATAACTACTCACTTGGTAGAGAGGGATACAAAGAGAACAAGTCTGAGAAACACCCTAGGCCAGATGTGATGTTTCAGAGGCTTCAGAAGCATGGGAAACAACTGTACAACACAACAGAAACACTTCAACCTGAAAGTGGCAATTAAATCTGGAGTCTGATCCAAAAATAGAAATTCATTGTAAATGGCCTTGATATCCAGAAATAGCTTTTAGCGCGTTGAGAACTAATTTCGGCAATCACCGGAATGCGGTGGTCATGACGTCAAATGGTCAACAAGTGTGGTCAGATGTTCTCATCAGCTTATCAAGAGAGAAGATGTTTATAAAGAGAGAAAATGCTTATAAAGAGAGAAGATATTTAATCCACAAAGACGTCCTCTTCCCATTGAATCATGTCAGCGACTAAGACTAACATCTTTATTCTTGGAGCCACTGGTATGTAGAGTCCATGGTAATTAGTGTAGTGATTCATCGTCCTGCTAGGTTACATCGGAGGCTCAGTTCTCGCTCGTTTTCTGAACCGCTCGGATGCAGCTTCCCTGAATTTCACTGCTCTTGTACGGTCTGCTGAAAAGGCTGCGAAATTAAAACAACTGGGCGTCAAAACAGTTGTCGGTTCGCATACAGACGTGGCCTTAGTGGAAAAGCTAGCATATGAGGCTGACGTTGTCTTGTCTATTGTCAGTCTGAGATTATAGCTTGAACTAAATCTCATTTTGACGTGGAAAATGAAGGCGGATTGTGATTATCTCCCAGCTGCTGAAGCATTCCTGAAGGGACTCGAGTATCGTTTCAAAGTCACGGGCAATGTGCCTATCCTGATTCATACTGTGAGTGATTACTTCTCTACTTATCGTTCTTGAGATTCAGTTTCTTGATTCTGCGTGGTAAAGTCAGGGACTGGTATACCTCCCCCCGGACTTGTTAAGGATTGTTAACAGATCATTGCGCAGGCGTGCTAATCGACAATGCTGCCGGTGCTTTTGCGGGCGAAACTATCTATGATGATGCAAATCCCGATCAGATTGAAACCTTGGCCCCATCTCAACCTCATCGTGAAGTCGATTTAGCAATAATCAAAGCAGACAAGGAAGGTGTGTGTAACCGTTTTCAATATTCCGGGAACGAACCAACGATCGTAACAGGCTATGTGAAGACTTACATTATTCTTCCATCTACGATCTACGGTCTTGCCTCCAATAAACTTGTCGATCTTGGCATCCAAAATCCTCACTCCATCCAAATCCCTGCTTTGATTGACGCATCCTTGAGTCGTGGTCAAGGTGGAATGGTCGGTCAGGGTAAGAACATGTGGCCCAATGTTCACATCGATGATGGTATGAAAGTGGAAATCTGATTTTCTTGTTTCGCTTTCCACTGACACTTCCACTAGTGGCCGATTTGTACATTGTTCTCTACGACTCTATTAAGAATAACCCCGCGACCGGCCATGGTCGCGAGGGTTTTTACTTTGGTGAAAACGGCGAACATACTCTATATCAAATTGGCAAAGCCATCTCTGAGGCCCTCGTTGAGATCGGCAGGGGAAACAGTCCTGAACCGACCACCTTTAGCAAGGAAGAGGTCCAGAAATATTTCGTATGTTCATATTGTGAGCTTATTCGAAGGTCTATCAGCTCACTTTCGCTTCTTAGGGCTCCAACTATCTTGGTACTAACTCTCGCTGCCGGGCAAACCGTTCTCGGGCCATTGGATGGAAACCGACTAAGACTACTGCCGATATGCTGGGTAGTATCAAGTTGGAAGTCGCAGATTCACTCCACAGGAAGCCCGTCCCATTGCGTTAGACGCAACCTGTGGAGGAAGCAGAAAGTACTTTGTATTTATGTCAACACAGTGGTCAAGATAACCCTTACGACAACACATCAAGGAAACATGTTGTAGTATTCTTCTTTGATAACTTTTTCGGACTGCATAACCGAGTCAACCCATAAAAAGCCTAGCTCAAGCAGCTGCGTAACGGCAACCGAAATCGTATGATGCCCACATGTACGGAAGTGACTTTCCGAAAAGTTCGTTCAAAGTACGACGTCTTTCAGAGTGTCCTTCCCTGAAATTGAGATGAAAATAGATGACTCAGAAAGAACGCTAGGATCGCCACAAGACATGCACATACTGCAATTGTACAAGCTACTCGCAAGATGAAGTAATAAAAAGAATAGTTTATAAACCAGAAACGGCCGTGCGTGACTGCGAATGATGAAACAAATGTGTGCCAGACATGTGGTACGCTAGAGATAGAGGGTGATGCAAATAAAATGTGCAATGTGGATTGCGAATGAAGGATTAAAAGAAACGGTAGGTACATGCTAGTGCTTTTGTGGATGCACAGGAAAATGGATAGATATACGAGTAGCGTGCGTGTCCGTGGTGCGTGTCCGTGTTCGTGTAGGGTTGCGTGATAGCCGTTAGTGAGAAACGTGGCGTGCTTACAAGAGTCCAAGAAAATGGAAAGGCAAACGAGGGTATCAAGAAAGGAGCGACGGTGATGACAGGAAGGAGTGTGGAATCACTTCTTGAGGTTCGCAAAAGAGATCTTATTCGTCTCTTCATTGGTGCTCATATACACATTTTTCAAAAACACATCACCGACCTGTGATTCCCAAACCATTCATCATTAAAAAACGAATGGAACGGGGAAAAAGAGAGAGAGCACTGACCAACCACTCATTGGGTCCTCCGGGCATCCCCGCTGAGATACCTGACAGACAGTCACCATCCGGATGCGCGTCGTCAATGGGCATGAAAAGTAAATCGCGCGAATCGATCGGGAATGTGCGTCCACCGATCTTCAGCGCCATTGTGGGGGGTTTGGAACCCTTGGGAGTGACACAAGGCAAAGTCCAGTAGTTCGTGTCATTGTGGTAAACCGCGCTGGGGATATTTGCGTGGAGTGCGTTGACATCGGCCGGTGGGCCGATGAGGAGAGTCTGTGGTGTGGCAGCATAGTAAGTATTGAACCAAAGAAAGAAAAAGGTCAGACGAAAACGCAAAGAATGACATACCGTTCCGGTATCGAAAATCGCTGTCCGATTCGTCCATCCCAATTTCTTCCCATTGACAATGACATCTTGCAACGATGCTTCCCAAAACCCAAGTGGACTGACATTTGTCACGCTCACGAGCGTCTTGGGGTCGTATTTTGCGGGATTCAGCGCGCCGAATGTGAGTTCGCCGTAGTTATTGCTTTTACCGTCCGCAAGGCGCGGGATGTGGTATGAAATGATAGGATGCTTTATATCTCCTGTGCTCACGAGAGCGTCGAGGAGCGTGGGGACTTTTTGGCGCGAGATCATTCTCTTAGCGAGGCCGAGGAGACCGTCGAAGGGGATATAGTCACTGTGTGAAGGAGTTGGAGGTCAGTCTAGACGAGAAAAGGGCAGACGTACGGAATGAATTCGTCGCTTTCGTGGTGCGCGACCCCGAAGGTGTGGTTGGTGAGCTTGAGCCCCGCGATGGAGATGGTGTCGGTGACGATCGTGCCTGAGACGCTGCCGGTGCCGTACTCAATCTGCCAGGACGTCTGTGTGTCATGGAAGGTAGAGCTTGAGTTGGGGCCGAGTAAGAGATGGGGCCCCTGATGAAACTGAATATCAGATGAAGTGGTTTGAGTGAGAATGACAGGGCGTACGCAATTTTCCTGTTCTGCATCGAGGTTGCTGGGCTGGCAATCCTCAGCACCAATCCAGAGATCGGCTGAGCCAGAGTCCATCAGGAGGCGAAAGTCGCGCTTGGGCGTGCCTATTTGCACTTGGCTCAAATCTGGAATGGTAGTCAGATGGGAGTCAATGTACGACTACATGACATACAGCCAATGTCTTGAGCCCTATGCGTTTAGGTTGTTAGACAAAAGATGATTGTTAGATGGAACAAGACGCACTGAATATCGAGCCCGAGGGTGTTCTTGAATGTCGGCTTCTTTGCGGGTGTGACACCATCCGAGTGAGTAGCTTCTCCGGCTTCAGTATCCTTACCGTTAACGGCAAAGTTCTGGGACGCGTTGCTACCAGACTGGTTGGCATTCTGCGCAGCAAGGCGAGAAAGATAATCAAGGCTAGGTAGGTAGTAACGTTCGTGGAGATGAGGCGGGAGAGCAGCAGCACGACGAGCGAGGTTATGAAGAAGCTGGTCGTCGGTGGTAGGACTAGTCGAGCGGGTGAAATGGTCGAGGCGTCGTAGAGCGCGGTTGAGGTGTTGCTGATGGACGACAGTGGAGGGCAGAAGGGAGGAACCGCGTTTGGGGACAGGTTGCAGGGGGACAGAGACCAAAGAAGTGGAGACGGGGTGGGCGTGTGCGGCGAGAACGAGGGCGCTCACAGCGAGCAGGGCCTGCAGAAGGCGCATTATGGGCGAAAGTCAAATCAGTTACGGCTGCCATGGGTTTATGTACAGTTAATTCACGTAATTATTAAGGCCTAAGGCCATGCACACCCGATTTGGTCAACGCCTCGCCTTTTCGGTCCAGTCTGGTCCACCGTCCAGTGCGCCATATACCCACCGCGTGGTAAGCAGACCATCCCTTGCACAGGAGATGCAATCTCTGCCAACCTTCTATCTCGGACTCTTTCTGTGGCGCGCTTCCAACGGTTCCGCGGATGTTCAAGGACGTTCAAAAGAGACGCATACTAGATAGGACGCATACTAGATATAGATATTTGGGCTCGGACGGATCGGGCATATACGAAAGAACTTCGCCACATGTCTACAGAACTTTTTACTGCGTGGGTCACGCTCGAAGACTTGAGATCGTGGCACCCAAACGACAGTGGGGCGACTTCAGTCGGAATTCCAAATCTTCGCTGTTTGGCAACAACACCTTAGCAATACTTCCGACTTCCAAGTCTTATTTACTATCACCAACCGACAGTTGCAAAATTTAGAGAAAATCGTTGATTCAAATACAGGAACCTCACCTTTCTTGAATCGGACTGGAGGGATCAGTAGACTAGCATCTTGGATAGAAACTTATCGAGTTACCTTTGTGGTTGAAGCTCCTCGGAAGGAAGCCGGACAGACAGGTTCAAAAAACCGCGGGCTGCAAAACTTTTGTCACGATATGTCACATTGCCGGTTGAATCTCCGCTCCGGCTTGGGCACACGTCGGAGCAAACAAGATACATTAGAAGACTATGTATCCTGTAGCGGCGTAAAGCGCCGGTCCCCGACTTGGCCTGCAGAAATTAAGCAGACTCGGGATATAAAGATTGAGACAGTATTTTTGAAATTACACTTTCTTGGTGTTGCGTTTGCACCAGGCAAAGATAATTTTATCCATAGACTAGGTACTCCAGACACAGGCTACTTTTTTTGTGAGTAAATTAAGTAAATCAATACGATTTTCATTCAAATCAGTCTCCAATTTCAGTATCTTCTTCATGACTGTCACTTTCTCTATCTTCTGAACAAGCTGCAGCTGCACCATCACAGTCATATTTTACCCAGAGAGGCTCAGAGTGTGTGTGTGGGGGGGAGGGTCCTGAGGCCTCCGTGTGATCTGTGTCCGCAAGCAAAATGATGTCCTGTGCATTGAATGAAAATGTGGTTGCCCGAGTGGTTTCTGACTTGTATGTGGATAATGTGAATATGACGGCAACAGTGGAAAAGTCAGTTAGCTCTTTGTTTCTGTTGATGATTGGTAAGCTCTGGTATTGCTCCATCTTGAGAGGTTTCCATCCATCGTAGACAGGAACTGCAATTTAGTTTAAGTATCATTCATGCCAGCAGATGATAGTGAGTGCAGATTTATGTTGGAGCAGCAGGCATGGACAAAGAAAATGATGATGAGTGTACAACAAAAGAACTACAAAAGGTTAAAAAGAGAATTCTAGAATGTTCTACTTAATTTGGTGATGTCATGTGACCTTGTTCTGGGTTTTTGCGAGGAGCTCAGGACGTTTAACCCCAACAAAGAACCCTTTCTCTTACTTATGTAAGAGAGTCAGGGATAACAATACAAGAAAGTAATTAGGAATGATATACCAGATGAGTACTTCAGAGTTATAATGAGGATTTGGGGATGGTAATGTGGGGAATGATAAATAGTAATGGGCAGGTCAGGTGGTGGAAAGAAGTGAGTTGACAATATTTGTAGTGAGCAGGTTGGGGACAACATGTGAGTGTACAGTAGGGAAGGCAGGTGGCAGTGATGAGCTGAAGCTTAATTTTCACCATTCTGAAAAGCTGGCCTTTGACAAGATCCATTGAATAATCCTTTAAAACATGGACTCTTGTGGAAATGGGGGTCTTGATCAAAGTAAGCATTAATCCTGGCCAGAACAGACTTCTTCTGGTCATCAGTTGTAAGTCCAAGAGTCTGTGCAATGTCCTGTAGGTCAGGCTTTGATTTTGAGCTCAACATACCAGTAAAGGGCTCATTCAGATCTCTAGAAGGTGCTGTTTAGACATGCACCACAGTAATATAGACCATATCTGAGTTTTGAAAAATAGATTCAACAAACTGTGTTGCAATGCATCTGGTGGGCTTGAAATTCTGATCAAAGTGAAACCATTGATTGTCATGCAAAACATGAGTTTGACCTCTACAATCCTTCCAGCTGCATGGGACACCTAGAAATTGAGCATATACCTTCTTTATAATATATCCTACCTGTGTATAACAACTGGAGCAAAATTAACAACTGGAGATTAAACCTGAGAACAGTCTTTCAGAGAAATATCATTTTGTTCTGAAAGATCAAGTAATCACAATACAATGACATGCTCAATCCATGCCAAATTCAGGATCCAAAGAGTACTAGTATTACTCTATCTAAATCTGAGAGGATTGAGGATACAGATATCCTGATCTCTTAAAAAATTACATTTTGCAACTCTCATTCATTTTGCAACCCTGTTTACATGATAGTAGTACTACTATTAGTACATGATAATTCACATGTATGCTGAGCATTATACATCCTTTGAAGCTTGAGCGTGAAGGTTGAAACTCAAAGTCACAGTAAATGAATGAATGAGTGGCTCTGTTGATACTACTGGTGATATGGTGTATACCCATTCACACATTAATTTTGCAAATAATACCATATTATTAAACTCACTACTGTCAGGTTCCACTGACGATGGGGGCTCAGCTACACTGGCAAATCCTTACTAGGCAGATGCAATGTCCTGTGCTTATAACCTAGCATCCCAGGGCTGGTGCAGAGTGAAGGGACTTGCAAAGGGAAGCAAGGGGGAGTGGTCCAAGCAAGTCTGGAGCAGTCTGGAGAAGTCTAAGACCAAGTATATTAGATGTCAAACCTGGGCAGGCATCAGGAACAAGTTTGTGGGTGTGCAGATAGACTGTGGAGTAAGTGGAGGCTTTGCAAATGATGGGAGTGGGGCTGGAGTTTGATGGGGGATCACCAAGACTTGATGGATTCTGGAGCCAAGCAGGGAGCAAGGTCTGGAGTTGTTATAAGAATGTTTGGGGGTCATAGCATGTGTGCAGGGTTCGTACTGTTGTTAGAGATAAAAGGAACTTGGAGAAACAAAGGAAATCTGTACAGTTGAGATGAGACAGAGATGAGGCAAGATGAGACAGAGAACAGAGATAGATTCAAGACTAAAAATAGGGACAGAGGCAAAATGAAACACAAGACACAAGAAACCAGTAAATGCAATATCAAGACTAAAGTACCAGGAGTTACTCTACAACTTATATACTGACTACTGGGTGGCTCCAGAGGACAGAGGGTATGGCAGCAGGGCTTGACAGAGCTGTGTGGAGTTGACAGGTTTTGAGTGCAATTGTGGGGTGGGCCACAGTGACATTCTGATGGGATCAGCTGGAAAATGGGCCGTTCCAGGGTTGTTGGGGCACTCCAGAACAGGTCGGGGGAATTAGAGTGGGGGGTTGGGGGTGTGTGACATGGTTGGGAATGGTGGGGGAAGTCTTGGGAGCTCAGGGAAAGTCAGGGGATGCATCAACAGCTGCAGAGAAGGCATCGGAGTTGATCAGGGAGCTGTCGGGGTTTGCCAAAGAAGTGTTGGAGTTATCTGGAGTGGGTGCAGAGGGTGGATGAGGGTTGGAGGAGTTTGGTGGGGCATTGGGAAGGACTGGAAACAATGTTGGGGGTCTAGGGAGTGGGTTGTGACATCACCCCCTCTTCAGCGTCGAGACCCTTGAGACGTGGGGCACAGTTTGAGGATTGGCAGGGCATGGCAATCAAAGTTGAGCAATATTGATCAGACCACAGTAGCAGTAGCGGCATGGGGAACAAAGTTGAAGTATGGCTGCCACTCATCAGAGAGTTCCTCCCAAGTCATTAAAAAGGGTCAGATGTACCCTGGAGTTCCCAAACTTTTCCAATATCATCTTCTACATACTCTCCAGCAGCATCCCCATCCCTCTTGGCACATTCCTTGACTTCTTCTTTCAAGGACTCTGAGGGTTGGCGGGACCATAGGTGGGTCCAGGCAATGTACCATAGTCATAAGTGTCATCTTTAACTCATCATGGTTGGAGTGCTGATTAAGTCCCAGCAGAGTTGTCAGCAGTGGTGGCAGGCTCCTTGGAGCTTTTTTCGGGGGAGGCCCCAGCGCAGTTGGTGGTGGGAGTGGTCTCTGCCTCATGTTATCAGCCTGGCCTTGGCCCTGGGGTAGTCCACCCTGTTCCTATGGGGTCAAGAGTTGTGCAGGCAGACATGACACTGGAGCACTTTGCAGAGGCCATGGGGCAGGCAAGGGGTCCCCCAATGTTAGAGTGGTGCCAGGCAGTGGCCCCAGTGCATTATTGGCATGTCCCTTCCTTACCAAGCTAACCCACGTCTCCTAGTGCACATCCTGTACCTGGCAGAGTGAACAGTGCGAGTTTGAGGAGCCTGTGCTGGGAGTGTAGTGGGACACGTCAGTGTGTCTCCCATGTCACTCATAACATGAGAAGTGTTCTGTCACTTTAAGTTGGTGTGCTGCTTGCATCATGGCAGAGCAGGGGTGGGACCGCAAGTGGGTTATGGCACAGTTGGAGGAGGGCCAGAGGGGTAGGGTGTTGGGGTGGGGTTCCGGGATGGAGGGGAGAGTTAGTGTGGGGTGGCCCCTGGTGAAAGTTGGGCCTCCATGGGGTGGGCAGAGGGAGGGGGTCCCTGCAGCACACAATAAGGGTAAATGGAGGGTGTCCCCCTCACCAGAGGTGGGGCCTAGCAAGCAGGCATGGGGGGAGCAGGCAATGGTGGGCTCCCTAGGCCTTGTAGTGTATTCTCTAATCTCTGGGGCCTTGGTTGAGCAGTCCATGGGAGGGTTGTGGTTGGCCACTGAGGCTTTTCTGTGGTGTTGGGTAGAGGAGCTGGAACGGTCATTGGCCACACATGGGGAGGAAGCTTGGAGGATAGGGGGGGAGGAGAGGGATGGGCTTTGGAAGGAGTTGGATAGGGCTTGGAGGGAATGGGACCTAGCATGGAGGGACAAAGACATTGCTATGGGGACTGCCATGGAGCGATTGTCACAGCTTCAGGAGCTGCAAGCATGTATGGGACCATTGGCAGCATGGGCAGAGATGGTGGAGCAGCAGTCAGAGGGGTCAGAAGTGTGGAGAACTCAGCGGGGGCCTAGCGTTGGAGAAGCCTGAGTGGCAGCAGAGAGGGCACAGTGGCAACAGTGGCAGAAGGAGTGGCTTGCCAATGAGGCAGCCTCAGGGCAGTGAAGAGTGCTCTGTAAGTGGTCTCTTCATTTTCTGTTTCCTACAAACTAATTCTGGTTCTGCAGACTGGGCCAGGGAGCACCACATCCTCCTTGACAAAGTGTTAGCGGCGTTGGGGTCCATCTATGATGGGCTGGCAAGAATGCCTGGGGACCTCCTGCCAGAGTTGGGGCAGGGGGTTATGCAGATGGGGCATCTGCTGGCAGGGCATTGGTGGAGAGCAATGGCTGGGAGGTGGCAACAGATGTGGAGGAACTGCTTCATGGACAACTCAAGGTTCTGGTGATGGTAGTGGTGCAGCTGGAAGTGGTCATGGTGGGAAGGGTAGTGGAGATAGAGTTGGAGGAGGAGGGAGAGTAGGGGCTTTCTGGATTTTGGCTTCTTGTTGCTCCATGCTGTCCTAGTTCTATATTTTGTATTTGTAGCCTTGTCGATATCAGACTCCTTGCATTTCTGCTGAGCATGAGAAGTTTTCAGAATGAGTGAGGGGCAGAGTAAGTGAAAACACATAGGGGGGTACTTGTGGGAGTTGAATTCCTGATACATCCAGAGGCAGGGGTTATGCCCACTAATGCCATCTATACTTGCTAGTCCCAGGGGTCCCGGGGCTTGGTGGGGTGTTGTCAATAGAAGTTCCAGAGTTTGTTGGGGGCTCTGTCAAGGTTTATTTAGGGTTCCCACGTGTTGTCCTCAGGTCCATAGCTCTTCCAGTGGACCAAGTACTGGGGTCAGCCATGGACCATGCAAGAGTTGAGAATTTGCTCAACCTTGTAGTGGTACTTGTCTTTAACTTTAATGGGGGGCAGTCGGCTAGGGTGTTGGCCAGAAAAGGGGTCCAGAGCATGTTTTTCAAGGAGTTGGACATGGAACACAGAGTGGAGGCCTTTCAAGCCCAGAGGTAGGTCAAGTTTGTAGGCATGTGTGGAGACCTTCTAGAGGACTTTGAAAGGGCTAAGGTGTTTGTGATCAAGTTTGATGGAGGGCTTCTGGGTCTTGAGGTTGCATTGATTGAGCCAAACCAAGGTGCCAGGGGGACAGTCAGGGGTGTCAGGTTCCGCTGACCTCGGGGGCTCAGCTGCACTGGGCGAGTCCTTACTAGGCGGGCGTGATCCCCTTGCACTGGTAACCGAACACTCGAAGACGTTCTGGGCACTGATGGCTTGTGCGGATAGTTGGTGGGATGTGATCCGGACAGATCCGGGGAGGTCCGGAGAAGTCGGATTGCGAGGAAACGAGACGGTCTTGGCGGGGTTCAGGCAGAAGACCATATGGGAGATTTGCGGAAGTGAAGGAGTAGGCGGCTGTGTGATCAATGGGAACGGAGCCAGGGTTTGATGGGAGATCATTTGGAGTTGATGGAGTCCGGGACCGAGCGAAGAGCGAGGTTCGGACCTGGTGAAGGAGTGTCAGGGTTCGTAATTGTAATCGCGGAGTTCGTGAGGTCGTTTAGGTTGATGAAGACTTGGGCACAATGGCCGGACGGAGTCACTGAGACAGCGTCAGACGAAATGGAATGGAGTCGATATGGAACAAGAGTAGATTCGAGTGGAGATACGAAACAATAATGAGAACGATAACAAAATGGAGACGAGACAAGACCGGGAGACTGAGATAAGACTGGGAGACTGAGATAAGACCGGGAGACTGAAAGTAAGGAGAACAAGACATGAAACACAAAACACGAAACATGAAACACGAGAAGGAAACAATCAGACCATAGGTAACGTTAAGCAATATCAAGACTAGAGTACGAAGAGCTACTCGATGGCTTATATACTGACTACTGGAGAACTTTGGGGTACGTCGGCTGCGGCGGCGGGGCTTGGCGGAGCTCGATGGAGTGGGCGGGTGTCGGTTGCAATCGAGGATCGGGCCACACTGATACATTGATGGGATCATTGGGGAATGCGGGTCGCCCCGAGGTTGTCATGATACTCCGGAATAGGTCAGAGGAACCAGGGTGTTGAGTTGATGATGGGTGGCAAAGATCGGGAACAGCGGGGGTGGTTCTCAGGGTTTGGGAGATCCAGGGTAAGTGTCAGTGGCTGCGGGGAAGGCACCGAAGTTGGCCAGGGGGCCGTCAGAGTTAGCCGGGGAGGCGTCGGAGTTAGCCGGGGTTGCGTCAGGGCTAACCAAAATAGGCGCAGGGCATGGGCGGCAGTTCGGCGAAGCGTTGGGGGTTATTGGGGAATTGGGGGGTTGTTGGACGATGTGCGGGGTTCCAGGGGACGGGTCATGACATCACCCCCCCTTCAGCGTTGAGACCCTTTGAGATGCGGGGAGCCAGACGGGGGTCGGCGGGGCATGGGAGTCGAAGCCAAGCAATATTGATCAATCCGCAGCGAGTGATAGCAGCGTGGGAGATGAAGTTGAAGCATGGCCGCCGCTTTGTCAGGGTTCTCCTCAATCAATTAAAAGCTTTGGACGTACCCCGGAATTTCCCAAATTTTGTCATGTCTTCCCCCAGCGTTCCAGTAGTCTCTCCCGCTGATTTGGACAAGGTGGTGGTGTACGACAGTGGGGGGGAGGAGTTTGAATGTTAGTGCCATGCTAGTGTCAGGGACTGGAGTCGTAAGTGGTGTCAACTTGTCTGTTTGGGATGATTGATGGGGCTTTGTAGAGTCGTCCGTGGTGGTGGTGGTGGATTTTCCGGAGGTTCTGAAGCGGACCAAGTTTCGTCCCGCGTTGCCAAAGGGAAAGGGGGCATCCTCGGTGGTGATTCGGGGGAAGCGTTGAGCCTCCCCGCCCTCAGGAGTGGGACCCAGCAAGAGGCCGCGTGGGCGCAAGTCATTGGCGGGGCCTCCGGAGTCTTTCCTTTTTTCTCCTACCCCAGGCGTTCCCTTGGAACGGTCGTCGAGTCCCCCCGCGCCTATTCCTTTGATCATGGAGGTCTTTCTTTGCAAGCAGGTGGAGGCTTTGACGACGTCATTGGTGGTATGGGAGGGTGAGCTCCGACAGGCAAGGGAGGACTGTGACGTGGTGTGGATGGAGGGAGAGGAACACTTTGGTGCACGTGGCAACGGAGCGAGCGTTAGAGGTGCGGGGCTTGCAGGAGCGTCTGACGCAGATGGAGGGGCAGCCCGCGGGGGAGGCAGAGGGGCGGGGACGAGTTCTGGAGGGGGATGCGCTGTGGGTGGAGCTGGAGGCAGCGAGGCAGAGGGAGGATTGGTTGGCCAACGAGGCTGCTTCAGGGCGCACGGGAATCCTTTGTGAGTTGTCTCCCATTCCTCCGTTTGTTACTGACGGTTCATTTTCTGGGTTTAGGCTGGGTGCGGGAGCATTGGGTCCTCTTGGACGGTGCCTCTGCGGCGTTTGCGTCAATTCAGGACATTTGACGCAGGGGTCCGCAGTTCAGCCTCCAGAGTTGCAGCAGGGGATGGCACGATTGGAGAGGTTGTTGGTGGGGCATCAGCGACGCAATGTGGTGGCCCCGGGGTTGTGGTGGAAGGTGGCGGCTGACGCGGGGGAGGCGTTGCCGGGGTTGGCGGAGGTCTTAGCAGTGGTGCGGGCCCAGATGGAAGTCGACCTGGGGGTTGGGTTGTCGGGGGGTCCGGGGAGGGAGTGAGATGGGTGCGGGCCTTGTTTCTTGTTGCTCTCAGACTTGCTGCCTCCCTTGCCTTGTTGTATATATAATTTTTTGTATGCAAATATGTCCTTTTCTTGGTCCCTGGGCATGTGAAGTGGGGTTTTAGTTTGTATGAGGGCGAAGTAAGCAAAACATGCAGGGGTGTGAGAGGGAGTTGAATCCCTAGCAAATCCAGAGGCGGGGGTTACGCCCGCTAGCGCCATCTGTGCTGGCTAGTCCTGGGGTTTGTTGGGACAGGGCAGGGCATTGCAGGGAGGGCTCCCAAGGTTTGGCGGGGGTGGTGGGAGTTCTCCGGTGGAGTTCCGTGGCATTTTGGGGCAGTGTTATTGAGTTCAATTCTCGGAATTTCTGACCAGGGGTGTAGGGGTTTTCTTTTGTCTGTGGCGGGGAAACGGAGGTCTCCCATGATCTGGCCCTTATGCCGGCACTGGTGGCAAAGGCAGCGGGGCCTTCTTCATTGGCGGGGTCGGTGGGGCGAGGTTCGTCCTCGCGGCATAGTTGGTCCAGGTTGGGGTTGTGTTCCGGAGTATTGCGTCTGTGGGTGGGCATGTTTCAAATGGTGCTTTGGTGTGCTCCGGAGTGTCAATGACCGAGGGGACAGGATGCGGGGTGATCAGTCCCAACCAGTTCCTTCGGGTCCGGGGCCAAAATTTGAGGTTCCGGATCATCTACGTGACATTGCTCTCCTGGCCAAAGGTAAGCCCAAGATGGACAAAGGGGTCTTACATATTTCTGACACTCCCTCGAGTTCGGAGGTCTGAACACACACACCCCCACAACCCCCACCCCAGGGGTCAGTGGTTCCTTCATCGGGGAAGAATTGGGCAGTCCCGGAGTCGACACAAGGGTCACTCGGTGGGGATTTGTCACAACACACCCCACCAACCAACCACCACACACAACAACCAAAAACCCAACACACACCAACCCCACACAAATGGTTGTTCACGATTGTTGGGGGGCAGCAGGGAGGTCGGTCGCGGGGAGGCACTGGAGTGGGACTCCCCGGGAGTTGTGGCAGGGTTGAGGCAACTCGTCATTCGTGTTCCGGAGCGGCCCAGAGATTGTTGCAAATGCGGGGGTGGCAGTGGGGAGAGGCACCGCTCACCCACCCAAAAAACCATGCTTCTTCTGGATGCTCCAATGATGTGGTCCACTGCTCGACGGACATATTCCAGCATAGGGGCGGGATTCGGAGCGGGTGGTGATTTATGTTGCAGAGTTTGGGCTACCAGGGCATCGTTGTTGGCGCCGTAAGTCCCCTTGATCAAATGTTGTAGTTGGAGCGGAGGCCCTGGAGTCGTGTTGCCAGGGTCCAGAGCTGTGTCAAAGGGTTCAGAGGGGGTCAGAGGGGTGGGTCGGCAGTTTTGGGCTGGCACAGGGTTGTTTGGGTCATCGAGCCGGGTGGGGGAGGTCCTTTAAGGATATCGGAGTGTATGCCCTTTGGGTCGTTAGGTCGCTTGAACGGCTGATCAACATCCTCTGGATGATGGTGGGGCTTTTCCCTCCCTTGTATGAACATGTGAGCAAATTTAGAGTACTTAGGGGAACTACTTCGTGTAGGATCCTTTTTCCTATAGTTAGTTTGGGGTGGCTCCTATGCTGGGGATTCCTTCGTGGGAGGTGGCGGAGTCTGGAGTTTATGTTTGGGAGTGGCATGCGGGGAGGGTCGGCGTCAAGGTTCCTCAATGTCAGGGGTTCCGGATTGTGTGGGAGAAGGTGTTGAAATAGCGGCGTGGTCCAGAGTTGTCCCTTGTCGAGAGTGGGGTGCTGCAGTTCTCCTTGTTAACTTTGGGGCTCTGCTTTAGGTGGCGGGGTGGAGGGTGCGTAGTCATTCTTTTCCTGACCGTCTAGAAGCTCGGGGATGTCTTGGTCTTGTGCTGGGGTTGTCGGGGTCAGGTCGGAGGTGTCGGGGCCCCTTTATTTGTTGGGCGGAGGTGACGGCCGAGTCGACCGAGGTCCGGAAGCAGGTTCTGGGGTTGGAGCGTAGCCTAGGTCTGGGGTTCTTGTTCTGTTGTTGGGGTTGTTGGGTCGAGCTTGATTTTGGTGGTTTCGGGGCTAGTTGTCGGAGGGCATAGTTCCTCGGGGGTGGTCAGGGTGAAGGTTGGGGGGTCAATAGTAGGGTTCGGTGATGTTGTTGGTGATTAGTCGCATTTGTCGGTCTGCGGAGTTGCTAGTGGGTCGGTAGATCCACAGGCGGGCTTTGGGGAAGCGCGTTCTCAGTGGTCTCATTGTGGCTGGCGATCCTCACGCAATGGGTGACTGTTTTGCAGCGGGTTGGCGTTATTGTTTGTTGGAGGGTTGGCGCGGTGCCAGAGACATTGTTGCTCATTTGGTCGGATGGTCGCCAGGTTTTAGGATGCTGTTCTTTGGGTGATGTCGGGGTCAACTTTGTGCGAGGGAATGGATTTGGCGGAGAGGGTAAGGGTGGGGTGGGAGATGATTTGACGGTTTGCGCGAGGGGTTGGAGGTTGGGTGTGAGTTGGGGAGGGTGTCCGTGGGGGGAGCCGTTGTATGGATGTAACCGGAGTGGAGGGGACGTTTGGTGTCAGATCCGCGACTCAATGTGCCTCGGCAAATTGGGCAGGGCCATATGAATCATAAGGGTTTCCAGGCATGGGTAGACCATAGACATCGGAGTTATTTGATCGTGTGTGCGGAGATAATACGGGCATCACGGACGGGGTAAGGTAGAGTCTTGATATTATGTCAGGTTCCGCTGACCTCGGGGGCTCAGCTGCACTGGGCGAGTCCTTACTAGGCGGGCGTGATCCCCTTGCACTGGTAACCGAACACTCGAAAATGTTCCGGGCACTGATGGCTTGTGCGGATAGTTGGTGGGATGTGATCCAGACAGATCCGGGGAGGTCCGGAGAAGTCGGATTGCGAGGAAACGGGACGGTCTTGGCGGGGTTCAGGCAGAAGACCATATGGGAGATTTGCGGAAGCAAAGGAGTAGGCGGCTGTGTGATCAATGGGAGCGGAGCCGGGGTTTGATGGGAGATCAATTGGAGTTGATGGAGTCTGGGACCGAGCAAAGAGCGAGGTTCGGACCTGGTGAAAGAGTGTCGGGGTTTGTAATTGTAATCGCGGAGTTTGTGAGGTCGTTAAGGTTGATGAAGACTTGGGCACAATGGCCGGATGGAGTCACTGAGACAGCGTCAGACAAAATGAAATGGAGTCAATATGGAACAAGAGTAGATTCGAGTGGAGATACGAAACAATAATGAGAACGATAACGAAATGGAGACAAGACAAGACCGGGAGACTGAGATAAGACTGGGAGACTGAGATAAGACCGGGAGACTGAGAGTAAGGAGAACGAGACACAAAACACGAAACACAAGAAGGAAACAATCAGACCATAGGTAACGTTAAGCAATATCAAGACTAGAGTATGAAGAGCTACTCGACATCTTATATACTGACTACCGGAGAACTTCGGGGTACGTCAGCTGCTGCGGCGGGGTTTGGCGGAGCTCAACGGAGTGGGCAGGTGTCAGTTGCAATTGAGGGTCAGGCCACGCTGATACATTGATGGGATCATTTGGGAATGCAGGTCGCCCCGAGGTTGTCATGATACTCTGGAATGGGTCGAGGAACCAGAGTGTTGAGTTGATGATGGGTGGCAAAGATTGGAAACAGCGGGGGTGGTTCTCAGGGTTCGGGAGATCCAGGGTAAGTGTCAGTGGCTGCGGGGAAGGCGTCGAAGTTGGCCAGGGGGCCGTCAGAGTTAGCCGGGGTTGCGTCAGGGCTAACTGAAATAGGCACAGGGCATGGGCAGCAGTTCGGCAAAGTGTCAGGGGTTATTGGGGAATCGGGGGGTTGCTGGACAATGTGCAGGGTTCCAGGGGACGGGTTGTGACAGGCACAGTTTGGGGATCAGCGGGGCATGGGAATCAAAGTTGAGCAATATTGATCAAACCACAGCAAGTAGCGGTGGCATGGAGAATGAAGTCAAAGCATGGCCACTGTTTGTCAGGGGCTTCTCCCAAGCCATTAAAAAGGGTCAGATGTACCCCAGAGTTCCTTGACTCTTTGCCATGTTGTTCTCAGCTTACTCCTCAATGTCATTAGTGCAGTCCCTGGCAGGGTCAGCATCTCCTGCCCCCTCCTTGGGGGAGTCCAAATCTTGTTGTGGCCGTCAATGTGTCAAGGCCATGTATCATAGTTGTGAGTTCTGGTCTACTCTTTTGCATTCCATCATGGTTGAATGAGCTTGACAGAGTTGTCTGCCATGGTGGCTGGCCCGTCTAAGTCTTCATCTCAAGGTGCAGCTCTGGCACCAGCTGCTTCAGCATCAGTGGGGTGCTCTTTGAGGCCCAACTTTGTCCCTGGGCAGATTATAGCAGTTCTGGAGGTGTTGCAGGTGGCCCAGGCAGATGTTGATGAGTCCCAGTTATTGCTGAGCACCATGTTTTTGGCATTTTGGATTTAGCAGCAGCTGACTACCTTGAATCCAACACAAGTCACAACACTTAGCACACAAGACTTAGCCTGAGGATTGGACCGAAGCACAAGACTTTAGTGACCATGAGATTTATTGATCACGAGAAACATCATGTGGAGTCTGGAACCTGGGCCTAAATCATCAAGGCCTAGACCCTCCCTAGTGACAATTATTAGTTAACCCTAGCAACTCTAGCGACGAAATGGCGTTCCCTTACTATAGATGGACAAATTATCAGATGCATACCTTTTTACTGTCATTTCTTTTGCCAAGCTTACCAACATACTTGAATGGCATCTACGCTTCAGGTATTGACATCAGATTTGTTACTTTTTGGTTTCATTTGCAATTAGGTGCTGCCAAGACTTCACCTATGATTTTTCACTTAGTTACAGACTGACGCCTCATATGCACCCTAAACACAGTGACAGGCACCATCGCTAGTGGTGCCTATTTGTTTACTTTCCCATACTATACTTTGAAACATATAAATACTGACTGTACATAGACACTAAAAAAAAAAAGACAAGAACAATTGGAGAACAGCTATCTTTGAGCCTACCAGCAAGAGATTTCACTTTGCCTCTTTCGCTCTTTGTATTGCCTTCAACCCAGGCTTAGCAATAAGCCTCCTCAACTTTGACCTCGACTTAGTGTGGTGCCAACTGCAGGTGCCTATTTTAGTTAATCCGACTTAACAACACTAGTGACTATGGCTAGCGACCAGTTTACAATTGTCTCTTAATTTTAGCCTTCCTGTAGCCACCTTTCCCTGTTTCTACCCCATTCCCTCACCCTCCACTACCTCCGTTAGAAGGGCATTTTGTCTTGGTGACATTACTGCAATAGCGACTCCTATCGACTTCACTCCACAATATAACTCTTGCTCTAGTTCTCTGGAACAATTACTGACTCACCCTCAACTATTAACTTCCTACTGCCAGCTACCCTATCTAGTGACTAGTGTTAGGTCCTCTTTTTAGGTTTCCTGCACAGCACTAGGCAGCATAGGAGCACATCATTTTGGAGCCCACTGTGAGGGACTTTGAAGTTAACCATTCTGCCAGAAACCAGAGCTCAAGCAAAACGTCACTTGGAAAACCTTGTTGAATCACCTCTGCCTTCATTTTTGACCCCTCAGCACTCTTTGCCAGCAACCTGTCCTTGACCTCTTGCCAACAAACTCAAAACTGCTAAAAACCTTCATGACATTAGCAAAATCCTTGCCGATTTTCCAGGCGCCTTTATCAAAAGTTTCCTCAACACACCATTTTCACCTTTGACCCCAACCAATTCTATCTTTTTCCCAGAAGCACAATCTATCCCTTCTTCACCAACTAACCCCCTTCCTTTGCTAAACCCGACAATTGCTAATATGAACAATGACCCCACCGCTCGGCGTGCTAGAATGCCACCACGCAATGACACAATGGTGCCAAAATGGGATGAGAGTCGCCCTAGGGAACTCCCCCAATACTTCAAGGAACTAGAATACCTCTTCACTGACTGCGGCATCACTGATGACACCCAGAAGAAGGAATATGTGTCACAATACGTCTCTTACGACACAGCAGAAACCTGGCTTGGCTTACCTGAATTTGGCAACAATATTGGCAACAACGCTCCCCGACCATATACTTACCAGGAATGGAAGTCTGCAGTGCTTAGGCTGTACCCTGGCGCTGACGCTAGTGCTTGTTATAACCTTGGCGACTTGGAACGGCTGGTTAACCAGACTTTCAACAGCAGTTTAGCGACTTTGGGAAGGTTCTCTGATTACTACAGGGATTTCCAATGTATTGCTAGATGGTTACTCGCTAATGGTAAACTCTATTGTAATGAGGAACGTTGCTTGTTCCAACAAGGTATCCCTACATCGCTATGGTCCAAAATCATTCGTCACCTTGAAATCACTCTTCCTGACCACCATCCTGAGGACCCTTATGATGTTGACCAAGTTTTCAAGGGTGCCAAATGGGTTTTAAAGGGAACAGACACCTCTACGACCAAGACCAGCAATGGCACCAGTGGTATTCCTTTGTCATCACCAATTGCTAATGCACCAGCTGCCCCTTCACCTACGCTGAAGCAAGAAACTTTGGAATTAACAACTACCACAGCGATAGTCAGTGCCTTGGAACGTTTGGAAGCTCTTTTGACCAACAGTAATGCCCAACCTCATCAACAGTTCGCTAACAGCACTTGCCACTTTTGCGGTAAAATTGGTCACACCATGGTCCAAGGCATGTGCATGAAACTGGAGCAAATGATTCAACAGGGTAAGGTCCATTGGAATGCCGAAGGAAAGATCATTTTACCATCAGGCGCTATGATCCCTAATTATTTTGGCAAGTGACTATACATGGAGCACATCAAGGAATGGCATAGGCTTAACCCCAGACAAATTGTTACCGGCAGACTCTCTTCCAATGCTAACCTGGATCCTGAGCAAGCAGCTATGCAGCAGTTGCTAATCCATGAAGTAATGCAACAGGATATTGCTATGGGCCAAGCACTAAGCAAGGAAGAACAGATCGAGGCTTTGGAACGTGAACTCTTTGCACTTAGGCAACCTGGCAAAAAGTTTGACAGTGTACAAGTACCCCATGTGGCTTATTGACCAGCAAACAATACCCCAAAGGTGACACCCCCAACTAGTGACACTTCAGCGACTTCATCCTCTTCTGGTTTGACTTCAGCTCCTGCCACTAAGCCCGCAGACAAAGGCAAAGCATCTGAATGTACCATCGTTAATGAACAACCACCCATCGCCAAGGAACCTGTCACTCAGTCTCCCATTCATCTGTTTTCCGGCATCCCTGGTTGCTATGTACCCCCTGCTAACAGGAATTTCGCTGCTCCTGACCTAACTAATGATGGTGCATATTGAACTATGCCACCCATTTACAACATTGAGCAGTCCAAGGCAGTTTTCAAATGGGTGTTAAGCACCAGGGTTACAGTATCAGTTGGCAAACTTTGCTCAGTATCACAGGACATCAGGAATCAGTTTAGAACAGTGGTTATGCCCAAACAACTAGTAGGCACTAGCGCTAATACAGTACAGGACCCCAGCGACATTTTCGAAAATATATTGCTGACTTTTGCTATTGAAGAACCCCAGTTTTTGCTAGGATCTAACGTCAATACTGTTAATGGACTTACCTCGGATAGGGCACCATTTGCATCTATTGACCCCGTTGAAGCCTACATTGATTCGCTACCACATGGAGAAGAGCTAGTGGTGCTCACTGTCACTAAGGATTCTCAGTCACTTTGTACTGTCATGATGCTAATCAACAACAAAGAGGAAGTGGAATGCATTCATGACAGTGGCTCACAGATTATTTTGCTGTCAGCAGAAATTGCCAGTGACCTGGGACTATCCTACGATCCCAACATAGTTTTAAACATGCAGAGCACTAATGGCACTATGGACCAATCGCTAGGACTTGCTCAAAATGTACCATGTACTATTGGCAACATTACAGTTTATCTCCAAATCCACATTTTATGGTCTCCCACTTACAACATTCTACTTGGACACCCCTTTGATGTATTAACTCGCAGTACAATCAACACACTTAGCAATGTCAAAACTACTATAACAATTATGGACCCCAATACTGGCCAACAGCACACTATCCCTACCTTTCCTTGTGGCAAATCCAAAAGGAACCACTGCCAGAATGTTCGCTTCAAAACAGAAGCACCCCGTTGCTTTCATCGCTGAAGGCATGGATGAAGAAGATAGTGATATAGCGATCGTTATCAGCTATGACCATTCAACTGGTCTAGTGATTTGTATAGCTTCTTGTGATTTGGACAATGACATTTTACTTACTAATTTTGACATACAGACTAATCCTGCGCTAGCATACCTTTACACTATGGCTAGTGACATATCTGATTTGTCCCTTCCACCTCGTTCTTATCTGGTTTCAGCTGATACATCTAATCCCTTAATTCTTGGGCAGACTTTACCACTTGATACACATAACAGACATTACCCCCACCTACGTGAACATTCCATTCCCTGCTCAATTTGTTGCTAACAAACCCCCTAAGCAAAGAGGAGTTCAAGTAAAGAAGAAGTACAAACCTGTCGCCATGAAAACCAAGCCAGTCGCCAGCCAAGTTAGTGAGGATTTCCAAATCGAGCACCAGATTATTGGCGATCTGCTAGTGATGATCCCTCAGCTCAATCCAGATCCACCTCCTTTTAAGCGATTCACTAGTGAATGACAAGCAAAACTTGTTAAGGACCACGACACAGGATTCCTCACTACCAGCAAAATCAACATACTAGTCAACATGGTCACCAAGCAGGAAAAAGCTTTTGCTTGGGAAGATTCAGAATGAGGAAGTTTGCGCCCTGACTTTTTCCCGCCAGTATGCATACCAACAATTCTGCATGTACCGTGGGTCCAGCATAATTGCCCCATACTCCCAGGACTAGAAAAACCTTCAAACTCCGCTTACTGCTTGCGATGGTTTTGTGTTCTCAAGAAGAATGGTAAGCTCAGAATTGTGCACAGTCTTGAGCCGCTAAACCGTGTCACCATTCGCCATTCTGGAGTACCACCCTTTCCAGACCACATTGCAGAATCTTTTGCTGGATGCATCTGTGGCACTACTCTCGACCTCTACATTGGCTATGACGAGTGGCTTATTGACCCCACTTCACGTGACTTAATGACATTCCAGACTCCGTTTGGCGCTCTCTGCTTAGTAACCTTGCCAATGGGATGGACCAACTCTGTGCCTATTTTTCACGATGATATTACTTTCATTTTGCAGCCAGAGATCCCCCATAACATGCTCAGCTTTCTCAACGATGTTGGCGTTAAAGGACCTAAGGACTGGAAGATTGTTAATGGTAAACCTGCTAAGCATCCCGCTAATCCAAACATTTGCCTAGTGCTATGGGAGTTCTTTGAGCTTCTCAACAGGGTCCTCCAGCGAATGAAATATTGTGGTGGCACTTTTTCTGGTCACAAACTGGTTCTTTGTGCCCCGACTTTCAAGATTCTAGGTTATGTTTGCACTCCTGGCAGATGAATCCCTGACAAAAGTCGCTTAGCCCTAATTGAGCGGTGGGGCCCTTGCAAGTTGCTATTGGAGGTCCAAGCCTTTTTGGGCACAGTTGGGGTACTTAGGATTTTCGTCAAGAACTTTGCCCATTGAGCCAACAGTCTAATAAAACTTACTTGCATTGGTGTCCCTTTCAAGTTTGGCTCTGACCAGATAAATGCTCAATGTGACCTTTGTGAAAGCCTTACAAGATGCTAAGCCCCTAGTTCCTATCGACTATGAATTGCCTGACCCTGTCATCCTAGCGGTGGACACCTCATACATAGTGGTCGGATATTACCTTTGCCAGTGCACTAGTGACAATTGCAAGGAATGCCGCTACAACCTGTCACGACCCGTTCCCTCAAGCCCCGTACACTGCCCGACAAACCCCCACTTCCCCAGAAACTCCCCCCCCCCGACGCTTCGTCAAACTTCCCCAGCACTCCGCGCCTACTCCAGCTAACTCCGGCACATTCTTGGCTAACTCTGACGGCCCCCTGGCCAACTCTGACGTCTTCCCTGCAGCCGCTGGCGCTTCCCCTGGACTTCCTGAGCCCCTGGGACCACTCCCCTGCCGTGCCTGACCCCATTACATGTCATCAACTTGACACCCTGGCTTCCCTGACTTACCCTGGAGTATCACAACAGCCTTGGAACAGACCGCGTTGCAATTGATCCCATCAACATATCAATGCAGCCCGCCCTCTGATTGTAACCAACACCCATCGACTCCATCAAGCTCCGCCAAGCCCTGCCACCACAGCCGACATCCCCGGAGCTCTTCAGTAGTCAGTATATAAGACATAGAGTAGCTCCTTGTACTCTAGTCTTGAGATTACCTATCTACCTACCTTTCTGATGTGTTTCTGATTGTTTCTTCTTGTGTTTTGTGTCCTGTGTCTCATTTTCCTTACTCTCAGTCTCCTGGTCTTATTTTGTTTCTGTTCCATTATCCTTTTGTTATCATTCCGTGTCTCTGCCTGAATCTATTCTCATTCTCATCTTGTCTTTGTCTTGTTTTGTTCGACTCTGTATCACTCCGTTTGATTCTGTCTATCATGTTCCAGTCCTCTCGACCATAATGTCCTCATGAACTCTGCAGTTACGATTATGAACCTCAGACACTCTTTACCACCCCCGGACCCTGCTATACACTCAGCTCCGAACCCCATCAATCCCTGTTGATCCCCCATCAGAACTCTGGCTCCACTCCTGTTATCCGTGTAGCCTCTGCCTCCTCCACACCCGCAATACTCACACACGGACTTATGCCTGAACCCCACCAAGTCCGTCCCCCTCCCCTGCAACCCATCCTCTACTCCTCCGGACTTCCCCGGACTTGCTTGGATTAATCTCCCCTGGCTATCCTCACAAGTCCCCAGTGCTTGGAACACCTCCGAGTGCTTGGTTGTCAGTGCAGGGAATCACATTTGCCTAGTAAGAACTCGCCCAGTGTAGCTGAGCCCCCATGGTCAGCGGAACCTGACACAACCACTTTGGATTGATTACACTAAACAACAGAGAAGCCAGATTCAGTCAGCCCAAGTTGGAACTCTATGGCCTTTATTGAGTGCTACAAGCTTTATGGATGTACCTCATTGGTGTTAGGAACCTTATCATTGAAGTCAATGCTCACTACATTAAGGGTATGCTTCAGAACCCTGACAACCAGCCTTCCACTAGCATGAACCACTGGATTGTGGTGATTTTGATGTTTCACTTTGAGCTGGTCCACATCAAAGGAACTTTCCATGGCCCCGATGGTCTTTTGTGATGCCCGCCACAGCCTGGGGACCCTCCAGCTGACAATAGTGACAGCTCTGTGTATGAGGATTGGATAGATCATTTACATGGGTTCATTCACCAAGTTCAGCTACCACTGCCACTACTTCACCAAGTTTCCATGGCTTCCCATCGCCTACCTCCTCTGGCTGAGTATGATTATTCGCATCCTTTAGCAACTTTTGCCAGTGACACTGGCACTGCCCCCCGGTTAGCAACCAGCAACAATATTCAGCCTCTCTGAGATGATGGCACCACTACTTATAGCGATGTACCTCACAGTGCCAAAGCTATTGTCAGAGACGCTCGCGTACTTCTAGTTGAAAAATGGCTTCATGATCTCGTCAGACCTGATGGCCTTAGTGACAAGGACTATGCCACTTTTGTTTGCTATGCCTCTATGTTCTTTGCTACTGGAGGCAAACTTTGGCGAAGAAGTTGAGATGGCACTCATAAGCTGTTTGTGCCTATTGCTAGCCGCTTAAGGGTCTTGAAAGCCACGCATGACGACTTGGGTCATAGAGGACTTTTTGCTACTTGCTCAGCCCTTTTAGAATGATTTTGGTGGCCTCAAGTTAGCGCTGATATAGTATGGTACCTTTGGACTTGCCACCTCTGCCAAATACACCAGACAACCAAAGTTCTCATCCCGCTGACTGTTGCTATGCCAGCACCCTTGTTAAGCAAGATATATGTGGACACCATGTTCATGCCTCCCTCCAATAAGTTCAAATATATCATTCAAGGACATTGTTTGCTAACTCATTACCCCGAGTTTTGTATGCTCGCTAGAGAAAACACCAAAGCTATCGCTAGGTGGCTGTACAAAGACGTCATCTGTTGTTGGGGAGCGCTTAGTGAAATAGTTACTGACAATGGACCTCCCATCCTAAAGGCAGTTACTTGGCAAAGAAGTATAACTTGCACCACATCCAAATCTCTGGTTACAATAAGCATGCTAATGGAATAGTAGAGCAGCCCCATTTCGATGTTTGCCAAGCCCTCTTCAAAGTGGTTGACAGTGATCAGTCCAGGTGGAGTACTGCTACTTACTCTGTATTTTGGTCAGAATGGGTTACCATTCGCAAGCGAATGGGTTGCTCCCCTTACTTTGTGACAACCAGTACCCACCCTCTCTTGCCAGCTGACATAGTAGAAGCAACATATTTGCAACTGGCACCAAACTTGCTATTGTCGACAACAGACCTCATAGCCCACCGAGTGATTGATCTTCAACGCTGCCAAGAGGATCTCGACTGCCTTCACAGTCATGTTCTTAGCACTTGTCGCCTAGCAGCCATTTGCTTCAAAACAGAACACACTGCTACAATCTGTGATTACAACTTCAAAGTAGGCAATCTTGTACTGATGAGGAATACTAGAATCAAGGTAATGCATAACAAGAAGATGAAGCCTCGTTACCTTGGCCCCTTAGTGGTAATCTCTCACAACCGTGGAGGCGCTTACATTATTTGTGAACTAGATGGCTCTGTACTGCATTGCCCTGTTGCCGCCTTTCATTTAGTTCCCTATTTTGCCAGAGAACACATAACAGTGCCTAGTGATGCTTTCAACATCAACACCTCTTGACTCAGAGAACTGGAGCAAACTGAACTCGTCAACAACAACAATATTGGCAATGTCACCAGTGAAGAAGAAAACTATCTTTTGCTAAGCCTTAGCGACTTATCTTGACTCTGCTTCATTTCTTATTGTGCCAACCCCTGTTATCCAGAAAAGCTATCATGAATACCTTACAAAAACATTAAGTCCTTTTGTTTTTGCTACTCTTTCATTGTTGTTACTTTGGTTAAGAAGCCTTTCACAGACACATTACTTTACATCCTTTCCTTGTTTCAATGCTGCGCTTGGCCCTTCTGTCGCTAGCGCTCGGCACGCCTTTAGAGGTATTTTGCCATGATGACCTACTGAGCATTTGCTTTCATGCGTCGCTAGCATTAGGTGACAGTCGCCAGTGTGTAACACCCCATTGATCTTGTTTTTATTTGTTTGGTTTCTCTCAGACTCTGAATTGTTGCCAAGTATTAAATATTTCTGGGGCCCCTTAAGGGGGCTAGTCTGTGTCCATACTATGAAAAACTAAAAAGTATATACAGGAGGTGACTGGCGCTAAGAGTCGAGGTCAGCATCATCATCAGGCACCTCCATGGAATCCTCCACCTCCTCCCAGTCTCCTTCCCTGATGTTGTTCTCCTCCTGCCAGGCCAGGAAGGCCTGACAGTCATGCTGATATCCCACCAGAGTCGCCAACGTTCACTTGGCAACAGCTTAATGGGCCCATGCCGCTAACAACTCCCTGGCAGCCTCCAGCTCCCTCTGGAACCACCATTCCACTCCTGCTGCCCTCTTGTCAAAATCCACTAGCAATGCCACTGATGTTAGTGGCGTTGGCCAACCCAGATCCTTGCCCAACCACTCCAGCTCATTGTTGCCAACTTGGCATGATGGAGTATTGCTCCAGGTCCCCTAGCAAAGCAGTTAGCAATCTAGAAGATAGCGAAAAGGAAGAACTTACCCATTGTCAGACTTTGACCTCCTCAGCCTGTTCCTCCTCCTTGTCCTCCTTGATGGTGGCTGGGGCAGCCTCAAACTCTTTCTTGCCCTTGACCTCCATGTTGCTTGCCTCCTGCTCCACCTCAGCGACCGTTGCTAAGGGAGTCATCTCCCTCATCTCCACATCCCCCTCTCCCTCCTTGCTAGCGACCGTTCGGAGTCGCTTGGCGCTAGTGACTGATGCAGGACTTGCTGCTCGTTTTTGTGCCAGAGGCACTTTGTCGTTGTTGTCATTTCATCGCTCTCCACCCACTCCTTACTCTTTGCCTTAGCGCTCCTGCTACTCCCACTTGTCACCTCCTCCTGCAATGTCAGCAAGCTCAAGCTAGAAGGCTTGAGCTTGATGGATTCCCCTCTTCTTGCTGACTCCTACTGTTGCTCTACAAAAGCCCTCACATTCCTTACCAATGCCACCTTCATTGCTATCCTCTTATCGAACTTGCTGCCAGTGCTCCTCAACAACCCTCCGCTGTGCAAGCAGTTTTTCCTCGTGCTGTCACAATGGTAACAGGGCTGGACCCCTGTGGGGTACCAGCAGCCCTCTGGGTCATTATCAGCCCAGCAGTTGTCGCACTAGAGAAAGTTGTTAGCAATGAAGAAAGAAACAATCACTAAGTACTTACTGCTCCTTGCATGCGTTTATACTCTTGTTGCTTTGCTAGCAACACTGTCACCTTACCCTTGGCCTTCTCCAACTTCACGCCAGCTCCCAGGCCAGTGTCCACCACCATAGAGGCCTTTTGCCAATGAAGTAGGGTTGCCAAGCGCTTGTCAGTAAATGTTTCTTCAATTTGTTCCTGCAAGAGCAGTTAGTGACTGTCGCCAAAAGTTAGCAAAAAAAAAAAAGAAAAGAAAGGACTCACTTCAATATCCTCATCCTCCTCATCTCATGCCTTTGCCTTCCCCTTCCCTTTGCTCCTCAGGGTTGTCACCAATTATGGCAACGTCACCAACCCCCTAGCGATGCTGCCAGCTGCTGCCTTGGGAGTTGAGGGGCCTGCCTCTTGAATGTCCCCACAATTCACTGCCTCCTCACTCCCGCGACCCTTGCTCTGTCCCTCCCCCCTTGCCACCACTAATGCACCTACTAGGTGCTGGAAGAAGAACTGGTCATTTGGCAACAATTCTTCAAAAAGCTGACATACCTTAGTGGTGTTGCTAGCACTAGCGACTGCTGGGGCACTTACCATCATTCCCGCTGTAAGGTCATCCATTAGGAACTCTGAGAAGGGATCAACTGGCGCCTAGCAATTGCATTAGGAATGTCACTAAGAGAAGAAAAGCAGAGACTTACAAAGTGGATGTCAAATGGGTGAACCCATTCTTCCCCCTTGTACTGCTTGTATAGTTGGCAACACTCCTTCTCGACAGTCACCAACTCTGGCCACTCAACTCCACTCCCCATGGTCTTGAACCACTGCAGCCATGTCTGAAAGATAGTGGTAACTGCCAAGTGAGGATCCTTCACCAAGGAAGCACAAGCCACGGTGAGCAATCGGTCAACATGTTCCAGGAAGGTGTGGGCCATCATAGTCTTTTTGAACTGAGAGGCAAGATTGGACATAGCAATGAGATTGAGATTGTAGTGGAGAGTAGATGAGAAGAAAGTGGGGATGATGAAGTTTAAGCGATACCACCAGCCATTTTTATTCGAATCCCTCTGGCACACAGACCAAGTGATCAAGCATGTGATTTTGGGGGTTGACTGAGGACAGTCAATATTTCAGTATGGGGAGGATGATGAGTCCCAGTTATTGCTGAGCACCATGTTTTTGGCATTTCAGATTTAGTGGCAGCTGACTACCTTGAATCCAACACAAGTCACAACACTTAGCACACGAGACTTAGCCTGAGGATTGGACTGAAGCACAAGACTTTAGCGACCACGAGATTTATCGATCACAAGAAACATCACGTGGAGTCTGGAACCTGGGCCTAAATCATCAAGGCCTAGACCCTCCCTAGTGATGATTATTAGCGACCCTAGCGACTCTAGCAATGAAATGGCATTCCCTTACTATAGATGGACAAATTATCAGACACATACATTTTTACTGTCATTTCTTTTGCCAAGCTTACCAACATACTTGAATGGCATCTACGCTTCAGGTATTGACATCAGATTTGTTACTTTTTGGTTTCATTTGCAATTAGGTGCTGCCAAGACTTCACCTATGATTTTTCACTTAGTTACAGACTGACACCTCATATGCACCCTAAACACAGTGACAGATGCCATCGCTAGTGGTGCCTATTTGTTTACTTTCCCATACTATACTTTGAAATGTATAAATACTGACTGTACATAGACACTAAAAAAAAAAAAAGACAAGAACAATCGGAGAACAGCTATCTTTGAGCCTACCAGTAAGAGATTTCACTTTGCCTCTTTCGCTCTTTTTATTGCCTTTGACCCAGGCTTAGCAATAAGCCTCCTTGACTTCGACCTCGACTTAGTATGGTGCCAACTGCGGGTGCCTATTTTAGTTAATCCGACTTAACAACACTAGTGACTATGGCTAGCGACCAGTTTACAATTGTCTCTTAATTTTAGCCTTCCTGTGGCCGCCTTTCCCTGTCTCTACCCCATTCCCTCACCCTCCACTACCTCCGTTAGAAGGGTGTTTTGTCTTGGTGATGTTACTGCAATAGCAACTCCTATTGACTTCACTCCACAACATAACTCTCGCTCTAGTTCTCTGGGATGGTTACTGACTTGCCCTCAACTATTAACTTCCTACTGCCAGCTACCCTATCTAGTGACTAGTGTTAGGTCCTCTTTTTAGGTTTCTTGCATGGCACTAGGCAGCATAGGAGCACATTAACGTGACCCCTAAGAGGTTTGTGGAGGCAGTGGGGTGAGTGCAGGGCCCTCCAACCCTAGAATAGTGTCAAGCAGAAGCCCCAGTGAGTTTGTAGCATTGTTTGCAGGGTTCGGAGCTGATCTGATGTCTTTAGTGTGCCCTCTGTGCTCGCTGCAGTGAGCACTGCAAATTTGAGGAACCAATGCCAGGTTCCTGCTGAGACACCTTGGTGTGCATGCCATGTTGCTTGAGACATGAAAAATGTCCAATTTGGCTGAGTTGGCATGTGGCCTGCATGGCAGAGGAGCAGGGTTAGGATGTGGAGTGGATGGCAGGGCAGTTGCTCAAGGGTCATAAGGGGAGGGTTTTGGGTTGGGGTTTGGGGGTGGAGTGCAGAGGTAGTGTGGGGCAGTTGATGAAGGTGGGACCCCCATGGGGCAAGTGGAGGGAGGGCCCCCTCAATGTGTGACAAGAGGAAACAGAGGGTGTCTCCTTCTCTAGAGGCAGGGCCTAGCAAACAGCTGCATGGAGAAGAGTCAATAGCAGGCCTTCTGGGGCCACACATTTACTCCCCATGTTGGGGGTTCCGATGGAGGGGGCTGGTTGGAACCCTGTTCCCTCTCCTGTTGTTTCCGAAACATTTTGGCAGTGGTGGGCAGAGGCATTGTCTTGGCTACTGGTGTCATGCAAGGAGGAGGTCCAGAGGATTGCAGAGGACTGCAATGGGGTTTAGTGGGAGCATGACAAGGCATGAAGAGGTCAAGACTTAGCATGGAGGAAGCTGGAGGGAGCTACATGGACAATTGTAGAGGGGTTGCTGGAGGTGCAAGAGCTGTGTGAACAGCTGGCACAGTTGGAGGCACAGGTGGAGCAGGTGGCAGAAGTGGGGCAAGGGGCTGCAGAGGTGGAGGGGATTAGGGCAGAGGCGGGGAGATGGTGTGAGGAGTGGTTGGCCAATGAGGCAGCCTCTGGATGCCAGGAAATAATGTGTAAGTTTGCCTCTCTTCCTTCATCATGTTCCACTAATACTGAGCCCTCCAGACTGGGTCTGACAGCACCATGTCCTTCTTGATGGGGCGTTGGCTGCTTATGCTTCAATGCAGGATGGGATGGCATAAATGCTAGGGGAGCTTCCACTGGAGTTGGAGCAGGGTTCCAGGCAGATAGGGCGGTTGTTGGCAGGGCATCAGCAGAGAAGTGCAGCGGATCCCAGAGTGTGGTGAGAGGTGGCAACTGATGTGGGGGAGCCATTGCTGGGGCAGCTGGAGGTCTTTGCTGTTGTTGTCATGCAGTTGGAGGTGGATATGGTTGGGCATGGGGTGCAGAGAATCCTGGAGGAGGAGGAGGAATGAGGGAGTTTTTTGGACCTTGAGTTCTTGCTGTCCCATGCCTACTTTTGTTACATAACTGTAGTTGTAGTTTGTCCATATTGATTATTTTGCATTTCTGCTGAGTGTGAGATGTTTCAGATAGAGTGAGGGGAGAGTAAGCAAAAACATGTAGGAGGGTACTTGTGGGAGTTGAATCCCAAATAAATCCAGAGGCAAGGGTTGTGCCCACTAATGCCATCTGTGTTTGCTAGTCCTGGGAGTCCTAGGGCTTGGTGGGGTATCATTGATGGAAGTCCCAGAGCTTATCAGGGGCCCCATCAAGGTTCTTTTGAGGCTCCCAAGTGTTATCTTCAGGTCCATAGCCTTTTCAGCAGACTAGCTACTGTGGTCAGCTACAGACCATATGGGAGTCGAGGATTTGGTCCACCTTATAGTGATACTCATCCTCAACCTCAATGGGGGGCAGTCAACTGGGACATTGTCCAGAAAAAGGGTTCAGAGTATGTTTTTCAAGAAGGCAGACATGGAATACTGGGTGGAGGCCCTTCAAACCTGGGAGTAGGTCAAGCTTGTAGGCATGTGTGGAGACCTTTCAGAGGACCTTGAAGGGGCCAAAACATTTGTGATTGAGCTTTATGGAGGGCCTCCAGGTCTTGAGGTTTTGTTGGTCAAGCTAGACCAAGGTGCCAGGGGACCAGTCAGGAGTTGATTTGCATCAGGTATCGGCATGCTTGGAATAAGCTCAATTTGTGGTGTTGATTTCATCCCAGAGGAACTGGTGAAGAGATTAGAGGTCCTCAGTGACTTCATGGGCAATGTGGGAAAGGATATCCTTAAGGGATAGCATGAGCCAGGAGTTGTAGCCCTTGTTGGTATAGAATGGGGAAACTCTGGTGGTGGAGTGAGGTGTATTGTTGTAGGTAAACTTGGCAAGGGGGAGTTCTGTGCACCAGTCATTCTGTAAATAGTTAATGTAGAGGCAGAGATACTGTTCCAACATCTGGTTTACTTGTTCTGTTTGTCTGTCAGTCTCCAGGTGGTAGGTGGTGGAGAGATTGGTTTTGATTTTGAGCACCTTGCATAGCGATTGCCAAAAACAAGATACAAATAGGGGTCCATGGTCAGAGACAATGTCATCTGGGAGTCTGTGCTTGGAGAATACATGTTTGAGGAATAGTTTGGCAAACTCCAGAGCATTGTCAGTGGTGTGGCAGGGGATGGAGAGGGCTTGCTTGGTGAGGCAGCAGACAACAACAAGGATTGCATCAAAACCTTTGGAGTTGGGGAGTTTGACAATATGATCCATCAATATTGAGGACCAGGAATGTTAGCTGACAGGGAGGGGCTTCAACAATCTGTGGGGGTAGTGGTGGGGTACCTTGGCCCAGAGACAAGGTTCGCAGGCCCTCATGTATTGCATGACATCCTTCTTCATTCCTGGCCAAAAGTAAGTCCAGGAGATGAGCTAAAGAGTCTTATGAATTCCTGGATGTCCCCAGAGCTTGTGGTCATGGTGTTGCTAGAGTATGTTGAGGCAAATAGACTTGTGGTCCAGAGCATAAATTCATCCACTTCAGAGCAGGAAGCAGTGGTCTGGAGATAGTGTGAAAGGGTTTTCAGTGCTCAACTCATTGGCGGAGTTGTTGCAGGGGTTGTGCTAGGTGAAGAAGGAGTCCAGGGGTGCATTTCTGATTTGGTGGAGGATTCCTTCTTCATTTAAAATTAGCATGGCATGTAGATATTTGAGGAGGATTACCACTTGATGGTTGAACACATTCTGTTTGGCTTCAAATGACTTTTTTGGATACATGTTGGACCTTTGAGTGAGGGTGTCAGGCTTCATGCTGAGTTGTCTGGGGTGGTAGTGGATGGCAAAGTCATACTCCAAGAGGGTTTCAGACCATTGAGCTTAGTGGTGGCTGAGTTGCCTTGTGGTCATGGAATATTGCAGATTGTTGTGGTTGGAGTAGACTTGGATGTGGTGCAGGGACCCCTTGAGGTAGGCCTGCCACTAGTGGAAGGCTTCAACAATTGCGAGGAGTTCCTTGTTGTAGATATCATAGTTGAGTTCCACGGGGATCATTGAATGGGTGTAGAAGGTGACAGAGTGGAGATCCTTGCCTTTGGAGTCCAACTGGGAGAGTATTCTGGTGATGGTATAGTCAGAGGTGTTGCATTCAAGTACAATTGGCAGGGAGGGGTTGAAATGGTGGAGGACTGGAGTGGAGGTAAAGGCCTTCTTCAGGAGGAGGAAGACACTTTGGCACTTGCTGTCCCAATCCCAAGGGGCATCCTTCCATGTGAGTTGGTTGAGGGGTTTGGTGATTCCAGAGTAGTTATTGATGAATTAGCAATAAAAGTTAGCAAACCCCAGAAATAACTGTACCTCCTTGACATTCTGCAGCAGGGGCCAGTTGAGTATTGCATTGACCTTGGCAGGATCCATGTGCACACCATCAGGAGTGATGATGACTCTGAGGTATTTGACCTCCATCGTGTGGAAGGAACATTTCTTAGATTTAGCATGAAGGTGACACTCCCAGAAACATTCCAAGATGCAGCAGACATGCTCTGGATGCTTCACCAGTGAATTCAAGTAGATCAGTATGTCATTTAGATATACAATAATGAAAACATCATTCATGTCATGGAAGATGTTGTTCATGAAGTACTGGAAAGTGGCGGGGGAGTTAGTCATTCCAAAGAGCATCACAAGGTACTCAAAGAAGCCATAGCAGGTGCAAAAGGTGGTCTTCCATTCATGTCCCAGGGCAATCCAGATGTTGTTGTAGCCAAAGTGGAGGTCTACCTTTGTGTAGATCTTGGCACTGCAGAGACAATCAACAAAATCCCCCACCATGGGAAGGGGATACCAGTTCTTTTTGGTGACTTTGTTGAGTCCCCAATAATCCACACAGAGTTGGAGTGACCTGTCCTTCTTCTTGGCAAACAAGACCAGAGTGCTGGCAGCAGAGATCAATGGGTGTATGAACCCCTTGCCAAGCATGTCATTGAGGTATTCCTTCAGGGCCTGGAGCTTGACCTCAGACATGTTGTAGATTTTGCCAAATGGGGGTGAGGCACCCTTTTTGAGGTCAATCTTGTAGTCATAGGAGTGGTGTCAGGGAAGTTCTTTGGCACTCCTTTCAGAGAACATGTCAGCAAATTCATAATACTCTAGGGGAACTACTTTGAATAGGATCTGTTCCTCCATTTTGCTCTCCAGTGTGGCAATTTCTGTGCAGAGATGCTCCTCAGGTAGGGCTGGCATGACTTGCAACTGGAAGACAGGGTTGCCATCCTGTAAAAGGCATGCAAAGGGGGCACTGATGATTTTAATGTCAAGGCTTCCAGAGTCAACAGAAGTAGAAAACGGAGTAGCAGCAGTCAAGTCTGGAGTAGTGGCAGAGTCAGTTAGAGGAGTTGAGCATCACTAGTCAGGGTACCATAAGCCTTTGTATCAATTCCAAGGTATGTTGGGAGGCAGCCATCATAATTTGATTGAGGGTGACCAAGGTGGAGTTGCACTTCCTTCACTGTCAGAATTGCTGTTGGAGGTTGAGGGGCTCTGGGTTACTCTAGGAGTGCTAGCACCAGGGTCAGAGACATCAGAGTCCAAGACAGACTGGAGGCGGAGGAGGATGGCAGCTGCTAAACTTGCTTTGGGGCTGGAAAATTGCATGCTGAGGTTCTTCCAGTCAATGTTAGAGTTAACATCTTGTAGCTACAGAAGTCTGAGCACTATCAGAGTCAATGGGGGTAGTTGGGTGACAAGGAGCTGGGCCTGAAACTGCAGGTCATTGTTGAGGGTGAGGGTGTTGTAGTATTGAGTGATTCCTGTCATAGCAGGGCTTCTGTCAAAGAGTTGGAGTTCAAGAAGTTTGTCAAGATCGTTGTGTTGGAGGTTGAATTGACTGCTGATAAAGGTACCAGAGGTGCCGCTGTCAACAAGGGTGGGGAGTACCTTGGGCAAGCCATCAAGTTGGACATTGATGACAAACAACTGCATGGACCTGGAGCAGAGCTGTGGAGGAGTCCAGGGGTGGTCAATTGTGGTTCTGGAGTTCTCAGAGAAGGGTGAAACATTGAAGAGTACCAGTCCAGAGTCAGTGGGGTTGTCCCAGTCAAGGCAGAGGGTGAGGCTGGGCCAGTTGACATGGGTGTTGGTGGAGCAGAGCCATGAGAATCCTAAGATGACAGGGACAGAGGAGCATAGTTTAGTGATGAGCAGCCCAAGTCCTTGCTGTTGTCCATTGGCAAAGGTCATAGTTGTTCCCAGGCAGTGTGTGATGTCTCCAGTAGGGATGGGGTCACCATCAAAGAGCTTGAGAAGAATCGGAGCAGGGAGGCATTGGAGAAGGTGGGAGGCAAGCGCTGCCAGGGATTCATCAAAGAAGTTATCTGTGGCACTGCTGTTGACTAGTGTGGAGACAAAGTTGTCAGAGAAGGACAGAGTGGTGCAGAGGAGAAGGGTAGTGGAGAAGTGAGAGGGAAGGTGTGCTGGAAGGTCATCCAGGGTGAGTACCATTGCACAGAGAAGTGTGGCCAGGGCAGAAAAGACATCAGGGTCTGGTCCACAGTCTAGTGCATCTTCAAGACCTAAACCACCAACTTGTTTTCTGTAAACTGGTAATTGCAGTCTTCTCCATCAATTGTCCAGATGGCACGTCCCATCACCTGTCATTTAGAACAACTGCGAATAAAGTGCCTCTGCTCACCACATAGGATACACATGCCCTCCTTCCATTGTTTCTCCTGAGTTTCCTCTGGTACATCAACCTATAGCCTATGCCAAATCTTATTTGTGCACAGAGCTTCTTGATCACCAGCAGAGTCCAGAATGTCATTGTGATCATCAGGGTCAGCATCCAGGAGCTCTTGGGTCTCATAGAGGTTGGCAGCATTGAGCTGGGCAGGTGGACATTGTCCTGGAAGTCAATTAGCACTGCAAGTTCCTCAGCCCAGAGGGAAACAGAGCACAGGGTTGGCGGAGTTGGTGGGGATCAAGGATCAAATGCTATTGATTGCTCCAGCCTGCCAGTTAGTATTACCAGAGGTGTTCCATGAGGTCTGGGGTGCCATATTTTCACTGCAATCTTCCTAGTAGCATTGGTCAACTTGAGTAACAAATGCCTTGTACCCATCATAGGTGGTTTGCTTGGGTGCAAAGCAAAGGATGTTCTTGATCCATTGAAGCAAGGCATGATGGAGGGCAAAGTGGAGAGCATTGTAGTTCCACCTGGTTTTGTAGGCTTCTTGTTTGAATCATACAATGAAGGTTGTGAAGCATTCATTGTTGTGCATTTGGAGGTTGAAGAGATTTTCCTCTACCTCCACTACAGTGTCAAAGATGCCAAACTTACTCGAGAATTCCTGGGTGAAAGCAAGCCAATTGGAGAGTATGGGATTGTTGGGGTCAAACCAGAGTAGTGCCATGTAATGGTCAAAGGCAATACCCTGCAAATATGATGTGGCAAATGCTACTCATGAGCTCTCAAGTTGGAAGGTAATGGGCTTAGCTTGGAACATAGTTAAACACTGAGTTAGGAAGATATGCCATTTCTGGAGGTCATGGCCAGTGAAGGGTTTGGGCTTTTGAATGTCAAGTTTACCTTCCTGAGCCAGTGCATCATGAGTATCATCCTGTGGGTTTTGAGTTCAGGGTGGGGGTCCAGCATTGTAGTAGTAATAATAATTGTTTCCATTTCTGCATTGGAGGGGGAAGTTGTTCATGGCTGGGCCCCATCCTCCAGGAGGTCTGCTGTTGGGTGGTTCTCTGCCAGGGGGTTGGCCCACATTGCCTGGGGGAGGCCCTGGGGCCCATCAAGGGGGAGGGGGTCCTCCAGGGGTGGGGGGTCCAAAGTAATTTGCATTGGTGGGAGGGTTAGGCATTGGAACAGGCAGGGGACGAGGGAGGTTGGTGGGAAAGGGTGGTCAAGTGCCCTAGGGCCTGTAGGCTGCCTTGGGGGAGCTGGGACATTGGGATGAGGTGGAGGGGCATTGACATGGGGGGCATGGAGGTTGAAGTGGGGAGGTCTGTCCCATGGAGGGCCATTGCATGGGGCAGGCTCGTTGGCAGGGTTGCCAGGCTTATTGATGTAGAAAAGAGTTCAGTTATTGTTATTGATGTGCAGGGGCAGTTGTTGGGAGTGGGGTTTGGAGATGGCGGGCTGATCCCACATTTGAAAGGCACTGGGGATGGAGTTGGCCCAGGGACAGGCAGAGAGGGCCAAAGTGTGGGTGGCAGGTTGGTTGAACAGTCCCCCCACAGGGTTGAGGTTCCTCAAGATGCTGGAGGCCATGTTGAGTTCTTCCTGCTGGTGGGGGATGGGAGGTGGGCTTCACTTCTTGTCCTGATGGGTTCCTTGCATTGCACATGGAAGAAGCAGGAAGGGTCCAGCAGATCTTTAAAGGGGCAGGGGTTTGGACTGGTGTGGATTTCTTCAACTAATGCATGGAGCTTGTTTTGTAAATTAGCATCAATGCCCAGGGTGCCTTGCATAGTTTCTGGGAGGTTCCCTTGTAGGTAGTACTTGTGGAAGTTGAGGAGTCAATCTGCCCAAACTTCCAGAGTTGTGGAGGTGTCAGAGTAGCCTAAGTTGATGAGGAGGGTGTAAGCGCGTCTTGCAAACTCCATGGGGGAGAGGCAGAGGAAGCAGAGGACCTTGTCACATTGTTGGATGTAGGCTTTGACCCTTTGCTGTCTGGGGAAGGAGGGAACTTGAGCAGAGAATGGCAGATGAGGGGGAGAATAATTATCTGAGTGCTCTAGAGGGACTGGAGCTGCAGCGGGAACCAGGTACGTATAGTAATGGGCAGGGGGAAGGTAGGCGGGGTTGGGGGGCACTGCAGAGTATCCTCTGGGGTACATGCAGGGATTGTTACCATTGGCGGGGAATGCTGGAGGGCAGCACCAGCCCAGAGGGATTCCCTGGCTGATGGAAGGTGTGTAGAATGCCTGGTTGGAATCAGGAGTTCAGTGGCAGAGGACGTACTGATCTGTAGGGGGGCCTGGGTAGAATGGGGCATAGGGATTTTCAGGGACTGGCCAACCATAGATGTCAGTTAGGTAGCCAGTGGGGTTGTATGCAGGGTTATATGCAGACATTGAGAATGGGATAAGGGGGAGTCTTGATATTATATCAGGTTCCACTGACAATGGAGGCTCAGCTACACTGGCAAATCCTTACTAGGCAGATGCAATGTCCTGTGCTTATAACCTAGCACTCCAAAGGTGACACAGAGTGGAGAGACTTGCAAGGGGAAGCTAAGGAAGCAGTCCAAGCAAGTCCAGAGTGG
This sequence comes from Termitomyces sp. T153, assembly GCA_018296165.2. Taxonomy (NCBI): domain Eukaryota; kingdom Fungi; phylum Basidiomycota; class Agaricomycetes; order Agaricales; family Lyophyllaceae; genus Termitomyces; species Termitomyces sp. T153. The sequence goes on from JACKQL020000080.1 coordinate 148,177, forward strand.
TCCAGGAAAGCCAAAGACCAAGTATATTAATGTTGGGCTTGAGCAGCATCAGGAACAAGTCCATAAGCACATAAACAGACTGCAGAGTAGACAGAGGCTTTGCTAGGATCAGGGGCAGAGCCAGAGTCTGATGGGGGATCAAGTAAGACTTGATGGGTTTAGAGACAAGCAAAGAGCAAGGTCCAGATTTGTTGTAAGAATGTTCTGGGAGTCATTGTGCATGCACAGAGTTTGTACTGACATCAGAGATGAAAAGAACTCAGGAAAATAAAAGAAAAAGAGACAATTAAGACAAGATGGATGGAAAAGGTGGATTCAAGACTAGAAATAGAAATGGAGACATAACAAAACACAAAGCACAAGAAACCAATAAACACAAGTAATATCAAGACTAGAGTATGAAGAGCTACTCTACAACTTATATACTGACTACTGGATAGCTCCAGAAGATGGTGGGCATGGTGGCAGAGCTTGACAGAGCTGTGCGGAGTCAACAGGTGTTGGATACAATCAAGGGGTGGGCCACAGTGACATTCTGATGGGATCATCTGGGGATGCAGGCTGTTCTGGGGTTGTTGTGATACTCTGGGGCAGGTTGGGTGAATTAGGGCAATGAGTTGGAGGCATATTATGGGGTTAGGAATGGTGGGGATGGTTTCAGGGGCTCAGGAGAAGTGTTGATGGCTGCAGAGAAGGTGTCAGAGTTAGTTAGGAGGCTGTCAGGGTTTGCCAGAGAAGCATCAGAGTTACCTAGTGTGGGCACAGAGGGTGGGTGGGGGTTGGGGGAGTTGGGCAGGGCATTGGGAAGGGCTGGGAACAGTGTTGGGGGCTAGGGAGTGGGTCATGACACAACCCACACCACCTGCTCTGCCATGAGTGCTGCAAACCTGTACTGGAGGAATGTCTGGAAGCTCCATGGCCTCTCCAATGCCTACATCTCTGACTAGGGACTACAATTTGTGGTGGATTTCACCAGGGAGCTCCATCAATTGCTTGGCATGAAGCTCCACACCTCCACCACCTACCACCTGCAGTCCAATGGCCAGACTGAACACATAAATCAGGAGTTGGAGCAGTGCCTCTGCCTCTTCTGCAATGAGTGCCAGGATGACTGGGATGAACTCCTCCCTGATGCCAAGTTCCAGTACAACAACTATGTTCACATGTCTACCCAGTTCTTCCCATTCTTCCTCAACACTGAGCAGCATCTGCACATGGGTTTTGAACCCTGGGCCCAACCCTCAGAGAATGAGGCAGTAAACAAATTTGTGGACTGGATGAGGTTATAGGAGGAGGCCTGAGCAGTGCTGGCAAAGGCAGAAAATGACATGGCACAATACTACAACTATGGGAGGACTCTGGAGCACAAATATCAGCCCAGAGATTGAGTCTACCTGGATGCCTCTGACATTATGACTATCTGGCCCTCAAAAAAGCTGTCACACTGCCAGTTGGGACCCTTCACAGTGGAACAACAAGTAGGGCCCCTAGCCTATTGACTCTGGCTCCCTGTGGGGATGTGCCAGCTTCATCCAGTGTTCAATGTGGTCAAACTAACTCCAGCCCCCAAGGATCCTATTCCAGAGTGGTGTCTGCCACCTCTGCCACCTCCAGTGGTGGTCAATGACAATGAGGAGTACAAGGTGGAGGAAATCCTGGATAGTCATTTATTCTGGAGATGATTACAATACAAGGTGAAGTGGAAAGGCTACAGGATCAAGGATATATCCTGGGAACCATGGGAGAACATAGACACCCCTGGACTCATTAAGGAGTTCCCCCAGAGACATCCAGATGCTCCACACACCATACAAGGTATCTACCCTATTTTGCTAGCAGACCAAGCAATCAGGGACTACTTCTACCCTGCACATTGGGATGCTGCATGCTAGAGGGGGGGTGATGTCAGGGGACTTCCATGTCTAACCTTCACAACCTATTCCAGCACTTCTGCAGCTTGTTTGATGCCTCCAGAGCTCATTCTAGAACTCCAGAGATTTCTGGAGAACCACAGAGTTCTCTGTATTACCTCAGCAATCATTGTCCTAGGGTTAGGAGTAGCTCCAGCTTTCTGTACAGTAGTTTTCATGCCTCTGCCATCTGCTGATGTGCCACACCAAGCAGTGGGGATCCTTAGACTTGTTCTCTTTGGATTCCCCTCTGCTAGGTGATTAGTTACTGATTGTATCATCATCTACTCTGCTAATATACTTTGGATTCCCCTCTGCTAGCTGCGTGACTCTGATTCACTGCTCTAGAGGTTGCTCTGACAAAGGCCCTGTACATGCCCTATTTGGCTCTGGTAGGTGGAGAGGAGATGCTACTCACTTCCCTTCCCCAGTGCAGATTGAGAGAGGTCCAAATGGGCCTCATCTCTTTGAGCTCCAACAACATCAAGTTTGTTAGAACTTGAGATAGTGCTAATTGCACTACTAGGTTCTTAAGGATGTTGTACTGCTGGGGCAGCTGAGCAAGCTGCTCATCCACCAATATGAAGGGCTCAGGCTCTTTAGCTTTGCCTTTGCCCTTCTCCTTGGCAGAGATGTGCTGCTCAACCATCTTCCAATTGGTCTACAAGGAGAATGCATTCCCCCTTCACCAATGCAGAAGGCAATGGCATGGTTGCCTTCTCCTTGCCTTTGTTTTTTGCAGAGGCAGCTGCTGGGCACTCCAGCATACTTGCTAATGCAGAAGGTGCATTCATAGGATGCACTGCAGCTAACATGAGTGAGTTTGTCTGCTAAAGAGGGACCAATGACTCCATCAGTGCTGTAATGGATGCTGGTCCATTGTTGTCCACCTTCATTGCACCTGGAGATGAAGGGGCAGAGATCAAAATTCCCATCTGTGTAGATATAGTAGCAGGCTGTTGTTGATCTGCCATGCCCATTGCTTATCTGGGTCCACTCACTGCAACTGGAGCACTATGTACTGTTGGAATTCCTGCAATTATATAGACTTTGTGGCTATAGAGTATCCAAAATTCATTGGCAGGAGCACCTATGGTTTTCCATGCCCTCTCCCTATGCCACTGCATTGCTGGGGCACTTGCTGTGTTGCCACTGCATAGCTTGAAGTGGCCACATCTTTTGGCACTGCATCTGTGGGCATGACATCCCTTGAAACTCCTCTTACTGGGGGTGCCACATCCTCCAGTACTCCTCCCTCTCTTGAGCTCTGTCCAGAACTCAATGCATATGTGGGCAAACAAATGCCTGCCTCTTCAGGCCATTTCTTTTTCTTGCCCATTGGGCAAGGAGTCTCTCTAGTAATGTTGGTATCTGTGCACCAACTATGGTAGAAAGACAAAGAGTAGTGGAATGTCTGGCTAGCCAAAAAATTGGCTGACATAATCACTGATGGTCACCAGCTTGGTGGGCCACCAGCTTCTGGACTTAGTCAATTTGGCTTGTGCCTTCTAGCCAGCTGCACAGGGCACCATATGCCCTGCACCTCCAGATAACAGTCAAGGGCCTCTAAGTCCTTGCAAGTGGCAAGGGACTTCCATGTGGTGTCTCCCAGACTCCATTCAACCTCAAATTTGAAGTTTGCTCCTCTTTAACAGTGACCTATTCCTGGTTGTTTGGCACTCCAAAGTCATATGGCTTTGGGGTCACATGAATAGGAAAGAGAGCATTGTTACTAGCCTTAAATGAGCACAGCAGCAACACATGAAACTTAGGATGCATCCTTTGTTTTTTGAGGGCCAATGGCAACTCCAATACATAGTTGGAAGTCTCATGGGAGACTTCTTGGATCTTGTATGGCCCAACCCACTTAGGGCAGAGCTTTCTTGCCTGCCTTTTGGAAGGTTGAGGTTCTTCATTGAAAAGAAAAGGTACACCAATGCACCTTCCTCTAGTTCTGGATCAGGTTGACAATGAGTGTTAGAGTTACATGTCTGGAAGACATGTGCTTCAATTATTGCATTGTGTGTAGCAGCCAAGTTCTCTAGAGCTTGGCAAGCAAACTCTTTGATTCCTTGAGGAATCACAGAGTCAAACCTGATCTCCCAAATCATAGATGGCATGTACCCTGCCATTCAATTGAAACAGCATGTACTTTGTCATCTCAGAGATGCTTACATTAATTGTGAACTTTGTTAGATCAATTCAATCTAGCCAGTCCTTCCGATCTGGGCACACTATCATGCACAAGATCTGGCAAACATTCCTATTGATACATTCAGTTTGCCCATCCATCTGAGGATGGAAGGACATAGATATTAGGAGCACAGCTCCTAATAATTTGTGCAGTTTACACCACCATTTTGACATGAACATGGAGTCTCACAATTTCTCTCATGTAAACCCATGACAGCTGAGACACTGTCATAGTTGTGTGCACTAGTATTAGATGTACCATGCTCATCATGTAGCAGATAACTACCTACAGGTAGTTATAGTCTTTGGACTTAGGGAATGGACCTATAAAGTCCATGTCAATTAAGTACCAAGGCTGAACTGGTGCAGGCAATGAGTGTAGCTTCCCCAAAGAGAGCTGATTTCTCTCTTTTGCCTGTTGGCACAATTGACATGTTGTGCAGAATGCTCTTATATCTGCAACCACTATTGGCCACCAATACCAACAATGGATGTACTCCATTGTTTTCTGAGTGCCAAAGTGTCTGGTCAGGCTGTGTGCTTGGTTGAGCAACTTGGTCACCAGCTCATGGTTACAAGATATACACAGTATCTTGTGGCCCATTATATTGGTGGTCCAAATAAGCTTATCCAAAACCTTGAAGGACTTGGTCATCCTTTGTTTGGTTTAGTATCTTGGCAAAGAGCTTGTCTTTGCTAAATAAGGATTCAATATGACACAGGAATACTTGATCTGTATGACTTTTTGGTTGAACTTGGTTGGCCACCCCAATGTCATATCATCATGGCCTTCAGGGCTTGCTGAGCCTTCTTGTACCTGAGTTGATTGAGCTATGCCATCAATCATGTCAGTGAGGCTCTGTGCTTCCTCATCACAAAGTTTGTGACAATCCCACACCTACCAGCTTCTGTGGATAGGTCTGTCATAGAGAAACTCTGAGCTAGCTGAGCTTGCATCTCCTGCAGGTGCATAGGGGGCAAGTCATCTTCATGCATCTGCAAATATGTAGGCATAGATGTCATCTTGCTCAGTAATACATAGCAATGGTGTGGTCTGGTCAGCCATGACAATGGAGAGCACTGTGACCCTCAAATGCACCACAACTGGCTGAACAGGTAATCTAAAGGTGGAGGCATTGCAGCAGTTGGGGTAGAAGGACTGAAATGATCCTTCTGACTTGAGATAGCAGAGAATTTGGAACAGACAAATCCCAACACTTGAGTGGGCATATGATCCCCATATGCTTATAGAATGGTATCAGGTTATTGCTGACCTGACCTGGCAAGAAGGGGTAAGATGTGCAACCCCTGCTGCCAAGGTATATCAAATGGCTATGGAGGATGAGATATCCAAGCCTAGTGAGTTTAGCTACTCACAGAACAAACTGCTGAGTAGGATGAAGTATTGTCCTATACAATTAAATATTCTAGACAAATCTGAAATTCACCTGATAGCCTTGTAGAATAAGTACACAAGAAGAAATACCACCTTCAAACCTAGCCAAGAACAATCAAAGTCCTGAGACCAAAGCAGAGAAGTGGGAGGCTCAACTTCTAAGCTGACTGAAGATGCTCCTTGACCTAGAACCACCACCATCCCTTGTAGGGTCCTGGTAGTCCTTAGCTTGTAGACAGCATATAAACCTTGCTTCTCAGGTACTTCCTAACTTTTATGTCTCCTAGCACCTCTGCATCTACTGCTTGCTTTTCTCTCTCTTGCTCCCCTTTTGGCCTAATAATGAGCTTGAATATGAGGTTGTTGTCCAAGCTCTTCCCATCCCAGCAGTCCCAGCCCTGGAGGGACCCTGGATCACACCCACCCACTCCCAAACCATTCTGACCTCAAGATCCTTTTGGCAATTGACAGTGGAGCAATCAAATCAGTTAAGGATGTGCACAAATGGCTGGAATCACATAGCTGAATCTTGGCAGCAGAACCATATGACCACACCAGACACATCAACATCCTCACATGCCTCCATTGCCAAGGCCACCTCCAAACCCACACCTCAGGCTGCACCTGCCTGCTCCCAACCCTGTAACAACCTCTTGCCCAACAAGATCTCATGCATTCAGCAGCACATGCTCTGTGATGCCAGGACCATTCTCATACAGTTCAACCCCCTGGATGACAATGCACCCACTGACCTTACAGCATCTGGCTCCTTGCAGCTCTGTGATGACTTGAAAGGTTCTGCAGCAACTTGATAAAAAAGCAACAACCATCTGCAAAACCAAGGATGGGGAACTCAATAGAGTAATCCCACACACCCATGTGATAGGATTGAAAACTCTGAGCAGCAATGTGTACCTCACCAAATTTGATACAGCTGACTCTGCCAACAGATTCCATCAATATGCAAATACTGAACTCATCTTCCTATCATGCATCTTCAGGGAAAATATGGATGTCATCAACAAGTCCTTCAATCTCATTGCCCACTTTGTATCCTGTGCTGGCCCCTTCAACCCAAGTGACCACAATTGTCTTTGCACCATCAAACTCAAAAATGGTCTGAAGGTGGACACCATCACATCAGCCCTCTGGCTCAAGAACCCTGACCTCCAATCCCCCAAGCAGATGGTTGCCTCCCTCAAAATCCCCTGCAACAATGCAATAACTGCCAATGCCTTGGTAGAAAAATGCATTTTTATTGGCAGCCACCAAGTCCCAATTTGTAAGGACATCCACAAACCTATATGCTACAGCAACTGTCAGAAATTCAGCCACATCTGCTGCAAATGCAAGAACAAAGGCTGCTGCACAAACTGTATGAGCAAGGAACACTCTGCTGCCACTTGTAAAGCCATAAAGTTCAGGTATGCCTCCTGCAGTCCAGAGTTTGCTTGCACTAGCTTGTTTCAGGAATGTCCTGAATTTGTAAGATGCTGCTCTGAACTTGACACCCACTTCTTTGAAAACTGCATGCCCTACTTCCCAACAGACAACCCCCTCATGTGGACCACCACTCCATCAAGTTGCACCCCCAAGCCCACTGCCAAACTCACTTGCCCCTTAGCTTTGTTTCCACTTTACTCTTTGCCCTCAGAGCCCCCACTTGCATCCCAGACAACTATGACACAAACACTCCAACAATCAACTCAACATATCCTGGCTGGGTCCTAAGCACCCAGCAGGATTGGGAATCTTGATGACTTTGGTTTTACCTCCTAATCTGGAAGCCAGTGCAAGGTGCCATCCCCTCCTTTTCTACTGACTAATGAACCACCAGAATCCTAGAGCCCCTAGCAAACTACACATTTGGCAGTTAAATACTTGCAAGTCAGACGTGTAGAGGTCCTGGCTGCAGTGCACACAGAGGACTGGGATGTGCTTGCTATCCAAGAGCCATTCCTCAATTGTGTGGGCAACACAAAAGCAAATAGACACTGGAGAGTACTCTACCTGTCAGACTACCAGCATGATGGGAGCTCCTGTACACATTCCATAATCCTTATCAACACTGACATTTCCACAGATGCATATACCCAACTCCCTGTCAAGTCCATAGACACCATGGCAGTTTGTTTTGCAGGCAAATTTGGACACCTTTTGCTCTTTAACATTTATAATGACTGTATGCATAATGAGGTGCTGTCCTCCTTATCTTTCCTCTCTACTTCCATCAATCTTGCCCATCCCTCCATGTTGGATCATATGGTGTGGCTTGACAATTTCAACTGCCACCACCCACTTTGGAAACCTGTAGGCAACCACTACCTGTTCACACCAAAAGTCTTTGTTTAGCCTTTGCTAGACCTCCTGTCTGACTATAACATGGACTTGGCACTCCCTCCCAGGATACCAACTGTCCAGACCTCCTCTGACAGATGGATGAGGCCAGACGATGTCTGATGCACACACTCTGAGGTGGACCCAATTATTTTCTGCAATGTCAATGCTTCCTTCAGGCCATCCCTGGTGGACCACCTACCTATTGTTACCAAGATTGAATTATCTATGCCCTGCTCCTCTGCTCTGCTCTATAGACTGTGAGACAATTGGCACTGCTCTGACGGAGCAACTGACAATGCACTCCCCTGCTGTACTCATCATGTCAGCAGAAGAATTTGACCAAAAAGTTGCTGATCTTTCTTCTATTATCCAAGAAATAGTATCAACAGATGTCATAGTCTCCCTCTGCAAGCCATGTCCACAAACAAAACACTGGTGGAACAATGACTTTAAATGCCTTAAGGCCCAACATTGATGCATGTGCAACCTAGCCTTCAAGTTTCAAGACCTTTCTGACCACCCTTCAAAAGCCAACACCACCAGACTATTGTGCAAAATGGACTTGGCAATTTGCCTAGCCAAGAAGACCCACTGGAGAGAGTGGCTTGAATTCATTAACACCTGACAAATCTATTTTGCCAACAAATCTGTTGTCAAGGAACCTTTGGACTTTGCTTGCAATAGAGTGCCAGACCTCAAGATTGACATCAATGGATCTCCAGGCTTTGTGACCTCCAATTCTGAGAAGGCAGAAGCATTAGCTAAGTCCTTCTCCCCCCCCTCCTGCCCATCTCCTCCCCACACTGTATACCCCTGCCCTCCACTCTAGACTCCCCACTCATTTTGCAGGACTACATTGCTGCTGCCATTGGCAGTCTACCTCCACTCAAGGTGGCTGGCCTGAACAGCACATTCAAGATCATCCTGAAGTGCTGCTCTGACATCCTTCTTGACCATCTCTACTTCATTTACTGTGCCATTTTTGAACTGGATGTTTATTACTCTAGCTGGCTAGAATTGACAACTCTTGTCCTTTGCAAGCCTGGCAAGCACACCTACAATGTAGCCAAGGCATACAGACCCATTGGTCTGCTCAATACCATTAGAAAACTTCTCTCCACCCTCATGGCTGCTGACCTCTCTCACATTGCAGAAAAGCATAGCATGTTCCTTGCTGGTCAATTTGGTGGTTGCCCAGGCTGCAACACCACTGATGTCTTATATCTAGTGGTCTTGAGGATCAAAGATGCCTGGTGCACAGAAAAAGTGGCCTCTGCACTGTTCCTTGATGTACAGGGGGCATTCCCCAAGACAGTCAAGAATTGCCTGCTCCATAACATGAGGGAACACAATGTTTCTTCTGCCTACATACACTTAACAGACCACATGCTTCTGAACAGATGCATGCATCTGAAGTTCAATGACTTCATCTCTGATTGGATTCCTATCTCCAATAGCACCATGCAGGGCTTTCCACTCTCAATGCTCTACTACTCCTTTTACAATGCCTCCCTCATCAGGGCAGCCATTGTTTTTAGCAAGTCTGAGGTGGCATCTAGATTTGTTGACAATGTCATATTCCTTGCCATAGCTAAGTCTCTAACAGAGACCCATGTTATGATCACAAATACCATAGAGCATGCTGAAGGTGGGTTCCAATGGTCTGCCAAGCATCATTCTCCTTTTGAACTTTCCAAACTTGCTGAACATTAAAATTTCAATGTTCTGATCATAACTCATGGCAGTGAACTTCTTTCTGGAAGTTCAGTTCTGCTTTGCAAGCAAGTCAATGCTTATTTGACTTAGAAGAATGTAATGTTTCCATTAGGTTGTGTTACAGTCAAATATTCAGTCTGTGTAGGAATAGACTATACTTATTATGTACCTGTTACAGTCAAATACTGGGTACTGTTAGTTACCATGTTGGATCAACTTATACAATAAGTTACACACCTTAGTCTGTGTAGGAATAGACTGAGGTGTGTCCAAAATCTCAACCCACAAACAATATGCCCCACTTTCACCACTTGCATAATATTTTGTGTTTGTACCATGTCCTGTGTAGGTACCTTCTAACACTCCTCTTGAACTAGCAGATGTGCTAATTTTTGCAGAGTTGGAGCACCTGACACAGTTTGTGGTGCCAGGTCTTAGTAGTGCTTTTGTGAATAGGTTAGCCAAATTTTTGCTGCTGGGTATGTAGTTCAGAGTGAGCTTCCCATGACATGGTTGTGGTTGCACTTGTTCTTGGCAATTGCAATCAAGCCATTATTGTCCCTTTGTAGCTTTGCTAGACAACCCCAGAACCAATCTCTCCCATTGCTGCAAACATCCAGTGAATATGTTCTCACACCTTAGTTAATACAATATACTTTGCCTTGGTGGTTGAGGTGGACACCATGGCCTGGTACTTCAAACTCTAAATCATTGATCCCTCAGCTTGGATAAAAACTCCACCTGAGACCAATTGCCAAGAATCCATGTCTGCTGCAAAATTTGAGTTGTAGAAACCACATGGGGTATAGTACAAATGTCCAGCTCCTCCATATTGTAACTTGTAGTGTATTGTTGCTTTGATATATTGTAATATGTGCTTGAATGCCAACCAGTGTGCTTTTTCTTGAATCAGGTCAGTGAAGTTATTGCAAACGCTATGTCAGGGCATGTCCCTACTTGGGTGCACATGCAAGAGCCTAGAATTTTGTTAAATGGTTTGTGCTCCATGAAATGCTGGTTCTTCAGTGACTTGGCACACTGCAATCAGTCCAATGCAATACCCAGTGGGAGAGGGGTGTACTTTGGCTTGCACTCTGTCATCTCATGATATTCTAATACCTGTTTGAAATATTCCTCCTGGTCCAGCATAATCATCCTCTGGTTTCAATTGTGAGTGATCTGTATGCCCAACATAAAATGAATCTCCCCCATGTCCTTGACCTTGAACCTTTTTCCCAGCTCTTAATGTGCTTGTTTAGACTGATCCTTTAAAGATGACATCCCCATCATATCATTGGTATATGTGCTTGTAATGGTATGTTTGCCATCCCTGTTCCTTATTTTGACTGACTGGTCCACCTCTGATCTTTTGTATCCCAATCATGCTATATCCTCATCAAGTGTTCTCCACCAATTGTTGCCTGCATCCATTGTACCTTAAACAGTTTTGAAGAGTAGCATCATGTGATGCTATCAAATTCATACAAATATAATAATCAAATATATGTACACATGTTAAGTTGAGAGAGTAACAGGAAGTCCACTGGATGCTCCATTACACAACAACTAGCAGTTTTGCAATTAGTTTACAAACATACTATAATTAGTGAGGGTGCAAGCCAAGGTAATTCCCAGATAGATGGATGGTCTCTGTTTATACTGCTGGCAAGCCACTCTGCAGGGCTCAGAGGCAGGGGTAAAGTAGTAACTCTATGCCAATAGTAAGTAATGATGTACATTGTGGTGTAGTGGTGAATGTATAATGACTGGTAGTAGAACTCTCTTCTCAGAGTCTTGTGTGGTGGGTATAATATGCAGTCACTTCACAAAGTAGGTCAGTAAGGACTAAGGTTCTTGGGTATTTTCTGGAGAGACTGCTTGTTGGCTTGTAGCAAGGCCTATTGCATGATCTGTCTTCCTGCCTCTTTGTGTATGTGGGGTGTCTTGACCTCCCATAGTGTGTGGTTCTGCACTTTGCCCCCTCATGTTTTTCTTCTTCTTGTGTCTATTCTTGTGTTGTCCTTCTCTGTCCCTCTCCCTTCCTCTCCCTTTGTCTCCCTCTCCTTCTCTTTGCCTGCCTGTTCACCCTCCATCTTCTCCATCCCTTCACCCCTAGCTCTCTCCATCCTTTCCCACCAACTTCCCTCTTCTTCATCATTTTCCACATTGGTCCATCTCACCAGCATTCTCTCTCTTGCCTCTCTCTTGGCATTTGTGTATGCCATGTAATCCAGTGTCCAGACCTCAGAGCCCTCTTTAGCTTCTTTGTCTGTGCATTTGTTTCCCTTTACTTCTTCATGGCCCAGGCACCATTCAATGCTCACTGTCTTCTCATCCTCTTCCTCCAGGAATCTGTTCATGGTGTGCATGATGGTCATCATGTGTGATTGACCAGGTTTTGGCTTGAGTTCATAGGCTGACATGATTGCTGCCATATTGTCTGCAAAGATGTGAACATGTTTGATCTGTCACCTTGTTCCTGAGAATCTTGATGCTGCCCTGACTGCTCTGGCTATATCTGTTAGTTTGGCATCATACACTTCTGCCTTACTGCCTAGGCCTCCCCTCTCCTTGAACATCTTTCTGCTCTTGTGATGACCTACTATACCCCATCCAACCAACTTGCTTCCCATCTGGTCACTTTTGTGCATTGAGCCATCTGAGTATACAATGACACATGTTGGGTCCATTTCCATCTCCTGCAGTCTTTTGTTGTGCTGTTTTGCTTCTTCCTTCTTTTTGGCTCTCTGTGGGGCTCCTGTAATTGTTAGCCTTTGGCCCAGGTTAGTCGCCATCTTTTGCCAGGGCAGCAAAATGAATTGATTGATTTTCTCACCCTCCATTGGCTTGTACATGCATCTCTCTACTCTCTCAAGTTGGTTGAGTTTTTGCACTGCCTTTTGGCTTGGGTTTCTTCTGGATGGGAACAGGGTGGGAAGGTCTGCTGTTCTAATTGTCTCCATACCTCCAGCATTTGTTTAATCACTGGGTTTGTCTTTTTCAATCTATGGAGTCTGTTAGCATACCTATCCACTGTCCAGTCCATTGTCATTTCAATAGGAGGTATCAACATGTCTACTTTCAGAGCTTTGATTGGCATGGTTCTGAAGGCTCCTGCCATGTGTCTGAGCAATATGTTCTGTACTCTGGTCAGCTTTTCTATGTAAATTTTCTTGCCTGTCCACCATATTGGACACGCATACATCATTATTGGCATGACACATGCCCAGTACATCATTTGGAGTTGCATTTGGCTTATTCCCATGATAGTTTTTGCCAAGATGTGCAATCTGACTGCTGCATTTTTGGCCTTCTGTGCTGTTTTCTGTGCATGCTGATTGAAGGTCAGTTTCCTGTCAATGTGCAGACCTATGATTTGGATCATTTCTCCTGCATGAATCTCAGTTTCAGATCCATCTGGCATTGGTGGTTTCATTGGTAGTGAGTGACCTCTATCCTGCTGCCATGAGTGGTGCATAATTTTGGCTTTCTCTGGGGCTGTCAATAGTCCTACTTCTGTTAGCCATCTATCTACAAGAATACAATCCTCTCTCAATATCAGAATGTTAGTGTCCAACAATCCTGATGAGACTCTCAGGGTTCTGTTGTTGATGTACATGTTCAGTGTTGTTTTTGTTGGGTTGCCTTTTTTCCTCACCTGTTTTGTTTCCTGTTCCTTATTTCCATCTTTTTCAGGATTTTGCTCCCATAGATTATTAATAGAACTGGGGATACTGGTGAGCCCTGTGGAATGCAATTTTTGACTGGCTTCATGTTCCTTCTGACTCCATCCAGACACACTGCTGCTTCTCTCTCTTGCAGGAAAGATTCTGTCCATCTTACCAATGGTAGAGGTATCCCCTTTCTGCACATATCTTTAAGAAGTCTTGTGTGGTTGATGTTGTCAAAAAGCCTGTTATGTCAAAGGTTAGTGCCATAGTCACCATTCCATGGTTTTGAATGGCCTGTATGTCTTCTATATCTGTAAGTAATGCATTGTTAGTTGAGCTTTCTGGCCTTCCACTGAACTGTGTTGGTGGGACTAGGTCCCTGCTCCCCACCATATAGCTCAGCCTCCTTGCTACTATATCTAACAAGACTTTTCCCAAGCATTCCAGTAGTTGGATAAGCCTATACACTCTCAGCTCCAAATAATCCCAGTTTGTTGGACTTCCTGAGTACTACTACTACAGCCTCCTACCATAGACTCAGGTGATATCCTAACTTGATGCAGTGGTGTACTAGGGCAAATATTGTGTCTCTTCTGCTTTCCAGGCCCATCAGATGGTTTGGAACAGTTGCTGGCTGACCCCTAGCACCTTCTTTGTGCTGTGCCTGTTTATTGCCTCTCTTGCTTCAATCTTTGTTATTCTTGCATGTGGTAGGTCCTGTGTGTGTTGTCTTGTCAAGTCTGGAGCTTTGTTGTTTTCCAGTCTTGGAGGAGGCTTGAACAGGGTCTCCTGTAGGGCATCACATTTGTCTTTGTGCATCACTGCTGGTTCATTGTCCCCTCTTTTTATTGCTGGTGATGAGCCACATCTTGAGCCCTTGGACCATCTCCTCAGTCCCCACATTGTTGTTGGGGTTGCATTTTCTAGTGTCTCCATGATCCAGTCTGCTTTGCCTTCTTGTCTGCTCTCCTAAAATAGTTAGTGATCTTTCATATTTTCCTGTTTATTGCTGCACTCTGTTTCCCCCAGTGTTCCTTGAACATGCATTGGTCTTTCCTTAGTTTCATTCTCTTGTCATTAGCTGAGCTGAGTTTCTCCAACCACCATGGTCTGGCCTTGTCTGACAGTTTCTTTATCTTGGTGTTTTGGTCTGTTGCTGCCAACATTGCCTCTGTGACTATTTCAACAACAAGTCTTACCAACTTCAACCCTGACCTAGTGTGGTACCAACTGTGGGTACCCTTTGTGTTATCTCAACTTGGTGATATTAGTAACTGTGGCTAGTGACTAGTTTACATTTGTTCCTTGTTCAGTCTCCTTATTGCCATCCTTCCCTTTTATATTCTCCTCCCTAACTCCTCTACCACCATTAAAAGTTTGCTTTGTCTTAGCAATTCTTTCTGTCTCCATCCATTTTCTCTTCCAGTCACTAGTGACTTAGGCTAGCAATAGTGACCATTTCAACTTCACCTTTCAACACAGCACTTGCTCTCATTCTCTGGGATGGTTACTGACTTGCCCTCAACTATTAACTTCCTACTGCCAGCTACTCTATCTAGTGACTAGTGTTGGGTTCTCTTTTCAGGTTTCCTGCATGGCACTAGGCAGCATAGGAGCACATTGTCATGACCTACTCCCTAGACTCCCAACCTCATTCCCAACCTGCTCGCTTCCCTGAGCCCTTCCCAATGCCTCACCAAACTCCCTCAACCCTTGTCCACCCTCTGCGCCCACTCCAGGTAACTCTGACGTGTCTTTGGCAAACTCCAACAATCCCCTGGCTAACTCCAATGCCTTCTTCACAGTCATACACACTTCCTCTGAGTCCCTGTAACCCTCCCTCACTGTCCCTGACCCAGTCATATACCTCTGACCCCCACCCTAGTTCACCCAACCTGCTCTGGAGCACCACAATGACCCTAGAGTGGCCTGTGCCCCCAGCTGATCCCATCACAATGTCACCATGGCCTGCTCCTTGATTGTACCTGATACCCATCAACTCCACACAACTCCATCAACCCCCACCACCATATCTGCTACTCTCTGGACCCACCCAGTAGTCAGTATATAAGTCATAGAGTAGCTCCTCATACTTTAGTCTTGATATTGCATTAACTGGTCTCTTGTGTTTTGTGTTTCTCTCTGTCTCTATTTCTATTTTTAGTATCTCTTTCTCTGTCTCATCTTGCCTTGTCTCCATCTTGCCTCAACTATCTATATTTCCTTTGTTTCTCTAAGTTACTTCCATCTCTGATGCGAGTATGAACTCCATGCACACACTACAAACCCTGAACATTCTTACAACAACTCCAGACCTTGCTCTTTGCTTGGCCCCAAACCCATCAAGTCTTATTTGATCCCCCATCAAACTCTGGCTCCACCCCATTACTAGCAAAGCCTCCATCTACCCCACAATCTATTTACATGCTTACAAACTTGTTCCTGATACCCGCCCAAGCCCAACATTAATATACTTGGTCTTAAACTTCCCCAGACCACTCTGGACTTGCTTGGACCACTCCCCCCAGCTTCCCCTCACAAGTCTCTCCACTCTGCGCCAACTCCAAAGTGCTAGGTTATAAGCACAGGACATCACATCTGCCTAGTCAGGATTCACCAGTATAGCTGAGCCCCCATTGTCAGTGGAACCTGACACACATCATTTTGGAGCCCACCATGAGAGCATTGGAAGTTAACCATTCCACCAGAAACTAGAGCTCAAGCAAAACATCACTTGGAAATCCTTAACGAATTACCCCAGTCTTCCTTTTCGACCCCTCAGCACTCTTTGACAGCAACCCATCCTTGACCTCTTGCTGATGAACTCAAAACTGCTAGAAATATTTGTGACATTAGCAAGATCCTTGCCAATTTTTCAGGTGCCTTTATCAAAAGTTCTCTTGATGCACCCCTTTTCCCTTTAACTTCCACTGACTCTATCTTCTTCCCAGAAGCCCAATCTATTCCCTCCTTGTCAGTTAATCCCCTTCTACCACTGATTTTGACAATTGCTAATATGAACAACAACCCTGCTGCTTGGCATGCTAGAATGCTGCCATGCAATGATACTACTGCACCTAAATGGGATGAGAGTTGCCCTAGGGAACTCCCCCAATACTTTAAGGAACTGGAATACCTTTTTGCTGACTGCAGCATCACTGATGACACTCAGAAGAAGGAGTACACATCTCCATACGTCTCTTACAACATGGTGGAAACCTGGCTTGGCTTACCTGAATTTGGCAACAACATTGTCATCAGCAACAATGCTTCCTGACCTTACACTTACCAGGAATGGAAGGTGGCAGTGCTCAGGTTCTACTCTGGCACTGATGCTAGTGCTTGTTATAACCTTGGTGGCCTAGAACAACTTGTCAACCAGACTTTTAACAGCAGCTTAGTGACTTTGGACAGGTTCTCTGACTATTACTGGGATTTCCAATGTATTGCTAGATGGTTACTTGCTAACAGCAAACTATACTGCAATGAGGAATGTCACCTATTCCAACAAGGTATCCCTACATTGCTATGGTCCAAAATCATTCGCTGTCTCAAAATCACTCTTCTCAACCACCATCCTGAGGACCCATATGATGTTGATCAAGTCTTTGAAGGTGCCAAGTGGGTTTTCAAGGGCATGGATACCTCTACGACCAAGACCAGCAATGACACCAGTGGTACTTCTTCCTCATTGCCAATTGTTAACACACCCACTCCCCCGTCACCTATGACTAAGTGGGAAACTTTGGAATTAGTGACAACCACAGTGATCATTAGTGCCTTGGAATGTCTGGAAGCCCTCTTAACTAGCAGTAATGCTCAACCTTGACAACAGTTCACCAATAGCACTTGCCACTTTTGTGGGGAAACAGATCACACCATGGTCTGAGGCACTTGTATGAAAACAGAGCAAATGATTCAACAGGGTAAGATCTGTTGCAACACTGAAGGAAAGATCATCCTACCATCTGGTGCTATGATCCCCAACTATTATGGCAAGTGACTATATATGGAACACATCAAGGAATGGCACAGGCTTAACCCAGGACAAATCATTACCAGCAGACTCTCTTCCAATGCTAACCCAGACCCAGACCAGGCAGCTATGCAGCAGTTGCTAATCCATGAGGTAATGCAACAGGATATTGCTATGGGCCAAGCACTAAGCAAGGAAGAACAGATCAAGGCTTTGGAACATGAACTCTTTGCACTCAGACAATCTGGCAAAAAGTTTGATGGTGTACAAGTTCCCTGCATGGCATATTGACCAGCAAATGATACCTCTAAGGCAGCACCCTCAACTAGTAATACCTTGGCAACTTCATCCCCTGCCAATTCTACTCCAGCTCCTGCTGCTAGGCCTGCAGACAAAGGCAAAGCACCTGAATGTACTATTGCTAACAAACAACTGCCCATCACTAAGGAATCCACCACTCAGCCTCCCATCCACCTGTTTTCTGGCATCTCTGGTGGCTACACCCCTCCTGCTAACAGGAATTTTGCTGCTCCTGATAGATCTAACAACAGCACATAGTGAACCATGCCACCCATTTACATCATTGAGCAGTCCAAAGCAGTCTTTGAATGGGTTTTAAGTACCAAGGTCACAGTATCAGTTGGCAAACTTTGCTCAGTATCCCAGGACATCAGAAATCAATTCAGGACAGCAGTTATGCCCAAATGACTTGTAGGCACTAGTGCCAACACAGTACAGGGCTCCAGCAACATTTTCAAAAATATATTACTGACTTTCACTATTAAAGAACCCCAGTTTTTGCACAGGTCCAACACTGATACAGCTAATGGACTTACCTTAGAAAAGGCACTCCTCACATCTGTTGACCCTGTTGAAGCATATATTGATTCGCTACCCCATGGAGAAGAGCCTGTGGTGCTCACTGTTGCTAAGGATTCCCAATTGCTTTGTTCTGTCATGATGCTGATTGATAATAAAGAAGGAGTGGAATGCATTCACAACAGTGACTCCCAGATCATCTCAATGTCTGCAGAAATTGCTAGCAATCTTGGGCTATCCCAAAACCCCAACATTGTTTTAAATATGCAAAGTGCTAATGGTACCTTGGATAGATCACTAGGACTTTCTCATAATGTACCATGCACTATTGGCAATGTAACAGTTTATCTCCAAATCCATGTTTTATAGTTTCCTGCCTATGACATTCTACTGGGACACCCCTTTGATGTTTTAACTTGAAGTATGGTCAACACTCTTAGTGACATTGAGACCACTATAACAATCACGGACCCCAACACTGGCATGCAGTGCACTATCCCAACCTTTCCATGTGGTAAATCTAAAAGAAACAACTGCCAAAATGTTTGTTTCAAGACTGAAGCACCCTGTTGCTTTCATCACCAAAGGCATTAATGAAGATGATAGTGACATAGCAGTTGTTATCAGCTATGACCATTCAACTGGTCTAGCGACTTGTATAGCTTTTTGTGATTTGGACAAAGACATTGTACTTACCAATTCTAACACACAGACAAACCCCACACTAGCATACCTTTACACTACCACTAGTGACCTTTCTGACTTGTCCCTTCTACCTCATTCCTATCTTGTTTCCACTGATACATCTAATCTCTTGATTCTTGGACAGACTTTACCCCTTGATACAAACAATACAGACACTACCCCCACCTATGTTAACATTCCATTCCCCACTCAATTTGTTGCTAACAAACCCCCTAAGTGAAAAGGAGTCCAGGTGAAGAAGAAGTACAAACCCATTGCTATGAAAATCAAACTGGTCACCAGCCATGTTAGTGAAGACTTTCAAATCGAGCGACAGATTATTGGCAATCCCCTAGCAACAATACCTCTGCTCAACCCTAATCTGTCACCATTTGTCCCAACAAAGCGATTCACTAGTGAATAACAAGCAAAACTTGTCAAAGACCATGACATGGGCTTTCTAACTAGCAACAAAATCAATGTGCTTGTTGACATGGTCACCAAGCAAGAAAAGGCTTTTGCCTGGGAGGATTCTGAACAAGGAAGCTTGTGCCCCAACTTCTTCCCACCAGTACACATACTGACAATACTTCACATGCCTTGGGTCCAGCACAACCACCCCATACCCCCAGGGCTAGAGAAGGAAGTATGTGAGATCATTTGTGACAAGATTAAGGCTGGTGTATATGAACCCTCAAACTCTGCTTACCGCTCGCAATGGTTTTGTGTTCTCAAGATGAATGGTAAGCTCAGGATTGTGCACAGCCTAGAGCTGCTAAACTGTGTCACCATTCACCATTCTGGAGTACCACCTTTTCCAGATCATGTTGCCAAGTCTTTTGCTGGATGCATCTGTGGCGCCACCCTATACCTCTACATTGGCTATGACCAGTGACTTATTGACCTCACTTCACATGACTTAACAACATACCAGACTCTGTTTGGTGCCCTTCACTTAGTAACCTTGCTAGTGGGATGGACTAACTCTGTGCCAATATTTCATGATGACATTACCTTTATATTGCAGCCAGAGATCCCCCATAATGTGCTCAGCTTTATCAACAATGTTGGCACTAAAGGACCCAAGAACTGGAAGATCGTTAATGGTAAACCCACTAAGCATCCCACTAACCTGAATATTTGCCTAGCATTATGGGAGTTCTTTGAACTTAACAGAATTCTCCAGTGGATGAAGTATTGTGGTGGCACCTTCTCAAGTCACAAGCTAGTTCTATGTGCCCTGACTTTCAGAATCCTTGGCCAAGTTTGCACCCCTAGTGGTCATATCTCTGACAAAAGTTCCTTAGCTCTGATTGAGTGCTACGGCCCTTGCAAGTTGCTATCAGAAGTCCAAGCTTTTCTTGGTATAGTTGGGGTACTTAGGATTTTCATCAAGAACTTTGCTCACCATGCCAACAACTTAATGAAACTTACTCATGTTGGCATCCCTTTTGAGTTTGGTCCCAACCAGATAAATGCTCAGTGTGACCTCATGCAAGCCTTACAAGACACTAAACCCCTAGTTCCTATCAACTATGAATCACCAGACCTGGTCATCTTAGTGGTTGACACTTCATATATAATGGTTGGTTATTATCTTTGCCAGTGCACTGGCAACAATCACAAAGAACACTGCTACAATTGCTTTGGATTGATTATGCTTAACAACAGAGAAGCCAGATTCAGTCAGCCCAAGTTGGAACTCTATGGCCTTTATTGAGTGCTACAAGCTTTGTGAATGTACCTTATTGGCATTAGGAACCTCATCATCAAAGTCAATGCTTGCTACATTAAGGGGATGCTTCAGAACCCTGACATCCAGCCTTCCACCAGCATGAACTGCTGGATTATAGCAATATTAATGTTTTGCTTTGAGCTTGTTCATGTCAGAGGAACTTTCCATGGCCCCAATTGTCTCTTGCAATGTCTGCCCCAGCCTGGCAATCTCCTTACTGATGATAGCAACAACTCCATTTATGAAGACTGGATTGATCGCCTGCATGAATTCATTCACCAAGTGCAGCTACTGCTACCACTCCTTTGCCAAGTCTCTACAGCTTCCCATCACCTACCCCCTCTGGTCAAGTTCCAGCCTCTACAACCCTTAGTGACTTTTATAAGCAAAAATAGAATGCCCCACAACTAGCAAGCAGAAATGACATTCAGCCTCTCTGAGATGATGGCATGACCACCTATAGCAATGTACCCCACAGTGCTAAAGCTATTGCCAGCAATACTTGCATACTTTTAGTTGAGAAGTGGCTTCATGATCTCATCAGACTTGAAGGCCTTAGTGACAACAATTATGCCCCATTTGTTTGCTACACCTCCATGTTCTTTGTCATGGAAGACAAACTTTGGCAAAGAAGCCAAGACAGCCCTCACAAGCTGTTTGTTCCCACCACTAGTTGCCTACGACTCTTGAAAGCCATGCATGATAATTTGGGACACAGAGGCCTCTTCACTACCTGCTCTGCCCTTCTAGAATGGTTTTGGTGGCCTCAAGTTAGCATTGACATTATGTGGTACATCTGGACTTGCCACATCTGCCAAGTGCACCAGATGACCAAAGTTCTCATCCTGCCAACTGTCACTATGCTGGCACCCTTGTTCAGCAAGATATATGTTGACACCATGTTCATGCCACCCTCCAATAAGTTCAAATATATCATTCAAGGATGTTTGCTAACTCATTACCCCAAGTTCTGTATGCTCACCAGAGAGAACACTAAAGCCATTGCCAAATGGTTATATGAGGATGTCATCTGTCACTGGGGAGTGCTTAGCAAAATTGTTACTGACAATGGACCTCCTATCCTGAAGGCAGTCACCTACTTGGTGAAGAAGTACAACTTACACCATATTTGGATCTCTGGTTACAATAAGTGTGCTAACAGGATAGTTGAACAACCTCACTTCAATGTTTGCTAAGCCCTCTTCAAAGCAGTTGATAGTGATCAGTCTAGGTAGAGTACAGCTACTTACTCTGTCTTTTGGTCAGAATGTGTTATGGTTCACAAGCAAATGGGTTGCTCCCCTTACTATGCAACAACTGGCACCCACCCCCTCTTACTGGCTGACATAGTAGAAGCAACATATTTGCAACCACTGCCAAACTCACTATTATCAACAACCAACCTTATAGTCTGCTGAGCAATTGATCTGAAACATCACCAAGAAGACCTCAACCACCTTCACAGTAATGTCCTCAGTGCTCATTGCTTAGCCACTATTTGCTTTGAAGCAGAACATGCCACTATGATCTGCAACTACAATTTCCAAGCTAGTGACCTCATATTGATGAGGAACACTAGAATTGAGGTGACACATAACAAAAAAAATGAAGCCTTGTGACTTAGGCCCATTGGTGGTAATTTCTCATAACTGTGGCAGTGCTTACATCCTTTGCAAACTGGATGGTTCAGTACTGCATCACCCTGTAGCCACTTTTTGATTGGTTCCTTATTTCACTAAAGAACACATACCAGTGCCTAGCAATGCTTTCAACATTGACACCTTGTAACTTCAAGAACTTGAACAAACTGACCTTGTAGACAATGATGATACTGGCAATGCTGCCAGTGAAGAAGGAAATTAGAAACATACCCTTTGCTAAGCCCTAGCAACCTTTCTTGACTCTGCATTGTTTTTCACTATACTTTTTCCTAATTTTCAGAAAAACTGTCAAAAATACCTTACAAAAAAAAAAATAATCATATTCTACTTTACTGTTCCCTTGCTTTCAATGCTGTGCTTGGCTATTCTGTTGCTAGTGCTTGGCATGCCTATAGAGGTTTTTTGCCATGATGACTTACTGAGCATTTTCCTCCAAGTGTTGCTAGTGCTAGCATCAAGTGACAGTCACTAGTGTGTACTACCTTATTAATCTTGCTTTTTCTTGCTTTCTCTCAAAGTCCCTGAACTATGCTGAGTACTATATATTTTTGGGCCCCTTAAGGGGGGCCAGTCTATGGTAGACAAGAAAACTGTGAAGCCCCTTAAGGGGGCTAGCCTGTGTCCGTAATACAAACTAAAAAACAAAAAATCTATATACAGGAGGCAACTGTCACTAAAGGCCAAGGTCAGTGTCATCATCAGGCACCTCAGCTAAGTTTTTCTCCTCCCAATCCCCCTCCCCGACATTATTCTCCTCTTGCCAGGCCAGAAAGGCCTGACAGTTGTGTCTATACCCTGCCAGAGTCACCAAGGTTCACTTGGCAACAGCGAACCATGCCCTTGCCACTACCAACTCCTTCCTTGCCACCTCCAGCTCCCTCTGGAACCTCCATTCCACTCCTGCTGCCCTCTTGTCAAAGTCTGATAGTGATGCTGCTAGTGTTAGTGGTGTCAGCCAGGCCAGATCCTCACCCAACCACTCTAGCTCATCATTACCAACCTGGTGCAAAGGCATGTTGCTCCAGATCCCCTAGCAAAGTTATTAGCAAACAAAAGATAGCGAACCAAGGAACTTACTCATCATCAAACCTTGGCCTCCTCTGCACCTTTGTTCTCTCCCTTGTCCTCCTCACTGGCAACTGTTGCTGCCTCTTGCTCCTCCTTGCCCTTGACCTCCATGTCACTCACCTCTCGCTCCACCTCAGCAACTGTTGCTAAGGGAGTCATTTCCCTCATCTCCATGTCCTTCTCACCCTCCTCACTAGCAACCAATGTTGGACTTGCTGGGCATTTTTGTGCCAAAGGCACCTCATTGTTGCCATTGTTGTCACTACCATTGTTGTCATCATCCTCCTTGTTGCTCTCCACCACTTCCCTGCTCTTCACCCTAGCTATCCCACTACCTCCAATTGCCACCTCCTCCTGAAATATCAGCAATTTCAAGCTCATATGCTTGACCTTGATGGGCTCCCCCTTTCTTGCCAACTCCCTCTGCCACTCCACAAAGGCCCTCATGTTCCTTACCAACACCACCTTTGCCACTATCCTCTTAGCAAACTTGCCACTTATGCTCCTTGACAATTGTCTGCTGTGCAAACAGCTCTTCCTGGTGCTGTCACAACAGTAGCAAGGCTGGGCCCCTGTTGGGCACCAGCAGCCCTCTGGGTTGTTCTCAGCCCAGCAGTTGTCACACTAAGAAGTTGTTAGCAACTATGTAAGCAATGACCACTAAGACCTTACCAATTCTTGTGTGTGCTTGAACTCCTGTTGCTTCTCTAGTGACACCATCACCTTCTCCTTGGCCTTCTTCAGAACCACTCCAGCCCCCAGCCCAGTGTTCACCACCATCAAGGCCTTTTGCCAGCAAAGGAGTGTCAGGTTCCACTGACGACGGGGGCTCAGTACACTGGCGAGTCCTTACTAGGCGGACGCAATGTCCTGCACTTATAACCAGGCGTCTGGAGTTGGAGCGGAGGTGGGGAAAGCTTGCGAGGGGGTCCCTAGGGAGAGCGGCCCAAGTAAGTCCTGAATGGTCCAGAGGAGTCTAAGACCAAAGGTACTGGTCGTTGACCCAGGGTGGGTGTCAGGGCTAGTTTGTGGGCGCACAAATAGATTGCGGAGTAAGCGGAGGCTTCTTGGGTGATGGGGGCGGGGTCGGAGCTGGATAGGGGATTACCAGGGCTTGATGGGTTCTGGGGCCGAGCGGGTAGCAAGTTTTGGAGTTGTCATAAGAATGTTCGGGTTGTGGTGTGTGCGTGGAGTTCGTACTGATGTAGGGAGCAAGGGAATTTTAGAGGAACAAAGGAAATATGTACAGTCAAGACAAGACAGAGACAAGACAAGACTGAGAAAAAAAGATAGATTTGAAACTTAAAAACAGGAATAGAGACGAGACGAGAGACAAAACATAGGAAACCAGTAAATGTAATATCAAGACTAAAGTTTGAGGAGTTATTCTACAACTTATATACCAACTACTGGGTACCTCGGAGGGCGGCGGATATGGTGGTGGGGGTCGACGGAGCTGTGTGGAGTCGACAGGTGTCGGGTACAATCCAAGGTCGGGCCGTGGCGGTATTCTGATGGGATCAGTTGGGGGTGCGGCTGCTCTGGGGACATTGTGATACTCCAGGACGGGTCGGGTAAACTAGGGTAGGGGGTCGGGGACGAATGACGTGGCCAGAAATGGTGGGGGAAGGTTTCAGGGGGGGTGTTGATGGCTACGGAGAGGGAGTTGCCATCGGGGTTTGCCAGAGAAGCGTCGGAGTTATCCAGTGTGGGCGCAAAAGTGTGGGTGGGGTTCAGGGGAGTTAGACGGGAAATCGGGAGGGGTTGGGAGCAGTGTCTAGGGAGTGGGTCGTGACACCACCCCCCCTTCAGTGTTGAGACCCTCAAGATGTGGGGAGCGAGTCAGGGATTGGTAGGGCGTGGGAATTGAAGTTGATTAATATTGATCAAACCGCAGCTAGCGGCAGCAGCATGGGGAAGGAAGTCAAGGTGTGGCCGCCATTTGTCAGGGGCCCCTTCCTAAGTTATTAAAAGGGGTGGACGCACCCGGGGGTCCCCCAGCTTGTTGTAATGTCTTCTTCAGCTTATTCTCCCATAGCATCTAGGTCGCCGTCCCCGCCATCCCAGCCATCGTCTTCTGAAGATTCAGAGGGTTGCCGAGATCGCCGTCGGGTTGAGGCGATGTACCGTAGTCATGAGTGTGGTCTGTCTCATGTACCCCAGAATACTGATTGTCCCTTTGCAGAGTTGTCCGTGGCCGTGGCTGGTCCCTCAGGGCCACCATCTGGCGCGGATGCGATGCAGCCACTGGCAGGCGTGGCCCCTTCCACGCGCTCCAAGTCTGGCATTTGTCCAGGGGTGGTCTGGCTTGTCCCAGAGAGTTCAAGGATGGTACAGGCGGAGGTGACGCCAGAGCAGTTTGCTGAGGTGGTGGGTTGGGCGAGGGGTCCCCCCACCCTCAAGTGGTGTCATGCGGCAGCCCCGGTGAGTGGCTACTTAGCTTCATGTTTCCCGGACCAACATGCCCCTGCAGTGTGCGTCTTGTACCCAACGAGGGGAGCAGTGTGAATTTGAGGAACCTGCATCGGGGATATGACAGGACACGTTGGTGTGCTTTCCGTGCCGTTTGCGGCACGAGAAGTGCTCCGTCACCCTGAGTTGGCGGGCCATCTGTGTCGCGGCAGAGCAAGGGTGGGATCAAGGTTGGGTCGCAGCGCAGCTGGAGGAAGGGTGGAAGGGCAGGGTGTCGGGGAGGGGCTCCAGGGCTGGGGAAGGGGAATGGGTTAGCGTGCCTGTCATGAAGGTGGGCCCCCCGCAGGGTGGGCGGAGGGAGGGGGCCCCTTCCACACAGGAGAAAGGGAAACGGAGAGCGTCCCCTTCACCCGAGGCGGGTCCCAGTAAGCGGGCACGGGGCAAGCAGGTAATGGGGGGCCCCCCTGGTTCCGCAGTGTACTCCCCTACATCCGGAGCCCCCGTTGAGCAGTCCGCGGATAGGTCATGGTCAGTTGCAGAGGCCTATCTGTGGCATCAGGTAGAGGGCTTGGAATGGTTGTTGGTCGCACGTGAGGAGGAGATTCAGGGGGTACGGGAGGAGAGGGACGGGGCTTGATGGGAGTTGGACGGAGTTTGGAGGGAACGGGACTTGGCGCAGAAAGACAAGGATGTTGCCGTCGGGACTGCCGTGGAGCAATTGTCTTGTCTGCAGGAGTTGGAGGTGCGGACGGTGCATTTGCAGGTGCAAGCAGAGGCGGCGGAGGTGGCGACGCAGCAGGCAGGAGGCTCAGGGGTGCGGGAGACCCAGCAGGGTTCCAGTGCTGGGGAAGTCCGGGCGGCAGCGGAGAGGGCGCGGCAGTGGGAGGAATGGCTTGCCAACGAGGCGGCCTTGGGCCGGTGAGGAGTGCTTCATGAGTGGTTTCCCCGCTTTCATCTCCTAAGCACTGATTCAGTTTCCATAGACTGGGCCAGGGAGCATCGCATCCTTCTCAACGGAGCGTCGGCAGCGCTGGGGTCCATCCATGATGGGTTGGCGAGGATGCCTGGGGACCTTCTGCCGGAGTTGGGTCAAGGGGTTATGCAGATGGGGCGTCTGTTGGCAGGGCATCGGCGGAGGGCAACGGCAGATCCCGGGGCGTGGTGGGAGATGGCAACGGACGTGGGGGAACCGCTTCCTGGGCAACCCGAGGTTCTGGCGGCGGTAGTGGCACAGTTGGAGGTGTTCATGGTGGGAAGGGTAGCGGGGTTAGGGTCAGAGGAGGAGGGGGAGTGAGGGGAACTCGGACCCCGTCGTTGACTTGTTCTCTGCCCCTTCTTGTTCGATATATATATGTACACTGCTTGTTTCTATACAGTCTCTGGTCCTTCTGCTGAGTGTGGGAAGTTTCAGATAGAGCAAGGAGAGGAGTAAGTGAAAACATGTAGGAGAGTACTGGTGGGAGTTGAATCCCTGGTGAACCCAGAGGCGGGGGTTACGCCCACTATTGCCATCTGTGTTGGGTCAGTCCTGGGGGTTCCGGGGCTTGGCAGGATTTTGTCGGTGGAAGTCCCGGAGTTTGTCGGGGGCTCTGTCGAGGTTCTTTTGGGGTTCCCACATGTTGTCCTCAGGTCCGTAGCCTTTCCAGCGGACCAAGTACTGGAGTCGGCCGCGAACTATCCGGGAGTGGAGGATCTCGTCGACCTCGTAGTGATACTCATCCTCGACTTCAACGGGGGGCAGTCGGCTGGGGCATTGGCCAGGGAAGGGGTCTGGAGCATGCCTTTCAAGGAGTCGAACGTGGAACACAGGGTGGAGGCCCTTCAGGCCCAGAGGCAGGTCAAGCTTGTAAGCGTGGGTGGAGACCTTCTGGAGGATCTTGAATGGGCCGAGGCGTTTGTGGTCGAGTTTGATGGAAGGCCTCCAGGTCTTAAGATTTTGTCGGTCGAGCCAGACCAGGGTGCCGGGGGGCCAGTCAGGGGTCGGCTTGCAACGGGCATTGGCGTGCTTGGAGTAGGCTTGGTTGGCAGTGTCAATCTCGTCCCTGAGGAATTGGTGGAGGGATCGGAGGTCCTCGGCGACTTTGTGGGCAATGTGGGAAGGGATGTCTTTGAGGGACAGCGTGAGTCGAGGATTGTAGCCCTTGTTGGCATAAAAGGGGGAAACTCCGGTGGCGGAGTGAGGCATGTTGTTGTAGGTGAATTCGGCGAGGGGAAGCTCTGCACGCCAGTCGTTCTGTAAATAGTTAACGTAGAGGCAAAGATACTGTTCTAACGTCTGGTTTACGCGCTTGGTTTGTCCATCGGTTTCTGGGTGGTAGGCGGTAGAGAGGCTGGTTTTGATCTCGAGCGCCTTGCACAGCAATTGCCAAAAATGAGATACAAATAGGGGTCCGCAGTCGGAGACAATGTCGTCGGGAAGTCTGTGTTTGGAGAATACGTGTTCGAGAA
Organism: Termitomyces sp. T153; assembly: GCA_018296165.2. Taxonomy (NCBI): domain Eukaryota; kingdom Fungi; phylum Basidiomycota; class Agaricomycetes; order Agaricales; family Lyophyllaceae; genus Termitomyces; species Termitomyces sp. T153. The sequence continues at coordinate 176,206 of JACKQL020000080.1, forward strand.
ATAGTTTGGCAAAATCCGGGGCGGTGTCAGTGGTGTGGCAGGGAATAAAGAGGGCTTGTTTAGTAAGGTGGCAGACAATGACAAGGATTGCATCGAAACCTTCGGAGTCGGGGAGTTTGACGATATGATCCATCGATATTGAGGACCAGGGGCGGCGACCGACGGGGAGGGGTTTCAGTAATCCGTGGGGGCGATGGCGGGGTACTTTGGCCCATAGGCAGGGTTTGCAGGCTCTTACATATCACGTGACGTCCTTCTTCATTCCTGGCCAAAAATAAGTCCGGGAGATGAGTTGAAGGGTCTTACGAATTCCTGGGTGCCCCCAGAGTTTGTGATCGTGGTGCTGCCGGAGTATGTCGAGGCAAATGGACTTGTGGTCCGGGGCATAGATTTGTCCACTCCGGAGCAGGAGGCGGTGGTCCGGGGATAGCGAAAAGGGGTTGTCTACGCTCGACTCGTCGGGGTTGTTGCGGGGGTTGTGCTGGTTGAAGAAGGGGTCCGGGGGTGAATTCCTGATTTGCTGGAGGATTCCTTCTTTGTTTAAAATCAGCACGGCATGTAGATGTTTGGGTGGGATTACCACTCAATGGTTGAATGCATTTCGTTTGGTTTTGAACGATTTCTTTGGATACACGTCAGGTCTCTGAGTGAGGGCATCGGGCTTTGCACCGAGTCGCCCGGGGCGGTAGTGAATAGTAAAATCGTACTCTGAAAGGGTTTTGGACCATTGAGCCTGGCGGCAGCTGAGCTGTTTCGTGGTCGTGAAATATTGCAGGTTGTTGTGATTGGAGTAGACTTGGATGCGGTGCGGGGACCCCTCGAGGTAGGCCCGCCACTGACGAAAGGCTTCGACGATCATGAGGAGTTCCTTGTCGTAAATGTCGTAGTTGAGTTCTGCTGGGATCATTGATTGGGTGTAGAAGGCGACGGGGCAGAGATCCTTGCCCCCCGAGTTTGACTGGGAGAGTATCCCGGCGATAGCGTAGTCGGAGGCGTCACATTCGAGCACGATCGGTAGGGAGGGGTCGAAATGGCGGAGGACCGGAGCGGAGGTGAAGGCCTTCTTCAGGAGGAGGAATACGCTCTGGCACTTGCTGTCCCAGTCCCAAGGGGTGTCCTTCCGTGTGAGTCGGTTGAGGGGTTTGGTGATCCCGGAGTAGTTGTCGATGAAGCGGCGATAGAAGTTAGCAAACCCCAAGAATGACTGTACCTCCTTGACGTTCCGCGGGGAGGGCCAGTTGAGTATCGCGTCGACCTTGGTGGGGTCCATGCGCACACTGTTGGGGGTGACGATGACCCCGAGATATTCGACTTCCGCTGTGTGGAATGAGCACTTTTCGGGTTTAGCGTGAAGGTGATACTCTCGGAGTCGTTCCAGGACATGGCGGACATGCTCCGAATGCTCCGCTGGCAAATTCGAGTAGATCAGGATATCGTCCAAATATACGATGACAAAGACGTTGTTCATGTCGTGGAAGATGTCATTCATGAAGTACTGGAAGGTGGCGGGGGAGTTAGTCATTCCGAAGGGCATTACGAGATACTCAAAGAGGCCGTAGCGGGTGCGAAAGGCAGTCTTCCATTCATGTCCCGGGGCGATCCGGACGTTGTTGTAGCCGGAACGAAGGTCGATTTTTGTGTAAATCTTGGCACTGCAAAGGCGATCAACAAGGTCTCCGATTAAGGGGAGGGGGTACCAGTTCTTTTTGGTGACTTTGTTGAGTCCCCGATAGTCCACACAGAGTCGGAGGGATCCGTCTTTTTTCTTGGCAAACAGAACCGGGGCGCCAGCCGCGGAGATCGAGGGACGTATGAAACCTTTGCCAAGCATGTCGTCGAGGTATTCCTTCAGGGCCCAGAGCTCGATTTCGGACATGTTGTAGATCTTGCCAAACGGGGGTGAGGTACCTTCTTCGAGGTCGATCTGGTGGTCGTAGGAGCAGTGCGGAGGGAGTTCCTTGGCACTTCCTTCAGAGAACACATCAGCAAACTCATGATACTCCGGGGGAACTACTTCAGATAGGATCTGTTCCTCCGTCTTGTTTTCTGGCGTGGTAGTCCCTGCGCGGAGGTATTCCTCGGGTAGGGCTGGCGTGACTTGCAACTGGAAGGCGGGGGTACCTTCTCGTAGGAGGCGCGCGAAGGGGACGGCGCCAATGATTTTAATGTCGAGGTTTCCAGAGTCGACGGGGTTGGGTACCATAGGTGTAGCAGTCGGGTCCGGGGTGATGTCGAGATCAGGGATAGACTGGAAGCGGAGGTGGATGGCGGCCGCTAAGCTTGCTTCGGGGCCGGGGAATTGCATGGTGAGGTTCTTCCAGTTGATGTTGGGATTGACGTCTCGCAGCCACGGGAGTCCGAGCACAATCGGGGTCGACGGGGGTAGTTGGGTAACAAGGAGTCAGGCCTGGAACTGCAGGTCATTATTGAGGGTGAGGGTGTTGTTGTGGTACTGCGTGATTCTTGTCGTGGCGGGGCTCCCGTCGAAGAGTTGGAGCTCAAGGGGTTTGTCAAGGTCGTTGCGTCGGAGGTCGAGTTGGTTGCTGATGAAGACACTGGAGGCGCCGCTGTCTACGAGGGCGGGAAGTACCTTGAGCGAGCCGCCAAGTCGGACATAGATGACGAACGATCGTGCAGACCTAGAGCGAAGTTGCGGCGGGGTCCGGGGTTGGTTGATCGTGGTCTCGGAGTTCTCGGAGGGGGGTGAGACATTGAAGGGTACCAGTCCGGAGTCAGTGGGGTTGTCCCGGTCGAGGCATAGGGTGAGACTGGGCCAATCGACGCGGGGATTGGTGGAGCGGAGCCATGAGAACCCTAAGACGATGGGGGCAGAGGGGTGTAATTTTGTGACGAGTAGTTGGAGTTCTTGCTGTTGTCCGTCGGCAAAGGTCAGGGTCGTTTCTAGGCAATGAGTGATGTCTCCCGCTGGGGTAGAGTCTCCGTCAAAGAGTTTGAGGGGGATCGGGGCGGGGAGGCGGCGGAGGGGTTGTGGGGCAAGCGCTGCCAGGGATTCATCAACAAAGTTATTGGTGGCGCCGCTGTCGACTAGTGTGGGGACGGGTTTGTCAGTGAAGGGGAGAGTGGTGCGGAGGAGGAGGTTTGTGGAGGAGTGGGAGGGGAGGTGTGCTGGGGGGTTATCCGGGGCGAGTATCATTGTGCGGAGGAGTGTGGCTGGGGCAGAGAAGACGTTGGGATATGGTCCACGGTCTAGTGCGTCTTCTAGACCTAAACTGCCAACTCATTTTCCGTGAACTGGTAGTTACAGTCTTCTCCGTCGATCATCCACATGGCGCATCCCATCACCTGTTGTTTAGGGCAACTGCGAATAAAGTGTCCCTGCTCACCACATAGAATGCATGCGCCCTCCTTCCATCGTTTCTCCTGCATCTCCTCCAGCATGTTGATCCACTGGCTGTCCTGGATTCTGTTTGTGCATAGGGCTTCCTGATCATTGGCGGGGTCTGGGATGTCGTCGCAATTGTTGGGGTTGGTATCCAGGGGTACTGGGGTGTCATGGAGGTCGGCAGCATTGAGCTGGGCGGGTGGGCGCTGCCCCGGGGGTCAGTTGGTGTTGGGGACTCCTCAGCCTGGAGGGAAGCGGGGTGCAGGGTTAGCAGGGTTAGCGGGGATTGAGGATCGGATGCCATTGGTTGCTCCTGCCTGCCAGTTGGTGTTACCGGAGGTGTTCCAAGAGGTCCGGGGCGCCGTGTTTTCGCTGCGGTCTTCCCAGTAACGTTGGTTGACCTGGGTAACGAGTGCCTTGTACCCATTGTAGGTGGTTTGTTTGGGCGCAAGGCGAAGGATGTCCTTGATCCATTGGGGTAGGGCACGACGGAGGGCAAACCGGAGGGCGTTGTAATTCCAGCCGGTCTCGTAGGCCTCTTGTTTGAATTGTACAATGAAGGTCATGAAGCGTTTGTTGTTGCGCATTCGGAGGTTGAAGAGATTTTCCTCTGCCTCTGCTACAGTGTCAAAGACGCCAAACTTACTCGAGAACTCTTGGGTGAAAGCGAGCCAATTGGAGAGTACGGGATTGTTTGGGTCGAACCGGAGTAGCGCGGTGTAGTGGTCGAAGGCGATGCCCTGTAAGTATGATGCGGCAAAGGCTACTCGTGAGCTCTCAAGCTGAAAAGTGATGGGCTTAGCTTGAAACATAGTTAAACACTGGGTCAGGAAGATTCACCACTTCTGAGGGTCGCGGCCAGTGAAGGGTTCGGGCTTCTGGATGTCGAGCTTACCCTCCCAGGCCAGTGCGTCATGGGTATCATCCTGTGAATTTTGAGTTCGAGGTGGGGGTCCAGCATTGTAGTAGTAGTAGTAGTGATTTCCATTTCCGCACTGGGGGGGAAAGTTGTCCATCGCTGGGCCCCATCCTCCCGGGGGTCCGCCATTGGGTGGTCCTCCACCGGGGTTTTGACCCACACTACCCAGGGCGGGTCCTGGGGCCCATCAAGGAGGAGGGGGTCCTCCGGGGTTCAGGGGTGCAAAATAGTTGGCGTCGGTGGGGGGATTAAGCATCGGGGTGGGCGGGGGACGAGCGGGGTTGGCAGAAAAAGGGGGTTGGGGCGCCCCAGGGCCCATGGGCTGTCGCGGGGGAACTGGGGCGTTGGGATGGGGCGGGGGGGCATTGCTATGAGGGGCGCGGAGATCAAAGTGGGGGGGTCGGTCTCGTTGGGGCCCGTTGCATGGGGAGTGTTCGTTGGCGGGGTTGCCCGGCTCATTGATATAGGAGAGGGTCCTGTTGTCATTGTCGACGCGTAGGGGCGGTCGTTGGGAACGGAGTTCAGGGGCGGCAGGTTGATCCCAGGTTTGGAAGGCGCTGAGCACGGAGCTGGCCCAGGGCCGGGCGGAGAGAGCCAAGGTGTGGGCAGTGGGTTGGTCGAACAACCCCCCCGCGGGGTTGAGGTTCCTCAAGATGCTGGAGGCCACATTGAGTTCTTCCTGCTGGTGGGGAACGGAGGATGGGGCTTTGTTTTGTGTCCCAACAGGTTCCTCGCATTGCACGTGGAAGGAGCGAGCAGGATCCAGAGGGTCTTCGAAGGAGCGGAGGTTCGGGCTAGTGTGGATTTCTTCGACCAAGGTGCGGAGCTCATTCCGTAAGTTGTCGTCGATGCCCAGGGTGCTTTGCGTATTCTCCAGGAGGTTCCCTTGCAGGTAGCGTTTGTGGAAGTCGAGGAGTCGATCCGCCCAGACCTCTGGAGTTGCGGAGGCGTCGGGGTAGCCTAGGTTGGTGAGGAGGGTGCAGGTACGCCTTGCAAATTCTGCGGGGGACAGGCGGAGGAAGCGGAGGACTTTGTTGCATTGCTGGGCGTAGGCTTTGATCCTTTGCTGCCTAGGAGAAGGAGGGGTTTGAGCGGCGAATGGTGGGCGGGGGGGGAATAGTTATCCATGGCCTCTGGAGGGACTGGGGCTGCAGAGGGGATTGGGTACGCATAGTAATGGGCAGGGGGGAGGTAGGTGGGTTGGGGGGGGCTGTGGAGTATCCTCCGGGGTTGATACGGGGGTTGTTGCCATCGGTGTGGAATGCAGGAGGGCGGCGCCAGCCCGGGGGTATTCCCTGGCTGATGGAGGGGGCGTAGAATGCCTGGTTGGGGTCAGGGGTCCAATGACGGGGCACGTATTGGTCTGCAAAGGGACCCGGGTAGAATGGGGCATAGGAATTTTCCAGTATGGGCCGGCCGTAGGCGTCGGTTGGGTAACCGACGGGGTTGTATGCGGGGTTAAACACAGACATCAAGAACGGGGTAAGGGGGAGTCTTGATATTATGTCAGGTTCCGCTGACGACGGGGGCTCAGTACACTGGCGAGTCCTTACTAGGCGGACGCGATGTCCTGCGCTTATAACCAGGCATCCGGAGTTGGAGCAGAGGTGGGGAAAGCTTGCGAGGGGGTCCCTAGGGAGAGCGGCCCGAGCAAGTCCTGAGTGATTCAGAGGGGTCTAAGACCAAAGGTACTGGTCGTTGACCCAGGGCGGGTGTCAGGGCTAGTTAGTGGGCACACAAATAGATTGCGGGGTAGGCGGAGGCTTCTCGGTTGATGGGGGCGGGGTCGGAGCTGGACAGGGGGTTACCAGGGCTGGATGGGTTCTGGGGCCGAGCAGGTAGCGAGGTTCGGAGTTGTCATTAAGAATGTTCAGGTCGTGGCGCGTGCGCGGAGTTCGTACTGACATAGGGAGCAAGGGAACTTCAGAGGAACAAAGGAAATATGTACAGTTGAGACGAGACGGAGATGAGACAAGACTGAGAAAAGATAGATTCGAAACCTAAAAACAGAAATAGAGACGAGACGAGAGACGAAACATAGGAAACCGGTAAATGTAATATCAAGACTAAAGTTTGAGGAGTTATTCTATGACTTATATACCGACTACTGGGTACCTCCGAGGGCGGCGGATATGATGGCGGGGGTCAATGGAGCTGTGCGGAGTCGACGGGTGTCGGGTACAATCCAAGGTCAGGCCGTGGCGGTATTCTGATGGGATCAGTTGGGGGCGCGGCCACTCCGGGGATGTCGTGACACTCCAGGACGGGTCGGGTAAACTAGGGTAGGGGGTCGGGGACGTATGACGTGGCCAGGAACGGTGGGGGAAGGTTTCAGGGGGGTGTTGATGGCTATGGAGAGGGAGTTGCCATCGGGGTTTGCCGGAGAAGCATCGGAGTTATCCAGTGTGGGCGGGGTTCAGGGGAGTTAGACAGGAAATCGGGAGGGGTTGGGAGCAGTGTCTAGGGAGCTAGGAAGCGGGTCGTGACAGAGTTCTCCTGAACAGTGCCTCTGTGGCACTGGTGTCAATCCAAGATGGGTTGACACAGATGTCTGTGGATCACCCTCCGGAGCTTCAGCAGGAGATGGCAAGGATGGGGAGGTTGCTGGTGGGGCATTGGTGGTGCAATGCGGTGGCCCCAGGGTTGTGGTGGGAGGTGGCAGTGGATGCGGGGGAGGCCTTGCTGGGGTTGGTGGAGGTTCTAGTGGTGGTGCGGGCCCAAATGGAGATTGATTTGGGGATTGGGGAGGAAGGGAGGGGGTTTCCCAAGGGGGGGAGGGGTTGAGGGAGCAGTCGGACTCTGTCCTCTTGTTGCTCTGTGCCCCATTGCCTACCCCCTTTTTGTTGTATTATATCATTGTTAATGCAATTTTGGTCAATGCTCCTGGGCACATGTGGTGAGCTTTAGTTTGTGTGAGGGTAAGTAAAAACATGCAGGAGTGCAGGTGGGAGTTGAATCCCTAGTAAGTTTAGAGGTGGGGGTTAAGCCCATTGTTTGCCATCTGTGTTGGCTAGTCCTGGGGTCATTGCAGGACTTGGCAGAGTATTGTGGGAGGGAGTTCCAAGGCACAATGGGGTGTTGGGAGTCTTCCTGCAGGGTTCCATTGCATTTTAGAGCATTGATGGCAGCATTGTTAGGCTTGGCCCTTAGAGTTTTGGACTGAAGTTGTAGCAGTTGTCCTCTGTCTGCAGCAGGGTCAAGCATTGTGCTGGTTAGGGGGGGCAGACCTCCAAATCTTTAGAGTGTGCTTGATAGTGGCTGGCAGTTTTGTTTTTTCTGTTGGTGTGGCTTGCAGATAGGCAGAGGCCTTCTGGTGGTTTGACCCTTATACTGACATGGGTGGCAGAGGTGGCGGAGGTCCTTCTTGAAGACAGTGGAGGTAGTGGAGTGATGACCCTTATACTGACACAGCTAATGGGGATGGTAGAGGTCTCTTTGGATGGTGGCGGGGGTGGCAGGGTGAAGTTTGTCCTTGGAGGCAAGGCCAGTCAGAGGCAGAAGTCCTTGGTGGCATAGAGGCATGGTTCTGGTGTGAGGTGGTCCTTATAATAGTTTGTCGGGGGACTGTTCCATAGGCCAGCTATGCTGTGAGTTGGATTAGTGTGAGTGTGGAGGTACTCCCTTAGGGTAGGTGTTGCCATCCTTTAGTTGTTGGTGTCTGGGCTTTGTGTTTTAGTGGGTTTGCACATGGTGGGGGTTTGTCAAGCTCCAGAGTATTGTATTTCATCAGAGGTGTACTGGGTTTGGGCCTTGCTGCACTCCAGAGTGTTGGCTCTGGTCAAAGTTGTGCTCCAGAATATTGTGTTTAGGGATGAGTGTGCTCAGGTGGTGTTTTGGTGTGCTCCAGAGTGTTGTTGATGAGGGGGCAGGGTTTGGGCTGGCCAGTCTCAATGAGTTTCTTCTGGTCTGGAGTTGAGGTTTGTGAGTTCTAGGCCATTTATGCAACCTTGCTGTCAGGTTCCGCTGACCCCGGGGGCTCAGCTGCACTGGGCGAGTCCTTACTAGGCGGGCGTGATCCCCTTGCACTGGTAACCGAACACTTGAAGACATTCCGGGCCCTGGTGGCTTGTGCGGATAGTTGGGGGGATGTGATCCAGACAGATCCGGGGAGGTCCAGAGAAGTCGAATTGTGAGGAAACAAGACGGTCTTGGCGGGGTTCAGGCAGAAGGCCGTACGGGAGATTCATGGAAGCAAAGGAATAGGCGGCTGTGTGATCAATGGGAACGGAGCCGGGGTTTGATGGGAGATCATTTGGGGCTGATGGAGTCCGGGACCGAGCAAAGAGCGAGGTTCGGACCTGGTAAAGGAGTGTCGGGGTTCGTAATCGTAATCGCGGAGTTCGTGAGGTCGTTAAGGTTGATGAAGACTTGGGCACAATGGTCGGACAGAGTCACCGAGACAGCGTCAGACAAAGTGGGATGGGGTTGATATGGGACAAGAGTAGATTCGAATAGAGATACAAAACAATAACGAGGACGATAACAAAATGGAGACAAGACAAGACCGGGAGACTGAGATAAGACCGGGAGACTGAGATAAGACCGGGAGACTGAGATAAGGGAATGAGACACGAGACACGAGAAGGAAACAATCAGACCATAGGTAACGTTTAGCAATATCAAGACTAGGGTATGAAGAGTTACTCGATGACTTATATACTGACTACCGGAGGACTTTGGGGTACGTCGGCTGTGGCGGCGGGGCTTGGCAGAGCTCGATGGAGGGGGCGGGTGTCGGTTGTGATTGAGGATCGTGCCGCACTGATACGTTGATGGGATCATTGGAGAACGTGGGTTGCTCCGAGGTTGTCGTGATACTCCGAAATAGGTCAGAGGAACCAGGGTGTTGAGTTGATGATGGGTGGCGAAGATCGGGAACAGCGGGGGTGGTTCTTGGGGTTCAGGAGGCCCAGGGTAAGTGTCAGTGGCTGCGGGGCAGGCACCAAAGTTGGCCAGGGGGCCGTCGGAGTTAGCCGGGGAGGCGTCGGAGTTAGCCGGGGAGGCGTCGGAGTTAGCCGGGGAGGCGTCGGAGTTAGCCGGGGAGGCGTCGGAGTTAGCCAAAGTAGGCGCGGGGCATGGGCGGAAGTTCGGCGGAGCGTTGGGGGTCCCTTTGGGGGTTCGGGGGGTTGATGGACGATGTGTGGGGTTTCGGGGAACGGGTCGTGACACTTGCTCTCCATTCCTGGCCAAGGGTGAGTCCAGAGACAGTTAGAGAAGTCTTACATAGTTCTGTCATTCTCTAGAACTTGAGGTGCTGCCTGGGTTGAATTGGTGGAGGCCTCTTTTTGGTGGAGGCAGTGCAGGGTTTGGTTGGTGACTGTCTTGTCCTAGCAGAGGTGCTCCAGGGCAAGGGGGAGTTTGGGGGCTGTCGTCCCATGGGTTATTCCTCTTGGAGTAGGTGGTTCTTTTGGTGGAGCTGTGTTGGGGGACCATATTGAGGGCCTAAGGGTTACTGGTTTGTTGGTGGAGTGCGCAGGGCCAGTGGTATGAAGGCGGTGTGGGGGTTGGTGGTCTTTTGTCCCTTCCCAGGGTGGAGCCAGTAATGGGGTGGTGTGAGGGTTGGTGGAGTGTTGGCCTTGCTGGCGGAGCTCTTTTATGCTTGGTGGGTCGGGGCAGGGTTAGTTTGGGGTGAGCCTAGGGCCTCAGGTGGTGGTTTTTGTCCTTTTCCAGGGCAGAGCTGGCAGCAGAGGCGGTGGGGGGTCAGCAAAGTGTTGACTTCACTGGTGGAGCTCTCTTGGTTTTGGTGGGATGGGGCAGGATTGGTCTGCATGGGTTCAGGGTGTTGTTTCTTTCTCCCAGAGTGGGAGTTAGCAGTGTGGGGTTGCAGGGTGAGGGTAGCCCGATGGGTGGTTTGTTGATAGAGTTGATTCTGGAGGTGATGCGGGGGGAAAAGAGAATCCAGGGAGCATTTGATCAGTCCGTTGTTTCCATTGTAAGAATCAGGGGTCCAGAGACAAATGTGGGGATTGGGGTTGGTTCTTAACTTGTTAGTGGGGCTGTGTCAGAGGCAACGCAAGTTGAAGGGGAGGCTCCAGAGTTGGGTTTTCCTCTTTGTTCAGTCAGCATGACAAGCAGATGTTCAACAGACATTACCACTGAGTAGCAGAGTCATTGCATATGGTGGTGGCTCTCAGAGTCATGTTTGGATGTGGGGAGCGGGTCTGGCTGCCTTCCAAGGCTTTGGTGATTCTAGCCATTGTCCCTTTGTGCAAAGTCTTTTACTACATTGGGGGAGATGGTTGTTCATGATCATTGGAGGCTGGCAGGAAGTTGGTTGCAAGGGGACATTGATCTGGGACTTCAAGGGGGTTCATGGCAGGGTTAGGGTAGTCTTTCCTTTGTGCTCTGGAGCAGTCCAGAGGTCACTATGAATGGGGGCAGGGTAGGTCTTGGCACTGTGGGGTGATCAACTAAGTTTCTGATCAGGGAAAAGGTGCTGCTTCTTTAGAGGGCATCATTGGTTCCTTGATCATTGGGGGGGAGTTGGAGGGGCTGCCTCATCATTCTGGGTGTCTGGATCAATCTCTGTTGGCATGGTTAGATTTTGCTAGGGGTGTTGCGGAATTTGGGGAGAAACTACTTGAGGGGTCCCAGAGTTTATTCTCTTGTTGGGGAAGCATTTTGTCACGGCAGGGGAGCGGTATAGTGGTGGGTCTGGGGCTCCATGGGTGGGTTGCAGTGTGTGATGCCCTTGCTGGTGGGGTGGCACTTTCTTCAATGTCAAGTTGTTGTTGGGGGGTTGTGGCATCCTTCCAATGTCGATTTGGGATGGGTAGCAACAGGGGAAAAACTAATCACTTCTTATGGGAGGCATCAGCAATTTTAGGGCACTCTGGAGAAACTACTTCATATGGGGTTTGTTTCTGGGTACTCCAGTAGTGTGGTCCCAGTTTGATAGATGTCTCCTGGTGTACAGGTGGGGTTTTGTGGAGTTGTTATCTGGCAATTTGTGATTGCAGGGTGGGTGCTGCAGGGCATCATCATTTTGGTTGGCATTGTAGGTCCCCTGGGTTGGATGTTGGAGTCAGGGCGGGGGCCCCAGAGTTGCATTGCCAGAGTCCAGAGTTGCGTGGGGGGCTTCAGAGTGGCTCAGAGGGGTTGGTCGGGGTGGCCTTGACCTGGCACAGCATTATTTGAGCCATCAAGCTCACTTGAGTTGCTTAGCAGGCAAGCCCTCCAGGAACATCGGAGCATATGTTCTTTATTGTTGGGGGTTTTTGGAGCTTGAGAGGGTTGATTGATGGTTTTGGGGATGATGGTGGGGCTTCCCCCTCCCTTATATAAACATGTCAGTGAGTTCAGAGTACTCCAGAAAACTACTTCACATGGGATCCTCTTTTCCCTATAGTTCATTCTGACAAGGCGATTCTGATGCTGGGGTTGGGTGTAGTGTTGGTCTCAAGATCTTGCTCTGTTGTTGGTGGGATTACTGGCTTGAGCTTGATTTTAATAATGGTGGAGCTAGTGTGGGAGGGCAGAATTTCTTGGGGGTGGGTGCGGGTAAGAGTTGGATGGTCTGCTGGTGCAGTAGCAGGGTTCTGCTATCAGGTTACAATGCTGTTGGGGACTCGCTGGGTTCATCCTGATGGCTTGTGGAGTTGCTTGTGGGTTGGTGGATCCAAAGGCAGGCTTCAGGGAAGCACATTCTCAGTGATCTTGTCATTATTCTGGCAGGGTTGGCGATCTTCTTCACACAATGGGTGATTTTTTGCAGCAGGTTTGTGTTATTGTTGTTAGAGGGGTGGGGGTGCAGTGCTGGAGAAGTTTGTTGATCATTGGGCCGAATTATTGCCGGGGTTTAGCATGCTGCTTTTGGTGATGTCGGGGTCAACCTTTGCAGGGAAGCAGAGCTGGCAGAGAGGGTGGGGGAAGGGTGGGAGGTGGTCTGCAGGAGTGGTGTAGGGTTGGGCATGGGTGGGGAGGGTGTCCATGGAGAGAGCCATTGTATGGGTGTAACCGGAGCAGAAGAGACGTTTGGTGTCAGGTCCGTGACTCAATGTGCCTTGGCAAATTGGGCAGGGCTGTATGAATCATAAGGGTTTCCAGGCACAGGTCAACCATAGACATTGAAAGTGTTTGGCAAACATGTGTGTGGAGCTAGCACAGACATTACAAATGGGGTAAGGTATAGTCTTGATATTATGTCAGGTTCCACTGACCATGGGGGCTCAGCTACATTGGGCAAGTCCTTACTAGGCAGACATGATTCCCTGCACTGACAACTGGGCATTCAGAGGTGTCCAAAACACTGGGGACTTGTGAGGATAGTTGGTGGAGATTGATCCGAGCAAGTCTGGGGAGGTCCAGAGGAGTAGGGGATGAGCTGCAGGGAAGGGGGATGGGCTTGGTGGGGTTCAGGCACAAGTCTGTATGTGAGTATTGTAGGTGCAGAGGAGGCAGAGGCTACGTGAGTGATGGAAGTGGAGCTGGAGTTTGATGGGAGATCAATGGAGGTTGATAGAGTTCAGAGCCAAGTGTGTAGCAAGGTCTGGAGTTGGTTAAAGAGTGTCTGGGATTCATAATCATAATTGTGGGGTTTGTGAAGGCATTAAGGTTGGGAAAGATAGGAACATGATGGACAGGACAGATCAAATGAGATGAGACAGAGTTGAATGAAATGAGACAGAGTCAAGATGAGATTGAGATGAGAATGAGAATGGATTCAGGCAGAGATATGAAATGATAACAAAACAATAATGGAATAGAGACAAGACAAGACTGGGAGACTGAGAGTAAGAAAACAAGACACGGAACACAAAACACAAGAGAGAAACAATCAGACCATAGGTAATGTTAAGCAATATCAAGACTAGAGTACAAAGAGCTACTCTACGTCTTATATACTGACTACTGGAGAGCTCCAGGGAACATCGGCTGTGGCAGCAGGGCTTGGTGGAGCTTGATGGAGTCGACAGGTGTTGGTTACAATCAGAGGGTGGGCCACATTGATATGTTGATGGGATCAATTGGTGACATGGGCTGTTCTGAGGTCGTCATGATACTCCAAAGTAAGTTGGAGGAACCAGGGTGTCAAGTTGATGATGTGTAACGGGGTCAGGCATGGCGGGGGAATGGTCCCAGAGGCTCAGGAGATCCAGGGGAAGTGTTGCTGACTGCAGCAAAGACGTTGGAGTTGGCCAGGGGGCCATCGGAGTTAGCTGAGGATGCATCAGAGTTAGCTGGAGTAGGCACAGAGCACTGTGGAAGTTTGGTGAGGTGTTGGGGGAGGTTCTGGGGGGGCAGGGAGTCATTGGGCAATGTGCGGGGGTCCAGGGAATGGGTCATGACAACTGCATATCCATCTCCCTATGCTGACAACTGCTGCATTGCCACTGCATAGCTAGGTGAGGCCATGTCTCCTGGCACTGCAGATAGTCCTTTGCTCATGGGCCTCATGTCCCTGTGGGCTGGGGTTGCTCTTCTCATTGTTGGAAGTGCTACATCCCCTGGCACCAAGCCTCCTGCCAATGCAGTGAAGCCACCAAAGCCAGGGAGTGAGCTGCTCCCTGGTCCTCCCTCTCTTGAGCTCTGGACAGAGCTCATGAAATACTCTGGTAGATCCACATCTGCCTTGCCTAGTCATTTTTTTCTTGCCCATGGGGCAAGGAGTCTCCTAGTATAGTTGGCAGGTTGCACCAACAATGTGGAAGAAGACAAAGACCAGTTGGACTTTGCACTCAGCTAAAAAATTGGCTGACATAATTGTTGATGGCTGCCAGCATGGTGGCCTATTGCCCTTCTGGACTAAGTAAAGTTGATTTAGACCTTCTAGCCAACTGCACATGGTGCCACACACCCTGCAACTCCAAATATCTGTCAAGGGCTACCAGGTCCTTGCAGGTTGTGAGGGACTCCCAAGTGGTGTCCCCAAGACTCCAACAAACCTCAAACTCAAGGTTCTTACCATCCCAATGATGACCTACTAGGTCATCAATGATCCATTCCTGGTCATCTGGGATGCCAAAGCTATAAGGCTCTGGTGTTGCCCTGTTGGGGAATAGCACATTGTTGCTGGCCTTATATGGGCACAGCAGTGACACATGGAACTTAGAATGTATCCTTTGTTCCTGGAGTGCCATAGGCAACTCCAATACATAGTTGGAGGTCTCATGGTAGGCCTCCAAAATTCTATATGGCTCAACCTACTTTGGGCAGAGCTTCCTTGCTCTGCCCTTAGAAAGGTTGAAATTCTTTGTTAAAGGTACACTAACATGCCTTTCTCAAAGTCTGAATCAGGGTTGTGACATGAGTTGGCCATGCACATTTTTCAGATGCATGCCTCAATAATTGCATCATGAGCTGCTGCCAAGTTCTCTAGAGCTTGGCAAGCAAATTGCTGGATTTTTCTTGGAATCACAGTATTTAAAGCAGAGCATGTCATGTGGGTAGGAATAAAGTGGGCCTGTTTATCATAGAGGTCCACCATTACCATTCCAGCATCATGTTCATGAGCATCAGGGAGTTTGACAATGAAATCCACAAATGCAATACTCCAGCAAGCAGCCAGAATAGGTAAGGGGTGGAGCTGATCTATGGGTGATTACTAGTAAGGCTTGGTGCTGAGACAGAGATCACAGGTGCTGGTATAGGTGCTTACATATTGGGATATCTGAGGCCACCAATAGTTCTAGAACACCAGCTCCAGCATATTCCACCCTTCAAGATGTCCAGCTACACAAGAGTTATGGTGTTGCTCTACAATGCATCAGCAGAGTTCCAGAGTGTTAGGCACATAGATGTGCCCTCAGAAGGTTAGAAGACCTCACTCATCTGCATGCACAGACTTAACTCCACTCACTTGCCAGGCTCATAGAGCCTGTGAAGCCTGGGCAACGGCATCCTCCTGTGCATTTTCTTGGTTTCCTCTTCTGAATGTCCTTGTGGATGTTTGCCCCATCTCCTTGGACCACAATCCCTTCTAGAGCATGAGTAGTAAGGTGCTTGTGGTCTGTCCAGACCTCAAACTTATGCTGTGCACCCTCAAAGAAATGCCACCATTCTTTGAAGGACCAAATAATAGCAAGCATCTCCTTGTTATAGATCTCATAGTTCCATTCTACTGCATTAAGGCCTTTGGAGCAGAAGGCTATAGAATGCCACTTGCCATCCTTCTTTGACTGCTAGGAAAGGACTGCTTTCATAGCAAAGTAAGAACTATGAGCTTCAACACAGAAGGGAGAGTCATCATTAGGGAACAGGAGGACTGGTTTCAAGGTAACAGCTTGCTTGAGGATGTCAAAGGAAACTTGCTGCAAGGACTCCCACTGCCATGCTGTGTCCTTGACAGTGAGGTCAAAAGAGGGAATGGGCATGGTGGGAGAAATCCTGTATGAGCCTCTGGTGGAAGTTGACAAACTCAACAAAGGCCTGTACTTCCTTCTTGTTCCTTGGCTCAGGCTCCTCTGCTACAACCTGCCACCTTAACAGAATCCATCTCTGCCATTCCATGCAAGATGATCAAACCTGAGTACTCAACCTTAGTCTGTTCAAACTCACACTTCTTGCACTTCAGATAGAGCTGGTGTTGGTGGAGGCATTCCAAGACAATGCACATGACCTGGCAATGCTCCTCCAAGGTCTTGGTGTAGTTGAGGATATTGTCAAGATACTTGCAAACAACACTTTCTGCAATCAGATCATGGAAGATGTCATTCATTGTAGTCTGGAAGGTGGCTGGGCTGTTGGTGGGACCAAAGAACATCACTAAAGGTTCAAAGAGTCTGAAATTGGTTTGGATTGCTGCCTTCCACTCATCTCTTTTGATGTGCATATTGTTGTAGCCCCAATGGACATACAACTTAGTGAAGTAGTGTGCACCTCAAGGGTTGTTGACAAGTTCAGAGATGAGTGGTAAGGGATAGCAATTCTTCACTGTCATTGCATTCAGACTCAATAGTTCTGAAGCAGATACAGCAATGACTCCTTCTTTAATGAAAAAGACTAAGGAGGCCATTGTGGACTTAGAGGGTCATATCTGGCAAGAGCTAAAACTGCAGAAACATATCCAGCTCATCTTGCTCACAGGGTGCAAGTGGATGGACTTTGCAGCTGGAGGGTTCTGCATCAGATATCAGCTTGATTGCATGATCCCATTGCTTACACTCTGAGAGTGAATCAAATGATGCTTTGGAGAATATGTCCTCAAAAATTATAGAGGTGACCAGGAACTGTGCTATAAAAGGGCTTGGGCTGGGAATTTGCTGCAAATGCCTCACCCAGATATTGAGAACTGGTCTAACTGGCCCAGATCTCTGCCACTGTAGGAGTGGGGTGGAGGGTCATAGTATAGATCCAATCACCTACCTCAATGGTTTCATCTGGAGACTCAGGATTCAAAGCACTGGCAGAGTCTCCTTTGCATTCATCTTCTTCCTGAGGCTCACATCCAACACCTCAGACATCCTTAGAGAGGGCCTCTCTATGAGAGAATGTCAGAGGGGGGGGGGGGATCCAAGAGGTTGAGACCTGCATAAGAAAGATGCCCCACATAACAGGTGTGTATAGCAGCATGCTCTCAGAGAGCAAGCAACATGGGATGGAACAGGAAGAGTTGCACCTGCTTGTGGGGCCATGGAGTATGCATAGAAGGAGAAACTTGGGGGGTAAACTCACCACAGGTAAAGGAAGCATGTGGGGTAGCCATGGAGTGCTGAGTCCATTGCAGCTCATGCTGCAGTTCCATCAACTGCCATTGCTCATGTACCACCTTGTACCAGGTGTGAACACACTCATCATCTGGGTGCTCCTTAGCCATACTGTTGATACTATCCATGAGAGTGTCAGGGGAAATCTTGTTTCCCCTTCTCCTCCTCCAGTTCTTGTTGGATTCCCTTCCTTATACTTTTCCTTTATTCTCCTTCCTTTTTCCTGTCTATTGGCTCTATTCTTGGCCTTCTTGCTTCACTGGTTCTCTGTGCATTATTTCTATATATAATGGGTTTTTGACTGTCAAATTGCTTAACAATTGATGTTTCAGGCAAGCACCTACTACTCCTGAAAGCCAAAGGCAACAAGCTAGGATTCAAAGGAGACTTGAACAGTTACAAATGACAGATCCTGATGATCATTGTGCAAATAGAAACAATAGATCTTTGGAACAGATCAATACTGTGGTTGTCTCACCACTTCAATTGGGGCCTGGGGGTATGGGAACTGGGGGTATCAATCAATCTATGGGATCTGGGGGTTTGAGACCTATAGCCACTGCTTCTGGCTCTTCAGGAATATCTATTAGGCAGCCAGCAGCTGCTGATGATACATTTTTTATGGTCATTCCAGAAACTGTTTTGCCTGAAGGGTGGGATGCTCCTTTGCAGAATCCCATACCTAGAATGGTGCCACCTCTACCTGCTCCTATACAGAGAAGAGGCAATAGACTCAATCAGTCTGCTGTTGCTCAAGCTGCTTTAGTCATTCCAGAAACAGTTTTGCCAGAAGGTTGGGATGCTCCTTTACAGAATCCCTTACCTAGAATGGTGCCACTGTTGCCTGATCCTGTACATAGAAGGGTCAGAAATGCTCCCTTACCAGAGCTTATAATGGTACCAGCTCCACTTGCTCCCAAAGCACTGTTGGAAGAGCAACAAAGGCTGAGACAGAGGCAACAAGAGCAGGCACTGGCAATCTTGCAAGAGCAACAAAGGCTAAGGCATATTGCTATGGCTACAGAGCAGGAGAGACAACAACAAGAGGCACTAGCAGTGTTGCAAGAGCAACAAAGACTGAGACAACATCAGGAGGGGCAACAAGCATTGGCTATTCTGAGCCAGGAAAGGTTGAGAGAGGAAGAAGAGGTCAGTCAAAGACAACTTGAAAATGCCACTTGGACTAACAAAGTCTAACAGCATATTGATCTGAATCCTGAATATAGGCCTTTGAATGCAGATATGGCTCAAAGTATCTTTCAAGAGTGGGAACAGCAACATGAAGCTGATCTGGAAGAGGATTTCAATGATTTAGGTCCTCAGAATGATATACCTTCTGAGGATGACTTGGAATATGTTGATCCTGCTGAACATCAACCAGCAGAGCAATTGGATCCTCCCCTTGATAATCCATTGGGTCTTCAGAATGACATAGCTTCTGAAGATGACTTGGAATATGTTGATCCTGCCCAACAGAGACCTGCAGAAGACTTGGACCCTGCCTTACCCAATCATCTACCACAACCAGAAAATCCTGCTGAAAATATACCAGCAGAGGACTTGGACCCTGCCCTACCCAATGATTGGCCACAACCAGAACCTGCTGAAAATATAATAGCAGAAGAACCAGAGCTTCCCCTTCCCCCTTCTATTCAACCACAGCTTGGTCCTGTTCAGCCTATTCCAAAAGGAAGGCAACCTTACTTGATTGAATGCCAACCCCACTATCTTGGTCCTATGACTGTCATATGTCCACACTGCCAAGCTCAACATTTTGATGCTGAAAAGCTCACCAAGTCTACAATTTATAATCCAAAGTTTGGGATGTGCTGCTTACAAGGCCAAGTCAATTTGTGCAGACTCAAAGATGCTCCAGCAGATTTACTCAACCTACTTCATGGCCACCACCCTCTCTCTGACACTTTTAAAACATTTATCTGTCAATACAATGCAGCCTTTGCATTCACATCTCTGGGAGTTAACATTGATCATGCTATTACTAATGCACATGGACCATACAACTTTAGCATCAATGGAGAACTACATCATTTGACAGGTGCCTTGCTTCTTATTGAAGGCAATCTGCCTGTATATGCACAGCTCTACTTTGATGACCACAATCAGCAATTGGCTTTTCATGGACAGAACAATCCCAGGCTTGATCCTCAGATAATGGCCTCTTTACAGGATATGCCTGCTAGAGTCAATCCCTTCATTGACTTATACAAGCAGGCCAGGCAGATTATGGGAGAAGTTCCAGAAGGCCAACCACAAAGGCTTTCTGTCAAGCTTACAGTTGATTTTGGAGACCTTCAATGCTATAATGACCCCAATGAACAGGAGGGAGCTGCAGCTGTAATTCCTGGAGATGGCTCAGAGGAGCAATTGAATCATTGTGATATAGTCTTGCACTTGCAGGGAGGAGAATTGAAGCAGATCAGCAATTTGCATCCATATTACACTCCATTGCACTATACAATCATCTTTCCAACTGGAGAGCCTGGATACCACATCAACATTCTTGCCAGACATGACCCACAAAGGCAACAAAGGACAAACAAGGTCTCTGAAACCTCATACTATGCATATAGGCTTCAACAAAGAACTCTGGAATTTAATGCTGCTTTACTCTGGAGTGGGAGGCTATTTCAGCAATATGTTGTTGATGCATGGGCTTCAACTGAGCAAACAAAGTTGAATTGGGTTTGGCACAATCAGAAGAAGATCAGAGCTGAAGTCTATCAGGGAGTGGTGGATGCTGCTGCTGGAGATGAAGAGGTCACTCCACAAAGCTGTTGTGTCATCCTTCCCTCCTCTCATACTGGAAGTGAATGACAAATGCAACAATTATTCCAGGACTCTATGGCTATTTGCAGGCATTTTGGAAAACCTGATCTCTTCTTGACTATGACTGCCAATCCAAAGTGGTCAGAAATTGAAGAAGCTCTCTTGAAGGAACCTGCAGTCAATGGGAAGAAGAAAACAGCTGCTGATCAACCTGATATTGTTGCCAGAGTATTTGAACTCAAGAAAAATGCTGTGGTGAAGGAGATCAAGGAAGGTCTCTTTGGCAGCTGTGTGGCTTATGTTCATACCATTGAATTCCAAAAGAGAGGACTTCCACACATGCACATCTTGATCTTTTTCCACCATCATCACAGGATCAAGGATGCACCTGATGTGGATTCCATTGTTTCTGCCCAAATTCCAGATCCAGTTGCTCAGCCTCAATTGTATCAGGTATTGGCTTTGTTTAAATTCTGGATTCACTAACTTATCTTTGTTGTCAGGTTGTTACTACCAACATGGTACATGGTCCATGTGGAGCTGCCAAACCCAATGCTAAGTGCATGGTAGATGCAAATGTTCCAAGAAATGCCCAAAGGAATTCCAAGAGGCTACCCAGTATGGAGATAATGGCTATCCTCAATATGCCAGGCCTGACAATGGGCACTTCTTTGAAAAGAATGGTCATCATTATGACAATTGTAATGTTGTTCCATATAACCCTTATCTCTCAGCCAAGTACAAATGTCACATCAATGTGGAGGTCTGTGCTTCAGTGGAGGCCATCAAGTACATTCACAAGTACATCTACAAAGGCCATGATAGGACAACTTTGGAGATTGCTGGAGAGCAGATGGACCAGAGGGATGAAATCAAGGAACACTTGGATGCCAGATACATCTCTGCACCTGAGGCTTGCTGGCACATCTTTGAATTCAACATGCATGGAGAACATCCCCCTGTATATTGATTACCTGTGCATTTGGAGGGCCAACATGAAGTCTACTTTCAAGATAATGAGCCTTTGGAGATGGTAGCTGCCAGGCCTAATGCAAACAAGACTGCACTCACTGCTTGGTTTTGAAGCCAATGCCAGATTCCCTAATAACAACACCACTTATCAGAGCTTTCCAACCAAGTTTGTCTATGAAGCTTCCAAAAGGACCTGAAAGGAGAGGCAGAGAGGAACAGCTATTGGGAGGATGTACTTTGCTTCACCTCAACAGGGCAAAAGGTTCTACCTTAGGATGCTCCTGACAGTTGTGACCAATGCAACATCATGGGCTGATCTCAGGACAGTCAATGGCCACACTTATCCTACTTACAAGGAGGCATGCAAGGCCCTTGGTCTTCTAGAAGATGATGCAGAATGGAGGCAGTGTCTTGCTGAAGCTGCTCCAATCCAATCAGGATCAGCTCTCAGACAGCTCTTTTGCACTATCCTATTTCACTGTGCTCCTACCACTCCAGAAGCTCTATGGGATGAATTCAGGCACTCCATTTGTGATGATCTTTGACACAGATTGGAGAATATCCAGCAGTACAGGGACAGAGTCTTTACTGATGAAGATGTTTATGACTATGGCCTTCATCTGATCAATGACAACCTGGAGAATTTTGGCAAGACTCTTCAAGACTTTCCAAACATGCCAGAACCCCAACAAGTTTGGAATGTGATTCCAGGCAAGTTGGACATTGTATGAATGGTTGACATTGATACTGATCAAAGAATTTCAGGAAATAGGCTTTTGCAAGAAGAAACAGTCAATGAAGTTATGGACTCTGTGGACAACAACTTGGGCAAGATGACATTCATTCACAGTGCAGGTGGATGTGGCAAAACATTTGTCTGCAACACTTTGGCTTCTGCTGTTTGGTCCAATGGAGATGTGGCATTATGTGTAGCATCATCTGGGATTGCTGCCTTATTGCTGGAGGGTGGTAGAACTGCACATTCAAGGTTCAAAATCCCCATTCCTGCTTTGGATACATCCATTGCCAATATCAAAAGAGGAACTCAGTTGTCTCAACTCTTACTCCAGACCAAAGTTGTCATCTGGGATGAAGTCCCAATGCAACACAAAAATGCCATTGACTCTGTGGATCGAGGGTTTAGAGACATCCTAGAGAAGGATGTTCCTTTTGGTGGAGTGACTGTGGTGTTTGGAGGAGATTTTAGGCAAACTCTCCCAGTTATCCAACGAGGACTCAGGCAGCAGATGATTGCTGCTTCACTCAAAAGGGGAAGACTTTGGGATCAGATTCAAGTCCACTACTTGGTTCAAAACATGAGATTGGATCAGACTCCTGATAACATTGCTCATGCAGCTTGGTTATTGGATGTTGGTGCTGGAAAAAACCTTGGGCCTGGAGAAACAGTACAACTTCCAGAAACCATGATCTGTGATGACAATTCTGTCACTGGATTGATCTCTTCCACTTATCCTCATATTGATCACCATCAAGATGATCAGTATTATCTGGACCATACCATCCTTTCTGGCAAGAACTCTGATGTAGAGGATATCAACTCTGAAGTTCTGCAGAAATGTCCAGGAGAAGAGAAAATCTTGCAGAGTGCAGACTCTATTATATCTGATGATGGGAATCCTAATGGCCTTGGATTGTATCCAATGGAATACCTCAACTCTCTTAGAGCCAGCAGTTTGCCCTTAGCTAAATTGGCTCTGAAGATTGGTGTTCCTGTCATGCTGCTCAGGAATCTGGATACAACCAAAGGACTTTGCAATGGGACAAGAATGATTGTCACTCACATCAGCACCAGAGTTCTCAGATGTAGGATCATCAGTGGAGATGCCAAGTTTGCAGGATCAATTGTTTTGATTCCAAGAATCAACATGGATGTCTCAGAAGAAGATTTGCCAATTCCATTGCACAGGAGACAATTCCCAGTTTGATTGGCCTTTGCTATGACAATCAACAAGTCTCAGGATCAATCAGTCAAGCATGTTGGATTGGACCTTTGATCAGGAGTTTTTTCACATGGCCAACTTTATGTTGCACTCTCTCAGTGCACATCAGGAGATTGTATCAAAGTCATCTTGGACCCAGAAACACATCAAGAAAGACTGCAAATATTGTCTATCAGGAAATCCTGAATGGTTTACAAATGTAAGTGTGACTTTTGTTGGATTCAAGCAACAAATTGCTAACTTCTATGGACTTCAGCACCTAATGTCTATAGCTGGACCATGTAGTATAGATATTCTTAATGGTTTACAAATGTAAGTGTGACAGTTTAAATAATTGCTTGGTTAATACTAACTTTTATAATTTTCAGCATCTCTAATATATACCAGTGGACATTGTAGTATTTTGTTAATAATGTAATATAGATACATGATTGGTTCATACATGAAATCTCCGTGTATTGAATTGTAAAAGGAAAGCAACACTTGGTCAACAAAATACAAAGACCTAACTGAATGAAGTGAGGTTGGGTCTGGGACTTAGCATTGAGTTGGAAATACAAAAACCTAACCAAACAAAGTGAGGTTGGGTCTGGGACTTAGCATTGAGTTAGAAATACAAGGACCTAACCAAACGAAGTGAGGTTGGGTCTGGGATGAAGCAAGAGCTACAGGCCCATGCCTTTGGCATGGACCATAGCTCGTCTATAGTATATGGGACAACTCCTGGGAAAGTGGCTGTGCACCTAATATGTGCAATGACTTTTGGATTGTGCTGATTAAAATTTGTCAGCTGCTGACCAATAACCTTCCTTTTTGGGTAACTTGGCTGTTTTTCACACTTTGAATAGGAAAAAAATGGCATAACAGACAACTTTTGTTGATAGCATGTGTACAATGAATCCATTGTTTTTTTGAGCTATAAAAACTTGATATTTCAGGCATTTTTTAGCCTTTTTCAAGCATCACTTATTTGAAATGTACTGTCTTTTAATGTGCCTCTTCAAGCAACACTTCTTATGTCCCATGCCTGTATTTCTTATATTAAAAAAGTCCAAGACAATGGATTTTCATGATCAAAAATGGCCAAAGAAGTGGCATAAGACTCTTAGAAGCTTCTACCTATCCTTTAGAGAGGAGGATAGTTGCCCTGTGTATATCCCTAGGCAACCTATGGTTCCTGAGGGACTTTGAGAGGTTCATGATATATAGTATGTTTGGACTATAAATCTGGCTTGAAAATGATTGTTGATAGCCTCTAACTTGGAGTCATGTGGTACTAACATTGAATTGTAAAATAAAACAAAGTGAGGCTATACTTGGACTGGAGTGCTGATAGCTGTATGCTGGCTTTCTGATTTCCAGGTGTGCATTCAGACTTGAAAGTGTGTATTCTTATAACAGTAATCAGTTCTTATACTTAGAGTCAACCTTATTCCTGATCATCTCCAACTTTTCCTCCTCTCAATGGATATCTGACTACATTATGACAGCCTCTGGAAAAGGATAGTGGGTTTCATGTATTATGCTGATGGAACCGTTGGTAAAGATTGCATTAAAGATTGCTTTGAGATGGAAAAAGCTTCAAAAGGCAGTATTTATATAAAATGTGTCAATTTGATAGTCCTCTGTTAAGGGCCTAGAACAGGAGGTTTTTTGCTCATTACTATGACATATATGTATGTTTGGATAGAATGGATTGCTGATAGCTGTAGGCTAGGTCCTGGTTTGATTTGAAGGTGTATAATTTGTGATTAGATGATTGTATGGTCAGATATATTGAGTTGAAGAAAACAGATGTGTGATGTGTAATGAATCTTGATTAGATAGAGTATTGGAAAGGGATTTTCAGAATGAATCAAGTCAAATATACAATTGCTAAGTATGAGTACCACTTAGTTCCCTAATTTCTTTTTCTTTAGTATATTTTGATGTCAAGAAATTGTCAAATATGCTCTTTGAAGTGTATGAGTAAAAAGAGGACAGAAGCTGGAGGAGACTTTGATTCATCAATGATTCTAAATTTTCAAGTATATTAAAGATGATCTATTGAATGATAATCACTTGCAAGAGTTGTGAATAGTGAAAACCTAACCAAGTGAAGTGAGGTTTGGTCTGTATTTGGGCATTATAGTAAGAATAATGGAATACTCCAAAGGAAGGTTTACTTGACTGAGTGAAATATAATAGAAATTATAGTAAAGAGTTCCTTTACTGATATTGACAATGACAGGACTATCAACACATTGATTTCAAAAAGAAAGGCCAAAGTCAGCATAGTAAAAGAGATGAGTGGAAAAGCTCCATTTGTCAGGGGACTTCCTTTTCCAACCTCTGTGACTGGTTCCAGCACCTCTGCAGCTTGTTTGACATCTCTGGGGCTCTTTTCAGAACCCTGGAGTTCTCTGTATTACCTCAGCAACCATTGCCCTGAGGTTAGGAGTAGCTCCAGTCACATGTACAGTAGTTCCCATGCCTCCACCACCTGCTGATGTGCTGCACCAAGCAGCAGGGATCCTTAGACTTGTTCTCTTCAGATTCCCCTCTGCTAGGTGATTAGTTACCAATTTGTATTGTTGTTTACTCCACTAATATACTTTGGATTCCCCTCTGCTAGCTGCGTGACTCCGATCTGCTGCACTGGAGGTTGCCCTTACAGCAGAACAAGTGTCCTAAAACTGGCCTGGAAGCCCTGCAGAGCTGCAAGGAACCTCTGAGCCACTATCTGCCACTTCTCTGCCAGGATTAAGCATTGTGGAGTTCTATGTCTCAGCTTGCCAACCCAGACACACCCTCGGAGGCCCCAGCCCTGCAGGACAAAGCCTGGACTCGCCTGCTCTACCTAGAAACTCAGGTGCAATTAATGCAATCATCTCTCACCCACCACATGACTGAACTTTCTACCCTCTGTCAGACAATGGATCTCATCTCCCAATCCCTCCAGGCATTGCTAGAATGCCTAAGCCCTAACTCTGCCCCTCCCATGGCCAAGGAACCAACTCTGCCTGCTGTGGCCTCTGCTCTGGCAGCTCCAGTGACCCTGTGGCCACAGATTCCTTGCCCGGCACTGCCAGATGCATATGACAGTGCTTGTTCTGGTAGAGAGAGATTCCTACAGGAGCAACTGGGAGATAAGATCTATAGTTTGATGTAAAGTAGAGAGTTTGGTTGTATAGTGGGTGAGAGATGATTGTGTTAATTGCACCTGGGTTTCTAGGTGTAGCATGCAGGTCCAGGCTTCTGCCTCACCTACATCCACCTCAGCAGGGATGCTTTTAACTCTGACATGCTGAAAATAGCCTGGGTGCTGTCACACATGAAGATTGGATGAGCCTCCACTTACGTGCTGTGAGTTTTCCACTGCCCTGGAGGGGTGGGGAGTTTCCCAGACTGAGCCACCTTTGAGAAGGACTTGTGCACAGAGTTCTTTCCATTGGACCCCACCAAGATGGCGGCACTGACGCTGTGCAACAGGGAGCAGTACAGACAAGGGAAGCATACTTTGGATGAGTACATTGACTCATTCCAAGCCTTGGTTTAACAGGCTGCCTACTCTGACAGCCTCCAACTGTGCCTCACCTTCTGGGACAGCTTGCACCCTGCCTTGGTGGAACACATTGACAGCCTGGCAGAGGGTTGCCCTGACAATGAAAAGATTGTGTTGTGGTACAAGGTGGCCCAGGACCAATGGCAGCTCATGGAGATCCAGAGAGAGCTCCACCGCCCCCATTCCATGCTGTGCCCTGCTGTGGTCAGCAACTTCTGCCTCTCCATGCCTACTCACTCAGTGCCAGCTCTTGCTCCAGCTGCCCCTGCTGCTCGTCCCCTACTACCAGGGATCCCCATGGATGAGGATGTGGCCTGTCAACTCTGCACAGCCCCGCTATTGTGTCAGAGATGCAAGAAGCCCAGGCACTTTGCATGGCACTGTCCCTTGGGCCTGGAGGTATGCTACCTTTCCATGGTGGAGCAAGAGGAACTTCTCCTGCAGCTCCTGGCTGCAAAGGACACCACTAGAGCTCCACCGCTGGATGATGTAGTACTGGGTTAGAGTAATACTGATAGTTCTGGGGCTTTCTTGAAGACTTAGGCAGTCTACTCCAATTCCACACTGATGTCTTGATAAATGCTTGAAGTTGAAGGGGTTTACTTCCAAAATATTTCTATTCTGAATGTAGAGGTGTTTCAACAAACTCCAGCCTAAGTGATTCACTCCCTGGGAACCACTGAGCCTTTGCCTATTAATTGCCTGTTTATTTGCTACTCTACTTGGGCTATTTATACCTCTTTCTACAGTGCACAGACCACCCCCTACATGTAACTTTTGGTTCCATACTTTCCAGCCCCTTATTCATAACTGTTATTCTAATTCCCCCTTTTGGCATGCCTGTTTCAGTGCCACAGGCCAGTTCCTGGTTCCATCATTCATCCTTTGCATTATTAGCCTCCATTTGCCCCATTTATCTCTCCCTCCTTTGTATTTCTTCCATTCATATTCTTCTCCATTCAGGTTCTTTCCCATTCAGGTTCTTCCATTCATCTGTCTCCTCCCATTCATTCCAATCATCTTCCTTTCCCTTCCCTTCATTTCATTCATCTTTCTTTATTCATTTCATATTCTTCCCCTTTCAGGTTCTTTCCCATTCAGGTTCTTCCATTCATCTTCCTTTCCCTTTCCTTCATTCCATTCATTTCATATTCTTCCATTCATCTTCCTTTCCCTTTCCTTCATTCCATTCTTTCTCATTCATTCCCCCTTTACCTCCTTTCAGTCAACATTTCAATCTGGTTATTCTTAGATCAGATCTAGATCTTGCCAGGATTGATGCCACTCAGGTGCTTTTGCCAGTCCCATGCTTCCCCTCCCATTACAGTGATTGGACTATTATTGAGTGTATAGTCTAGTATAGTCCTTGTCCTATCCTGTTCTGTATTTCTTCTGGTGTATTTAAAGGGATAATGTTGCTGGAACTTGTTTTACCAGGAGGCTTACAGTTTTCAGCCTTAATTAATGTTTTTTTTACTTCTGGTGTTTATTATGTTCCCAATGGTGTGACAACATCATATCAATGAGCCTAAGCCAGAGTTGACCTTGGAGGAGGATGACATGTGTTCCTCACCTCCGGAGTTTGAGGGGGATTTTTAGTTGAGTGACGGATGAGGTGTATGCCTCCATTGCTGGGTGCTAACAGGTTCTCTTGTCTGTCGATAGAAAATGAAACCGCCTTTTCCAATGCCCTTCATTCTGAGACAGAAGAACCTTGAAGCCCCCCTCCAGATATACAAGTACTAACTCTGGAGCCCCTGCCAAGCTCTCTAACACCTCCAAAGGTCTGTCAGCATGGCCCCACTTGGGCATGTCAAATTCTCCAACAGTATGTGATGGCCTCCACCCCATCTGCCCACTCCCTATGCCTCGACATGGAGATCAAGACCATGGACACTCAGCAGACCTGCGGAGTTGTGGCCCTCCTAGACAGCAGAGCCATGGGACTGTTCCTGGATACAAAGTTCATCAAATGCCATGGCCTCACTACACAGCCCCTCCCTAAGCCCATTCCAGTGTACAACATTGACAGAATGCCCAACAAAGCTGGTGCTATTAGCTCCATGGTGGATCTAGTTCTCTAATATCAAAACCATGTGGAGTGTGCCATATTTGCCATCACTAGTCTGGGGAGGCAGAACATGATCCTTGGATTCATGTGGCTCCAAGAGCATAACCCTGAGGTTCACTAGACCAGAGGAGAGGTGACCATGAGCAGATGCCCCAGGAAGTGCTCTACCTGCACTGCAGAGGACAGAGCAGAGTGTCAGACCCAAGTCCAGGAATGCACAGCCATCCAAGCATGTCGCACCGGCCCTCTCCCCTTTGCTGATCTAGACCTCCTGGACCCCCTGCCTCTGGCATTCCCTTGTAGGGAGGCCCTCTATGAGGATGATTGGAGCAATGGCAGAGCCCCAGAGGAGGAGCGTGGAGGGGAGTTTGGCAGCATACACCAACCAGAGCTCCTAGACAAAGCAATAGAGGCAGGGGATCAAATTTATGTGACTGCTATCCACCAGCTGCTCTCTGTTGCAGAGATCAGGGCTAGCCAAACCACATCCCAGAGGCTGGCCCAGGCCTTTGCCACTAACACCATGCCTAAAGAGTTCTGGGAGGCAGTACCCCCCTACTTGCATGCATTTGAGGACATGTTCTCCAAGGCCTCCTTTGACTCACTTCTAGAGTGCAAGAGGTGGGACCATGCCATTGAACTGCTGCCTAACTTAGCACCCTCCAGCTGTAAGGTCTACCCCCTCACACCCAGAGAGCAGGACGAGCTTGATGCCTTCCTCCAGGAGAACTTTGACTCCAGTCATATCCGACCATCCAAATTCCTGATGGCTTCTCTGGTCTTCTTCATCAAGAAGAAGGATGGCTCCCTCTGACTGGTACAGGACTACTGGGTACTCAATGCCATGACAGTGAAGAATCACTACCCTCTCCCCCTCATCTCCAAACTCATCAATAGAAAAGGATGTTATGTGGAGCTGGGGACCTCCAGAGCAGTCAGCCTTCAACACCCTCAAACATGCTGTGACCTCTAGACCTGTTCTCCTTTTCCCAGATGACAACTCTCCCTTCCATGTAGAGGCCAACAGCTCTGACTTTGCCATGGGGGCAGTGCTCTCACAGCAGTCTCTGGAGGATGGGAAGTGGCATCCAGTGGCCTTCTACTCCAAAAGCCTGAACATGGTGGAGTGGAACTATGAGATCCACAATAAGGAGATGTTGGCCATCATCTGATTATCTAAGGAGTGGCAGCACTTTCTCAAAGGTGTGTGGCACAAGTTTGAGGTCTGGACAGATCACAAGAACCTCAAATACTTTTGGACAGCCAAGAAGCTTAACTGCTGGCAGGCCTAATGGTCCCTCTACCTTGCCAACTTTGACTTCTCCTTGCACCACAAGCCTGGCTGGAGCATGGGAAAACCAGATGCCCTGTCTCAGAGGGCAGATCATGGAACAGGAGAAGGGGATAACAGTAACATCATGCTCCTCCACCCCAAATTGTTTGCAATCCAAGCCACAGAGGGCCTTACTGTCGACAGAGCAGAAGCAAACATCTTCCAGGACATCTGACAGGGTAATAAGGATGGTTAACAGGAGGAGCTTGTGGCGCAGGCTGCTCAGACACTGAAATTGGGGCATGCTACAGGTGTCAAGGCAGTCTGCACTGACAAATGGGCTCTCCAAGATGGAATCCTGACCTTCCAAGACTGTATCTATGTCCCCAACATCCTGGAGCTCCATTGGAGGATTGTGGAGTAACACCATGACTCCCACATTGCAGGGCACCTGGGGCAGTGGAAGACACTAGAGCTAGTGTCATGGAACTACTGGTGGCCCTAGATGTCCTGGTACATTGGATCCTACACCAGTACCTGCAATCTCTGCCTCCGGACCAAGCCCCAGCATAGACTCCCCTATGGACAGTTACACCTGCTCCCAGTGCCTGCAGAACAATGGAGTGTAGCATCTGTGGACTTCATTGTAGAGCTCCCTGATGCCCATGGTTATAATGTGATCATGGTGGTGGTGGATCTGTATGGAAAGAGAGTGCACTTCATTCCAACTCACACCACCTGCTCTGCCATGGGCACTGCAAACCTGTAACAGAGGAATGTCTGGAAGCTCCACAGCCTCTCTGATGCCTATGTTTCAGATTGGGGACCACAATTCATGGCAGAGTTCACCTGTGAGCTCTACCAACTGCTCAGAGTAAAGCTCCACACCACCACCGCCTACCATCCACAGTCCAACGGCTAGACAGAGCATGTAAACTAGGAGTTGGAACAGTATCTCTGCCTCTTTTGCAACAAGCACTAAGATGACTGGGACAAACTCCTCCCTGACACCGAATTTCAGTACAACAACCATGTTCACTTGTCCACTCAGTTTTCCCCATTCTTCCTCAACACCAGATAGCATCTGCGCATGGGTTTTGAACCCCGGGCCCAACCCTCAGAGAATGAGGCAGTAATCAAATTTGTGGACCAGATGAAGAAGTCCCAGGAGGAAGCCTGGACCACACTGGCAAAAGCAAAAGACAACATGGTATGATACTACAACTGTGGGAGGATCCTGGAGGACAGATATCAGCCTGGAGATTGAGTCTACATGGATGCCTCTGACATTATGACCACCTGTCCCTCAAAAAAGCTGTCACACCACCAGTTAGGACCATTCACAGTGGAACAACAGGTAAGATCCTTGGCCTATCGACTCCAACTCCCTACCGGGATGTGCCAGCTTCATCTGGTGTTCAACATGGTCAAACTAACCCTAGCTCCTAAAGATCCTATCCTGGGGTGATGTCCACCACCTCCACCTGTCATGATCTGCTCCCTAGACCCCGACACCGCTCCCAGCCCCCCCAATGCTCCGCCAAACTCCCCAACCCTCGCCCACCCTCCACACCCACTTTGGGCAACTCCAACACTTCCTCAGCAGACCCCAACAGCTCCTTAATCAACTCCAACACCTTCTCCGCAGCAGTTGATGCATTCCCTGAGTTTCCCTGGACTCCTGAGGCTTCCCTCGACCCCAGAATGATCCACTTTCCAACTGATCCCATCAGAATGTCACTGCAGCCCGCTCCAAGATCACACCCAACAACCATTGACTCCGCACAGTTCTGTCAAGCCCACCACCATATCCTCTGTCCTCCGGAGCCACCCAGTAGTAGGTATATAAGTTGTAGAGTAACCCCTACTACTTTAGTCTTGATATTGCATTTACTGGTTTCCTATGTCTTGTCTTTCATCTCATCACTGTCTCTATTTTTAGTTTTGAATCTATCTCTGTTCTCTGTCTCATCTCGCCTTGTCTCCGCCTTGTCTTGACTCTGTATAGTTCCTTTGTCTTCCTAAGTTCCTTTCATCTCCAATGACAGTACAAACTCCATGTGCATGCTATGACCCGAACATTCCTACGGCAACCCTGGACCTCACTCTCCACTTGGCCCAGGAACCCCTCATGTCTTGGTGATCTCCCGTCAAACTCTGGCTCTGCCCCCATCAACCGCAAAGCCTCCGCTTACTCCACATTCTATTTGCATGCCCACAAACTTGTTCCGGCACCCATCCAGGTTTGACAACTAGTATATTTGGTCTTAGACACCCCCGAACCACTCCGGACTTGCTCAGACTGCCCTCTAGCTCCCCCTTGCAAGTCCCTCTGCACCAATACTGGATGCTGGGTTATAAGCACAGGACATCACATCCACCTAGTAAGGACTTGCCAGTGTAGCTGAGCCCCTGTCATCAGCAGAACCTGACATAATATCAAGACTCCCCCTTACTCTGTTCTCGATGTCTGCATATAACCCCGCATACAACCCCACCAGCTACCTAACCAATGTCTATGGTCAACTAGTACTGGAAAACCCCTACACTCCATTCTACCCAGGCACCCCCACAGATCAGTACGTCCCTTGTCACTGGACTCCTAACCCCAACCAGGCATTTTATGCCCCCTCCATTAGTCAGGGAGTACCTCTGGGCTGGCGCCGCCCTCCTGCATTCTCTGCCAATAGCAACAATCCCCATATGTACCCCGGAGGATACTCCGCAGCACCCCCTAACCCTGCCTACCTTCCCCCTGCCCATTATTACATGTACCCAGTCCCCGCTGCAGCCCCAACCCCTCCAGGGCCTATGGATAATTATTCCCCCCCTCGTATGCTGTTCCCCGCTCAAGCTCCTCCTTCTTCCAGGCAGCAAAGGGTCAAAGCCTATGCCCAACAACACGATGAAGTCCTCCACTTCCTCCGCCTCTCTCCTACGGAGTTTGCAAGATGCACCCACACCCTCCTCACCAACCTAGGTTACCCTGACACCTCTGCGACTCCAGAAGTCTGGGTGGATCAACTCCTCAACTTCTATGAGCGCTATCTGCAAGGGAACCTCCCAGAGACTATGCAAGGCACCCTGGGCATTGACAATAACTTACAGAATGAGCTTCGCACATGAGTCAAAGAAATCCACATCAGCCCAAACCCCTGCCCCTTCAAAGACCCTCTAGACCCTGCCCACTCCTTCCATGTGCAACACAAGGAGCCCATTGGAACATGAAGCAAAGCCCTGCCTTCCATTCTCTGTCAGCAGGAAGAACTCAATGTGGCCTCCAGCATCTTGAGGAACCTCAACCCCACGGGGAGATTGTTCAACCAACCAGCCACCCATACTTTGGCCCTCTCTGCTCACCCCTGGGCCAACTCCATCCCTGGCACCTTCCGAACCTGGGACCAGCCCACTGTCTCCAAACCCCACTCCCAATGGCCGCCCCCATGCGTTGACAATGACAACTGGACTCTCTCCTACATTGACAAGCCTGGTAACCCTGCCGATGAGCATGCCCCATGCAACGGACCTCCATGAGACTGACCCCCCCACTTTGACCTCTGTGTCCCTTGTGTCAATGCCCTTCTGCCCCATCCCAATGCCCTGGTCCCCTCGTGACAGCCCACGGGTCCTGGGGCGCCCCAACCACCCTTCTTTACCAATCATCCTCATCTCCTGCCCACTCTGATGCCTAACCCTCCTGCTGACACCAATTATTTCAGACCCCCCACCCCCAGAGGACCCCCTCAATAGGCCCCGGGGCCTCCCCCGGGCAACATGGGTCAACCCCCCAGTGGAGGGCCAACCAATGGCAGACCCCCTGGGGGATGGGGCCCAGCGATGGACAACTTCCCCTCCCAGCGCAGAAACAGGAACAACTACTATTACTACTACAATGCTGGACCCCCACCCCGAGCTCAAAATCCACAGGACAATACCCATGACACACTGGCCCGAGAGGGTAAGCTTGACATTCAGAAACCCAAACCCTTCACTGGCCATGACCCTCGGAAGTGGCAAATCTTTCTAACCCAGTGTCTGACTATGTTCCAAGCTAAGCCAATTACTTTCCAACTTGAGAGCTCATGAGTGGCCTTTGCTGCATCATATTTACAAGGTATCGCCTTTGATCATTACAGCGCACTACTCCAGTTTGACCCCAACAACCCCGTGCTCTCCAATTGGCTTGCTTTCACCCAGGAATTCTCGAGTAAGTTCAGTGTCTTTGACACCATAGTGGAGGCAGAGGAAAATCTCTTCAACTTCCAAATGCGTGACAATGAACGCTTCACAACCTTTATTGTACAGTTCGAATGGGAAGCCTATGAGACTGGCTGGAACTACAATGCTCTCTGATTCACCCTCCATTGTGCCCTGCCTCAACAAATCAAGGATGTCCTTCACCTCACACCCAAGCAAACCACCTACGACAGGTACAAGGCACTCACTACCCAGGTTGACCAACATTACTGGGAAGATCACAGTGAAAACACAGTGCTCCGGACCCCCTGGAATGCCTCCGGTAACACCAACTGGCAGGCCAGAGCAACCAACAGCGTTCAGTCCTCAATCCCTGCTAACCCTGCCTACCCCGTGCCCCATTTTCCCTCAGGCCAAGGAATTACCAGCACCAACCGACCCCTGGGGCAATGTCCGCCAGCCCAGCTCAACACCACTGACCTCCATTAAACTCCAGAACCCCTGGACACCAACCCCAACAACCATGACGACATTCCAGACCCCACCAATGACCAAGAAGCCTTATGCGCAAACAGGATTTGGGATAGCCTGTGGATCAACGTGCCAGAGGAAATGCAGGAGAAATGATGGAAGGAGGGCACGTGCATCCTATGTGGTGAGCAGGGACACTTTATTTGCAGTTGTCCTAAGCAACAGGTGATGGGATGCGCCATGTGGACGATTGACGGAGAAGACTGTAACTACCAGTTTATGGAAAACAAGTTGGCGGTTTAGGTCTTAAAGATGCACTAGACTGCAGACCAGACCCTGATATCTTCTCTGCCCTGGCCACACTCCTCCGCGCAATGATACTCACCCCGGATAGCCCCCCAGTACACCTCCCCTCCCACTCATCCACCAACCTCCTCTTCCACACCACTCTTCCCTTCACTGACAACCCCATCCCTACACTAGTTGACAGCAGTGCCACCGACAACTTCATTGATGAATCCCTGGCAGCACTCACTCCCCACCCCCTCCGATGCCTCCCCACCCCCGATCCCCCTCAAACTTTTTGACAGAGACCCTACCCCAGCAGGAGACATCACACACTGCCTGGAAATGACCATGACCTTCACCAACAAACAACAGCAAGAACTCTGACTACTTATCACAAAATTACACCCCTCCACCCCCATCATCTTAGGATTCTCATGGCTCCGTTCCACCAACCCTGTGTTGACTGACCCAGCCTCACCCTCCGCCTTGACTGGGACAACCCCACCGACTCCAGGCTGGTACCTTTTGATGTCTCACCCTCCTCCAAGAACTCTGAGACCACAATCAACCACCCCTGGACTCCTCCACAGCTCTGCTCTAGATCTGCATGGTCGTTCATCATCAATGTCTGACTCAACAACTCTTCCAAGGTATTCTCCACCCTTGTCAACAGTGGCGCCTCTGGCACCTTTGTCAGTAATCAGCTCGGCCTCCAGTGCAATGACCTTGACAAACCCCTCAAGCTCCAACTCTTTGACGGAAACCCTGCCATGACAAGGATCACTCAATACCACGACAACACCCTCACCCTCGACAACAACCTGCAGTTTCAGGCCCGGCTCCTTGTCACTCAATTACCTTTGCCAACTCCAATCATGCTCGAACTCTTGTGGCTGCAAGATGTCAACCCCAACATTGACTGGAAGAACCTCACCATGCAATTCCCTGGCTCCAAAGTGAGTTTAGCAGCTGCCATCCCCCTCTGCCTTCAGTCTATCCTGGACTCTGACATCTCCCACCCCAGTGCCAGCACCTCCGGAGTGACCCAGAGTCCCTCAACCTCTGGTGACCACCCTGACAAAGAAGGAGACACCACTCCACCTCGGTCACCCTCAATCACATTATGACAGCTGCCTCCCAACATACCCCAGAATCAATACGAAGGCCCGCGGTACCCCAACCAGCAACGCTTGAGGTCCCTGACCAACTCCACCACCACTCTGGACTCATCTGCTACCACTCTGATGTCCAACTCTGTCAACTCCGGAAACCTTGACATTAAAATTGTTGGTGCCATTCCCTTTGCATGCCTTCTACAAGACGGCACCCCTGCCTTCCAGTTACAAATCATGCCAGCCCTACCCAAGGAGCACGCACAGGGACCACCACGCCAGAGAGCAAGACGGAGGAACAGATCCTATCTGAAGTAGTTCCCCCAGAGTATTATGAGTTCGCTGACATGTTCTCTGAAGGGAGTGCCAAAGAACTTCCCCTGCACCGCTCCTATGACCACAAGATCAACCTTGAAGAAGGTACCTCACCTCCATTTGGCAAGATCTACAACATGTCCAAGGTCAAGCTCTGAGCCTTGAAGGAATACCTTGACAACATGCTTGGCAAAGGCTTCATATGCCCATCGATCTCCGCTGCTGGTGCTCCGGTTCTGTTCACCAAGAAGAAGGACAGGTCCCTCCAACTCTGTGTGGATTACCGGGGACTCAACAAAGTCACCAAAAAGAACCGGTATCCCCTCCCCTTGATCAGAGACCTCATTTATTGTCTCCACAGTGCCAAGATTTACACAAAGATAGACTGCCGCTCTGGCTACAACAACATCCAGATTGCTCCAGGACATGAATGGAAGACTGCCTTTTGCACCTGCTATGGCCCCTTTGAGTACCTTGTAATGCCCTTCAGAATGACTAACTCCCCCGCCACTTTCCAGTACTTCATGAACAACATCTTCCACGACATGAATGATGTTTTTGTTATTGTATACCTGGATGACATCCTGATCTACTCAAATTCACTGATGAAGCATCCAGAGCATGTCTGCCACATTTTAGAATGACTCCGAGAGTACCACCTTCATGCCAAACCCAAGAAATGCTCCTTCCACACAATGGAGGTCAAATATCTTGGAGTCATCATCACCCCCGATGGCATGCGCATGGACCCCACCAAGGTTGACGCAGTACTAAACTGGCCCCCACCGCAGAACGTCAAGGAGGTACAATTATTCCTGGGGTTTGCTAACTTTTATCACCATTTCATCAACAACTACTCTGGGATCACCAAACCCCTCAACCGACTCACACGGAAGGACACCCCTTGGGATTGGGACAGCAAGTGCCAGAGTGTATTCCTTCTCCTGAAGAGGGCCTTCACCTCCGCTCTGGTCCTCCCACCATTTTGACCCCTCCCTGCCAATCGTGCTTGAGTGCAATGCCTCCGACTATGCTATCGCTGGGATACTCTCCCAGTCGGACTTGGGGGGCAAAGATCTCCGTCCCATTGCCTTCTACACCCAATTGATGATCCTAGCAGAACTCAACTACATCATCTACAACAAAGAACTCCTCGTGATCGTCGAAGCCTTCTGTCAGTGGCGGGCCTACCTCGAGGGGTCCCTGCACTGCATCCAAGTATACTCCAACCACAACAACCTGCAATACTTCATGACCACGAAACAGCTCAGCCGCCGCCAAGCCCGATGGTCCAAAACTTTCTTGGAGTATGACTTCACCATCCACTACTGCCCCAGGTGACTCGGCACAAAGCCTGATGCCCCCACTCAAAGATCCAATGTGTACCCAAAGAAGTCATTCAAAGCCAAACGGAATGCATTCAACCATCAAGTGGTAATTCCCCCCAAACATCTACATGCCGTACTGATTTTAAACAAAGAAGGAATCCTCCAACAAATCAGAAATTCACCCCTGGACTCCTTCTTCACCCAGCACAACCCCCACAACAACCCTGACAAGTCAAGTGCCGGGAACCCCTTTTTGCTGTCTCCAAACCACTGCCTCCTGCTCCAGAGTGGACAAATTTATGCTCCAGACCACAAGTCCATCCACCTTGACATACTCCAGCAGCACCACAACTATAAGCTCTGAGGGCACCCAGGAATTCATAAGACCCTTCAACTCATCTCCCAGACTTACTTTTGGCCAGGAATGAAGAAGGATGTCATGTGATATGTAAGGGCCTGCAAACCTTGCCTCCAGGCCAAGGTACCCCATCACTGCCCCCATGGATTATTGAAACCCCTCCCTGTCGGCTGCCACCCCTGGTCCTCTCTATTGATGGATCATATCATTGAACTCCCCAATTTCAAAGGTTTTAATGCGATCCTTGTTGTCATTTGCCACCTCACCAAGCAAGCCCTCTTCATCCCCTGCCACACCACCAACAATGCTCCGGAGTTTGCCAAACTATTCCTTGAACACGTGTTCTCCAAGCATGGACTCCCAGACAACATTGTCTCCGACTGCAGACCCCTGTTCATATCCCACTTTTGGCAATCACTATGCAGGGCACTCAAGACCAAAACCAGCCTCTCCACTGCCTATCACCCGGAGACTGACAGACAAACAGAATGAGTGAACCAGATGCTGGAGCAGTATCTCTGCCTATATGTTAACTATTTACAGAATGACTGGCATGCAGAACTCCCCCTTGCCAAATTCACCTACAACAACACACTCCACTCTGCCACCAGAGTCTCCCCCTTCTACGCCAACAAAGGCTACAACCCCTGACTCACCCTGTTCCTGAAGGACATCCCCTCCCACACTGCCCATGAAGTTGCTGAGGACCTCTGATCCCTTCACCAATTTCTCCGGAACAAGATCAACACTGCCAATCAAGCCTACTCCAAACATGCTGACACCCAATGTGACTCCACCCCCAACTGGCCTCCTGGCACCTTGGTTTGGCTCAATCAATGCAACCTCAAGACCTGGAGGCCCTCCATCAAATTAGACCACAAATGCCTCGGTCCTTTCAAAGTCCTCTGGAAGGTCTCCATGCATGCCTATAAACTTGACCTACCTCTGAGCTTGAAAAGCCTCCACCCCATGTTCCATGTTCGACTCCTCAAAAAACATGCCCTGGACCCCTTCCCTGGCCAGCGCCCCAGCCGACCACCCCCTGTCAAGGTTGAGGACAAGTACCGCTATGAGGTCGACCAGATCCTTGACTCCTGCTTGGTCTGCGGATGACCCCAGTACTTAGTCCACTGGAAGGGCTACAGACCTGAGGACAACATGTGGGAGCCCCGAAAAAACCTTGACGGAGCCCCCAATGAACTCTGGGACTTCTATCAACAACACTCCACCAAACCCCGGGACCCCTGGGACTAGTGGCAAGCCACTCTTCCTGCCGCCACACCCTCTCTGCCATCACTTGGGTCACCTCTGCACTGGACCCCTGCTGAGTCCCCCACATCCCCAACCTCTCTGATCATTGCCCCGCCACCTCCACCCATGCCTCCAATGGCCTCATGCACACTTGCAGCTCTTGAAGCTGCGACAGTTGCTCTGTGGTGGTCCCCATGGTGATACCTTTATCCCTACATGCCAAGTCCCATTCCTTCCAAGCCTGGTCCAGTTCCCTCTGAAGCCCATCCCTCTTCTCCTCTACTCTACAGACTTCCTCCCTGCATATGGCCAACAACCTCTCCAACTCCTCTGCCCGATGCTGCAGGAAAGCCTCAGCAACCGACCACAACCCTCCTACAGACTGCTCAACCAAGGCCCCAGAAGTCAGGGAATACACCATAGGACCTGGAGGGCCCACCATCGCCAGCTCCCCCCATGCCTGCTTGTTAGGCCCTGCCTCCAATGAGGGGGACGCCCTCTGTTTACCCTTGTCATGCATCATGGGGGCCCCCTCCCTCCACCCACTCTGTGGGGGCTGCCCTGTGCCAACTTCCCCCTCTACCCTGGAACCCCTCTCTGAGACCCTACTCCTCCAACCCTCCTCCAACTGTGCTGCAACCCACTTGTGGTCCCACCCCTGCTCTGCCACAATGCAAGTGGCATGCCAATTCAGAGTGACAGAGCACTTCTCATGCCGCAAGCAACATGGGAGACACACTGACGTGTCCTGCCACACTCCCGGCACAGGCTCCTCAAACTCACACTGTTCACCCTGCTGGGTACAGGATGCACACTAGAAATGTGGGTTAGCTTGATAGGGAAGGGACATGCCAATGACACACCGGGGCCACTGCCTGACACCACTCCAATGTTGGGGGACCTCTTGCTTGCCCTGCAGCCTCTGCAAAGTACTCTGGCATCACGTCCGCCTGTGCAACTCTTGACCCCGTAGGGATGGGGCAGACCACCCCAGGGACAATACCAGACCTGGAATGAGAAGCGAGGACCATTTCCCCTACCAACTGTGCTGGAGCCTCCCCCAACATAAGCTCCAAGGGGCCCACCACCACCACCAACAACTCTGACAGGACTTATTCAAGCACTCTGGCCACGACGAGCAAGAGACAGTACTTATAACTACAGTACATTGCCTGCACCTGCCTATGGTCTTGCCGACCCTCAGAGTCCTCTGAGGAAGAAGTCGAGGTATGTGCTGATGGGGATGGGGACACTGCTGGAGAATACGCAGAAGATGACATTGGAAAAGTTTGGGAACCCCAGAGTATGTCTGATCCTTTTCAATGACTAGGAAAGGACCCCCTGAGTGGTGGCCATGCTTTGACTTTGTTCCCCATGCCGCTGCTGCTGCTACTGCGGTCTGATCAATATTGCTCGACTTTGATTCCCATGCCCCACCAATCCCCAAACTGTGCCCTGCATCTCAAGGGTCTCAACGCTGAAGGGGGGGTGATGTCACGACTTGCTCCCTAGACCCTGACACCACCCCCAGCCCCCTCAATGCTCTGCCAAACTCCCCAACCCTCGCCCACCCTCCGCGCCCACTTTGGGCAACTCTGACACTTCCTTGGCAGACCCCAATGGCTCCTTGATCAACTCCAACGCCTTCTCCGCAGCAGTTGATGCATCCCCTGAATTCTCCTGGACTCCTGAGGCTTCCCCCGACCCCAGAACAATCTGCTTTCCAACTGATCCCATCAGAATGTCACTGTGGCCTGCTCCAAGATTGCACCCGACAACCGTTGACTCCGTGCAGTTCCATCAAGCCCACCACCATATCCTCTGCCCTCCGGAGCCACCCAGTAGTAGGTATATAAGTTGTAGAGTAACCCCTACTACTTTAGTCTTGATATTGCATTTACTGGTTTCCTATGTCTTGTCTTTTGTCTCGTCACATTCCTATGACAACCCTGGACCTCACTCCCTGCTTGGCCCAGGAACCCCTCACATCTTGGTGATCTCCTGTCAAACTCCGGCTCTGCCCCCATCAACCACAAAGCCTCTGCTTACCCTGCATTCTATTTGTGCGCCCATGAACTTGTTCCGGCACCCATCCAGGTTTGACGACTAGTATATTTGGTCTTAGACGCCCCCAAACCACTCTGGACTTGCTCGGACTGCCCCCTAGCTCCCCCTTGCAAGTCCCTCCATGCCAATACCAGACACTGGGTTATAAGCACAGGACATTGCTGTCAGGTTCCGCTGACCTTGGGGGCTCAGCTGCACTGGGTGAGTCCTTACTAGGCGGGCGTGATCCCCTTGCTGTCAGGTTCCGCTGACAACGGGGGCTCAGTACACTGGCAAGTCCTTACTAGGCGGATGCGATGTCCTGCGCTTATAACCAGGCATCCGGAGTTGGAGCGGAGGTGGGGGAAGCTTGCGAGGGGATCCCTAGGGGGAGCAGCCTGAGTAAGTCCTAAATGGTCTGGAGGAGTCTAAGACCGAAGGTACTGGTCATTGACCCAGGGCGGGTGTCAAGGCTAGTTTGTGGGCACGCAAATAGATTGCGGGGTAAGCAGAGGCTTCTCAGGTGATGGGGGCG
Source organism: Termitomyces sp. T153 (assembly GCA_018296165.2). NCBI lineage: Eukaryota > Fungi > Basidiomycota > Agaricomycetes > Agaricales > Lyophyllaceae > Termitomyces > Termitomyces sp. T153. The sequence continues at coordinate 217,621 of JACKQL020000080.1, forward strand.
GGGTCGGAGCTGGATTGGGGATTACCAGGGCTTGATGGGTTCTGGGGCCGAGCGGGTAGTGAGGTTCAGAGTTGTCGTAAGAATGTTCGGGTCATGGCACATGTGCGGAGTTTGTACTAATGTAGGGAGCAAGGGAAACTTAGAGGAACAAAGGAAATATGTACAGTCAAGATGAGACGGAGACAAGACAAGACTGAGAAAAAAGATAGATTCAAAACTTAAAAACAAGAATAGAGACGAGACGAGAGACGAAACATAGGAAACTGGTAAATGTAATATCAAGACTAAAGTTCAAGGAGTTATTCTACGACTTATATACCAACTACTGGGTACCTCAGAGGGCGGCGGATATGGTGGCGGGGGTTGACAGAGCTGTGCGGAGTCAATGGGTGTCAGGTACAATCCAAGGTCAGGCCGTGGCAGTATCCTGATGGGATCAGTTGGGGGCGCGGCCACTCCAGGGACATTGTGATACTCCGGGACAGGTCGGGTAAACTAGGGTAGGGGGTCGGGGATGTATGACGTGGCCAGGAACAGTGGGGGAAGGTTTCAGGGGGGTGTTGATGGTTACAGAGAGGGAGTTGCTGTTGGGGTTTGCCGGAGAAGCGTCGGAGTTATCCAGTGTGGGCGCGAAAGTGTGGGCGGGGTTCAGGGGAGTTAGACAGGAAATCGGGAGGGGTTGGGAGCAGTGTCTAGGGAGCGGGTCATGACACTTGCACTGGCAACCAAACACTCAAAAACATTCCGGGCACTGATGGCTTGTGCGGATAGTTGGTGGGATGTGATCCGGACAGATCCGGGGAGGTCTGGAGAAGTCAGATTGCGAGGAAACAAGACGGTCTTGGCGGGATTCAGGCAGAAGACCGTATGGGAGATTTGCAGAAGCAAAGGAGTAGGCGGCTGTGTGATCAATGGGAGCGGAGCCGGAGTTTGATGGGAGATCATTTGGAGTTGATGGAGCCTGGGACCAAGCGAAGAGCGAGGTTCAGACCTGGCAAAGGAGTGTCAGGGTTTGTAATCGTAACCGCGGAGTTCGTAAGGTTGTTAAGGTTGATGAAGACTTGGGCACAACGGTGGGACAGAGTCACCAAAACAGTGTCAGACAAAATGATATGGAACAAGAGTAGATTCGAGTGGAGGTACGAATCGATGACGAGAACAATAGTGGAATGGAGACAAGACAAGACCGGGAAACTGAGATAAGACTGGGAGACTGAGATAAGAAAACGAGACACAAAACACAAAACACGAAAAGGAAACAATCAGACCATCGGTAACGTTAAGCAATATCAAGACTAGAGTACGAAGAGCTACTCAACAGCTTATATACTGACTACCGGAGAACTTCAGGGTATGTCGGCTGCGGCGGCGGGGCTTGGCGGAGCTCAACGGAGTGGGCGGGTGTCGGTTGCAATTGAGGATCGGGCCGCACTGATATGTTGATGGGATCATTGGGGAACGCGGGTCGCCCCGAGGTTGTCATGATACTCCGGAATGGGTCGGAGGAACCAGGGTGTTGAGTTGATGATGGGTGGCAAAGATCGGAAACAGCAGGGATGGTTCTTGGGGTTCGGGAGATCCAGGGTAAGTGTCAGTGGCTGCAGGGAAGGCGTCGAAGTTGGCCAGGGGGCCATCGGAGTTAGCCGGGGAGGCGTCAGAGTTAGCCAGGGTTGCATCGGGGCTAACCAAAATAGGCACGGGGCATGGGTGGCAGTTTGGCAGAGCGTCGGGGGTTATTGGGGAATCGGGGTTTTGCTGGACGATGTGCGGGGGTCCAGGGGACGGGTCGTGACAATTGCATCCACCTAGTAAGGACTTGCCAGTGTAGCTGAGCCCCTGTCATCAGTGGAACCTGACACCACTGC
>JACKQL020000081.1:0-217458 GCA_018296165.2 Termitomyces sp. T153
ACTTGTCTCAAATTTAAGGTTGTACCGGGAAAAAATTTCCTTTTTTGGCATCACCTTAATTTTTAATTAGAATTAGTCTAGAATTATTTTGATAGATTGCTGGAGCATCTAATCAGCCCTTGTGCTCAGTATCAGGCTTGTTACATGCCAAATAATAAGCAAGCAAAATTGGTTTTATTATAGTTATATGAAAAGAGAGCATATAGTAAGCATATGATGTATTTGTATATTCTTAGGAAGACCCTTGTTCTCTAGCTGCCTGACGATCAGCATATCTTTTTCGTGCTTCCATAATGCCATTGCCAGCAACTTTGATTGGTGCAAAATCACTGCTCTTTGTATTAGCCTCAAATGCACGCTGCAACATATTGCGAACACTTGCTGCAGGGCCACTTTCTGCAGATACATCTGACCCCTTAGCCTTCTTGTTGGTCTTCTTACTTGTGCTCTGAGTCTTATCAGGTGCTAATGCATGATCTTAGAATATGCATTGTGTAAATAATAAGATCATCTTACTAGGAGATGACACCCGCTTTCTCTTGACTGGTCCTTCAGACATGGAAGATTTGCCTTTAGCAGCTAGCAGATTGCAATGAATTTGAGCCAACACTAGAAAATATCTCATTGCATACCAGCTGTAATCATTAAGGCTGACATGACTACATTTTTGAAATCTTAGTTTCTTTCCTCTGCAGATAATAAGAATGACATACCTTCCTCTGCAGACTTGTTAGAAACCTCTTGTTGTTGTGATTCTTCCTCCTCATCTTCTGCCTCAGATCCTTTGTCTTCTTGCTCACTGTTTGCCTGTTCTCCATCATTATTTTCACTGCCATCCAAATCTTCTATATCTTGATCATTCTCTGTATCTTGCTCCTGTTCATCAGCTGTACCAGATCCATCTTCTGATTCCAGATCCTCTTCAGTTTCTGAGTCATGCTCTTCAATTTCCTTGACTTTTCCCTTGCCTATTAAGATGTTAAATAAGGATCCAAGGTATAAATAATATCCCTGACTGATAGAAGCATTCTGAGGCACTGCTTTAGATGGAGCAAATGTTGGTGGACGACGAAAAATCTTCTCAGGCTTTCTTGGCTTCAACAATGCTTGCTGGCGCTTCATACGAACACCTTCAAGTCGAACCAAGTCAGGGTTGACATCATGTTCACTGCGGTTTAATAGTGCCATGTTTTCTGGTGAATGCCATTCAGCAAGCTCTTCAGTCGTAGGAAAGACTGAATAATCATGCAGCACTTCCAGCTGCTCTGCAAGTCGTTTCTTGTTTTCATAGCTGAGAGGAACGTTATAGTCATATTGGTCCTGATAAATGTACTTTGTGGAATGTTCCAGTTGTTCCAATATAACCTGAAAAGATGTGTCTTAGTGTTTGACATGAGCAGATAATAAGACGCACATTATGCAGATCCTCAAGCACTCTTTGCACTGGTTTCTTCAAAGTTTTGACTTGGCTGTCAGTCTTGGGATCTGTTGCTATACAGTGAAAGAGAGGGCTCTTCATGAAAATGTCATGGATACTGCGAAGTGCATGGTTGGCACTAGTCACTTGAGATTCAACAGACCGCATTGAATGATAGTTTGTGATATCGTCAATAAGCTCCTGTGTGAGGCTGTCTTCTCCATTGTCTTCTCCTTCTGCATAGGCCTTGGGAGGAGCTATATCATACCAACGACTCCAACCCTTTACTTCATCCAAGATCATTTGCACTTTTGGATTGGCAAGATAGACTGTATCCCAACCCTCATAAATGTTGCGCCTGTCCTCCCCATCACCATCATCATCTGAATCACAAAGCCCAATAAGAGCATAAGGAATATGTGCAGCTATCCAGAAAGAGCTAGCCAGTTGTCGAAGTTTGTTGGTCCGATTTTTGTGGCCACTTTTTATTTCAGGCATCTCTTGCCACTTGAAAATAGTTGTCTGCATAGCTTGCTCCAACAACCATGGCTCTGTGTGGACACACTTCTTTGGATTGTGAGATTCAAGATGAGAATATGCATCGGCAAGGAGCTCTTCATCACCCTTGTCCAAAACAAGAATCAAAACATCAACAATGCGATTCATGCCTTGTAGGACAGGATCATTGTTAGGTTGACCTTTGAGCTTGGGAACTTTATACAGATGAGGTGGTGCATTGATATGCAAGGGATGATTGGCTATATTGTGAGCCCGAATATCCTCCAGGCCAGACAGCCTAAAGCGGAATAGAGTGGCAAGCCATTTGTTGATAGCCATTTGAAAGTCCATAGTATGGTCCTCAGGATGCTCAGAAAAATAGAGCTCTTTGAGAATTGAATAGACAGTAGGAGTGCCTGGACTGTAAGTGGTTTGACCTAGCATATGATGAATCATAGGTTCATAGTGACCAAGAATCTGTGGTATTAAGAAATCTTAGAATCATCTCAGAGCAGATAATAAGAACACACCATAATCATTGATTCTTCATGTATAGCCATGTGATCGCAAATTGGTACAATAAAATCAGTTATAGGGAGTGGATGGGCTGTGTCGTAGTTGGGATAAAAGAGACTATGGCCAATCTGTCCATAAGTGAGCCACTTGAGCTTGCCAGGAATTTGTGCAATGATGTTTTTAGCAGAGGAATCATTTGCAAATTGGAGTTGAGCATCCTGAATCCACTTGGTAACCTCTTCAAAGAGTATGTCGGTGTAGAGTGTATAGGTTTCAGCATATTTGGCACGCATATTGTCATCCATTTGATCACTTTTGAATCCAAATAGATTGAGCCCAACATTCTGCCAGGCTGTGTCAGCAGTTTTCAGTGCTGTATAAAAGGCATCGTCGAAAATGTCAAAGCGAGTCTGCTTTGAATTGAATGCCAATTGATTGAATGCCCAGAGTTTTTTTCGAACTTCATTATGTGCACTGTGGGAAATAGGATTGGCAAAGTATGCCATAGCATCTTCACCTGTATCTGGAAAGACTGTCATGGAGTGATCAGAAAACAGAATTTCAAAGGTGAGGGCCATCCAGTGCATATATGTTATGGCATAGGCACTTGATCCACGCCTCCAACGATTGAGAGCTGTGATGGTGAATGGCATATCCCTATGGAAATAGCTGTTCAAGCAGAGGCGAGAGTAGGCATAGGTGAGATGTGTGGAGCTTAGAGCCTTTCGGATGCGTTGGCCCTTGGAATCATTCTGCTCAACAAGTGAATTGAGAATCTTTGTGATGTTTCCAGAGTTGACACCATGCTGTCCATTGAGTGCATCGAAAAACATAGTGAGGGTGTTTTGCACGGTTTCTTCAACTTGGAAAATCAGCTTGTTACTAGCCAGTTCAGTCTTGATATGAATGGCATTGGGATGAGCATTGATTTTGTCTGGATTAGAAATCTTAGTGTCTGCATAATGAAGCTAATAAGATAGGAAGAATCCCACCGAGATCCAGAATTTTAGCAACCCAAGTGACTTGTTGTAGCTCCTTCTCCAAAGCTTCAAGCTCTTTGATCAATGGTTCACGAGATCTAGCATTTTTTCCTTTTTCATCCCAATTGTTGATTTTCTGGCTAAGATCATAATAGGCCTTGAGCTTGTCTTGGTAGACAAAAGTGCGCAACAGTTCCAATCGATGTCCCCCATTTCCTAAAACAGGAAATAGTTCTTTCTCTGCAGCAGTTGCATCCACAAAAGCTTTTCCACGCCATTCTGGTAAAAACTCGATTGTCCTAATTGCACTAGTGTCAAACGTAAGGCACTGGGTGTTGAGAATTTTGGGACTAATCAGAATCAGGATAGCGTTGACAAGGTCATGGTTCTGAAGGTCTCTTCCAAAGTTGGTACTTTCCCAGAGGCCTTTGAGATCAGTGTACTTCTGTGGACGAGTATTGATGACAGCTCTGCGAAGTTCAGCTGTGATTCCAAGGCCGTTGTCGCTCAGAGCAGGCCAATTAACATAACCCAGAACAGCAGCATTAATAGCATCATGAAGGAGTTGGCCTTTCTTGGCTTCCTTGAGAGTTGCTTGAGCAGCTTCGTCAGCTTTGACCAGCTGAGAATGGGCCTTTTGATAGGCCCTTGGTCCCTTAAAAAAATATAAGTTCAGATGGAAACATTAGTTAGTAACTGATAGACTACCTGAATTCTTGCATTTTTAACATTCTTGAGACTGCCAATGATATTTGTTGTCTAAATGAGATCTTAGAAACTGCTCTGGTCATTTAATAAGATAGTTCTTACCTTTGATGATGACTGGCAAAATAGAAAAACAATCAAGACATGTAATGCAGATATCAATTCAGACTTACTCCGGTAGTGTTCTGATCATGTCTTATTATTAGCAATTGTAGATTATAAGATTGAAACAAACAGATGCACCTTGGGAGGCATGGTTGACCTGATTATGTAATCACTGATGAAGATCAAGTTGGAGATAGTGGTGGTAAGAGGTCAAGAGATGATTTCAAACTCAGATGATTAATCATCAGTGAAGTTTAGGGCAGGTCAGTGGCCAAGTCATGTGAGTAAGCTTTGAAAAATTCATTTGTACTATGAGATTAAACAAGACCAGATATGATGAATGTCAGAATCTTAATAACAGCTCACTGAAGATAAAAAGATGCAATAGATGAAATTTGAAAGTTCTTGATTTAAAGCAGTTACTTCAAATTAAAATGCACAAATTGACAGACATACTTTTCAAGCCTCTGAGTTAGAGTAGTCAAATATAAAAACAGTCTTTTTGTGTGTATAACAGAATGAAATAACAATAAATAATAAAGAGTTCAATTACACCCTGGTTCCAGCATACCATAGAAAAAGAGCAGACATGTTAGTTGAATGGCCAACAATGGGAGTGTTATTGATCCACTTGGTAAAGTGATCCAGAGTTGGCCATTTGGTACTAAAATGGTCTTCAGCCTTAGTCCTAAGATTTGGATCAAAATAAATGCCAAAAGCAATGGGTGCTAAGACATCCCTGGAATTAGGATTGCATCCTTGAGCCTTTGGAAGGATATCTCCATGCAAAGAGTCATCAAGTTGAGGAATGTGACAAAACCAACACACTGCAGGGTGAATGCGAGGATGATAGCGAATTTGCCGTTGCCATGCTCGGAATACTGCAACATCAGCATCTGGCAGGCTTGTATCAAGTGTATTGCAAGCAGTGATGGAATGCTTTGCAGAGTCAACACCACAAAGATCACAAAAAGCACAAGTGTCTTGAAATAGTGCAAGTGCTTCGTGCAATTGCTGAATATACAATGCTCCAGTTTGAGAACGTTCCACACGATTCTTCTTGGCCAGAGTCATTTGAGTATGAAAAGAAGCTGATGCATCTTCAAACTTGCGCTTAAGTTGAGGTCTACAAATTTGAATAAATACTATCAAACCCAGGTTTTATTATCTGCACTCACTGTGTAGATGGCAGAGCTCTATTGATAAAATCCACAGGTCTAGAAATGCCTTTCCTCTCTAAAGACTTCATCTCAGGCCTGTCAATGGATATTAATCTTATAAAACAATAATGAAGTTTTTAAGACTGACTCTGAGCAAGCTGAAATCGATCTCAAAATAGACATAGATCGAGTGATTGAGGAAGTGCCACCAGATAATATGTTGGGCTGCTCAGTGATAGCCTTAGAGAGATTAAACTCTTGGACATGTCTAGACACTAAGGCAGTAGTGCTTGATGGCTCACTTCTTCCTACATTTCTGTATAAATGTGTTAGAAGTGTTCATAATTGTAAAATAATATAGAACACACTGTACAATTGCAGGCACCAAGCATCGAGAACATCTTGGACTATTTTCAGTGACACCACAAGACATTCCCTCCTTATCAGTGAAAGAAGTAATGCTATAGCGAATGCAATGATTTGAGCGATATATCATTGTCCACATAGCCTTGTATCCACGGTGATCAATACCATCTTTAGGAGGATGCTGATATTTGCCCATGTTCGATTTATACCGTGGAATGATGACACATTTTGCCCATTGTCCATCTCTACCTGCTCGGCCCACTTCTTGAGTAAAACCAATCATTTGTTTGGGTGTGCCAGCATGAATCACAAGTCGAACATTGGGATAGTCATTGCCAGCTCCAAATGCATTGGTGCAGACCATAACTTTGTGGATGCCTTGAATCCATCGATGATATATGGCCTCACGCTTTTGATCAGCCATGCTTTCTCCTCCTTCATAAAAATCACATCCAAGGGCCTCAACAATGGGTCGCCCCTCTTCTTCCTTCAAAGAGACAAAAATGAGAGCTCTATCACTCTGTGTGAATGTCTTCATTTCTGCATGCAGTGTTTCTAAGACAGCTGCACATGTTGCCTCGTGTGACCTAGTTGGTGAATGCATAATGTATTCCAATTCGGGTCGGTCGGTAGACATTCTGATTCCAATCCAGTCATGTGTTAGGCCAAAGGCTTTAGCAAGGGCCTTTTCACTAGCAATTGGAATTGTTGCAGACAGAACTACAAGCTGCACTGGAATTGTGCGAACATCTTCCAAGTGCTGGAGAGCTGGCCGAAAATCATTATCTGTAAGAGCCAGCTGGCCTTCATCAAAGATAAAACGATTGACTTTCTTGGTATTGTGTATTCTGGCAACTGTTTGGCGCCACCCAGGTGTACGAGATCGATCAGCAGAGACCAGAATCAAAGCATGATTGCCTGTAATTATTTCTTCTTCTGCTCCAGTATAATGTTCAAAGGGAATCTTCATTTGTTTAAGTTTCCGCTTATAGTCACTGATTAGTGACTTGAGAGGAAGAATGACCACAGTGACTTGGCCCCCTTCTATCAAGGCTGGAATGATTGCCAGCATTGTTTTTCCAGCTCCTGTTCGCAAAAAGGCACAAACATCTTGTTTGAGTTGGAGCACTGCTATAACTGCATGCTTTTGTTCAGGAGATGACCATGTTGCTTGTGGATTATGGAGTGCAGCACAAAGTCCTGCCAGAGCAGCTGACTCAAGATCTATTGAAACAATTTTTAACATCATTGTGTTGAAAGGAAAATTCATCACATACTGCCAGTCAAATCATATTTTTCAATTTGTGGAGATGAAATATCCTGTGTGATGATTTCTACTGGACCATCACTTGATAATGCATCATGAATACTGGCTTTGTCATCAGTAACATAGCTGAGGTCACCATCTGAGATATAAGAGCTCTCAGAAGGAGCTGGATTAGAACTGGAGATGTTGAATTCTGAGATGAATTCTCTGTTGAGCAGTGGAGATGATGTCAAAGCAAGGCTATTTTGACATGTTTGAGTATTTCTGTCCTGTCCATTTTGACTGGCATATAACTTCAATGCATCCTGGATTTCAACTTGCAAATTTGTCCCTGCAATAGAACAAAGCTTAATCTTATAATATGAAAGCAAAGATAATAAGATCTCACTGAAATTAGTTAAAGCTTGCTCAATTGCAGTGGTCACTACATGTTGAACAGCATTGGGTATCCCTTGTAACACTTGTTCAGTGATAGCACTGGTCATTTCAGCAGTGATTTTTGTAGCAGATAATGTGGGAGCAATTAAAGATCCCTTGCTTGAAGGTGAAATAGCACCAGCTTGAACTAGTTTGTCAAAGTGGATTGCTTGGCAATCATAATAGGCCAGTCCAAGACCTCCAGGTACAGCACGAGAGATGATTTGCCAATCTGTACTGGCATCCAAATATAATGGCAGTACATCTTCAGCCACTCCAGAGAGTGCATCTGCACTGAGGCCATAAATGCGGTTTTCAGTGCGACGGCTATGTGTTGCTTGCTGAGCTGAGATGGTGTCTTGCTCATCAATTTCCATTAGATCATCAAGTCCAGAGCATAGCTTGCGTCGAAAAGCAATTGAGACTTGTCTCCATGCCTGCAATCCAAGCTTTACACCAATGGTCTCCTCTGTATAACTTTGCATAATACGAGAGACCTCAGTGGAAGTGAAGAGCTTGCCATTGTTCACAAATAAATGATCACGATAGAGTTGACGTATGTCTGGGCTATCATGATGGCATATAAATGCAGCCAACTGAGCAAAGGGACGAGCAATAGCAAGATTTTGAATAATGAGATCAGAGGTGACTCCATCAAATGCATGAGGAATGAGCTTTTCTGAGCCGGTGAGAGCTGTTCCTTTGTGATAAGTAACAAGCATGGCCAAGTATTTGCCAAAAGCCACACAATTCCGATGAGTTGATGTGGCAATATTTGTATAAGTCATTGCTGTGAGCTCTGTACCTCGACCTGGTGCACCACCCAGCATCTGTCCACGCACTAGCAAAAGGCCTTCAAATTGAGCATATTGATATAACCAGGAGCGAAGAATCATTTTATTCCATGTTAGAGTTCCATCTTCATGTTCAACAGCAATGAAGCGTTTGCGAAGCAGAGGATCCTTCAGAATGGCAGTGATTAGACTGTCACAATGCTGGTTGAAGGGATTGCGAGGGTCTGTGATGAAGGAATAGCCAACAGCAGTATTGGTTAAATCATCTGCTAGATCATTGTACTGGGCATGTAAGTTCAGGCCACATAAGACATTTTGTTGCCAAGCCTTGATCAAAACATGTTCAATCTTGACAAAGGTGCATTGGATGTTGCTAAATGTGACTTGACAGCCTTCATAAAGCATTGTTTGATAGTGCTTGCGATCAAGCCACCAAACACGAGGCAAAGCCATTGTTGATTCAGCAATAGCAGTTGCACGATGTTGCAGAGATCGCAAGGAGTTGAAGGTGGAATCATATTTTTCTGTGAACCATGGTGCAAGCAATTCCATCTGGAATTGAAAGGAAGTTGTAGGATCTAGTTTGACTTTGCGATAGATTTCTATCATGAAGGTGTTTCGCATACAATATTCAAAGCGAGCAATTGGGCCAGTGGTATATTTTGGATGCTTGAATGATCCATCAGGCTGCAGCATCATCAATGCTAGACAGACAATGGTGGGATCAGGGAACAGATTATCTTGATTTGGTGTCCAAGTGTGTGTCCATAAAGCAATCAAAATTCGCAGCACCTTCATAGATAGTGCAAATGCATGTGGATCAGAAATGGCATCTCGAAGATCATTCAAGCGCTTGTCAGCTTCAGAGGAAAGTGGAAAGACAAGGCTTGTGGATGGTCGCAATAGCATGGCAAGCAATTGAACAACTGGAGTGGTATATTCCTTCATTCTGTGAATATGATCTTGATGGCAATGGAATGGCTGGTTGTTGATACCACTGTATGGCACGATCTTAGTAAATGACTAGAACAGAAAATAAGATACCTACTCTTTAGCAGGATCTGGAGAATTTAAACGTTGGAGAATAAGCTCTGGAATGAAGCTGAACATGTCTTCAGACCCAAGAAATAAACTGTGTACAGCTTCCACCAGTCTTGGAAATTCAGTGGTCTTGACTGGAGCCACCAGAGCAAGCAACTCATCAATTGAATGATTCTTGATGAGCTCTGACCAACGATTGGATTTGAGCCAAGGACTTAAAAGTCTAGGATCAAGTCTGTGGCCAGTTGGCTTGCCATCTAAAGCTTCCATCCTGCTTCGCAATTCATGAATAATTATTTGGGCTGGCTGCTTGATTGGTTGCAATGCAGGAGTAATTGGAAAGAATGATCGATGCAAGGTGTGATTCAAGCGCTGAGCATAAACTTGGGTCCATGTAGTTGGAACTGGCATTGTGTTATGCTCCATATTATGGTGTTTGAGCATGCTAGATTGAGCACCATAAACTTTATTGCATAAGTTGCATTGCCAGGCTGAATGCACAGATAAACCCAGAATTTCATCCCTGATAGCAGTATCCATAAGAGGAAGTTGGGGTGAGAGCATGAGCAGGGCTAGATCCTCATCTACTAGCTTTTGGTCAAGTCGTATTCCACAATCACCATGCTGGTTTTTAATGTGCTCTACCATATGGCCAGGTGCCAATGCAATAGAGCAAGTGAGACAGATTAGGCAAGCAATATTGGTGTTATATGCAATGCCAAATTTTTGAAGATAGTTGGGATGAAGTAGTTGTGATTTGACTTGTCTGTCATTTTTAGTTTTCTAATAAAAAGGTATTAGTAACAAAATGAGTAGTCAAATGTTGAGTATACCTGACAGTCACTAGAATCATCATTAAATCCAGTATCAGTCATTCCTGGTGGTTGATTCTGATGATCTTAATAAATTCAAGAGCATATAATAAGACATAGAGCATACCACATGTCCCAGCCAGTGGCACTGAGAACTGTGAACATGTTTTTTGAGACTAAGAGTAGAGTTGTATTGGTGGCCATTAGGAAACTTGGAGCATATGCAGAAGAAATTATTTGTTTCAGAATCTCGATGCAATGTCACAGTAGTGTTGAGATATGTGACCTCTACAGAGTCAACACAAGTTCGAGTATGAGCATCACGAGCTGATTTTGCTTGAGCATAGGTCTCTGCTTCAAAAGACTGTTGACAAGTTGTGCAAGAAGCAAAAGCAGTGGTTTGAGCCATAGATTATGTAATGATCACGTGATGTCTGCTTTTGGAAGGTAGCAAAACAGGAAAGAGTTCCAACAAGTCAGGATCAAAAATTCCAGGAACTGTACATCTTAATCAAGTCAACAAATACAAATCCCGGCAACTAAACAAATGACCGAAGCATGCAATCTTTTCAAAGTTACACCTTAGATGATCTACAACTAATTGAATCTCATACCCTCCTTACAGTCACTTTTTAGATATTACAAAGACTAGCAATTTTCATTGCCATTCAATGCAATACACTTCAGAAAAGCAACAAGTTATATGCTATAATCCAAGATATCAAAGGCACTAAGAATTCTATGGAGAAGAAGCCATCTCAATATCCTTGTCCAATGCTGCACCTCCAATAGAGCTTTGAGAAGCAGAGACCACTTTCTTGGTTGAAATTGGCATTGCTGCTCCTTTGCTACTACCACTGTCACCCCCACTATGATTCAACTCAAAGCTCTTCTGAAGCATATCACAAACACCTTCAGGACCCCTGGGTTTCTTGGCATTGGCTGGTCCATGTTCATGTTGTTCAGCTGCTCAAAATGAATCTTATAAAAACATCAGAACAGATAATAAGACAAGCATACTAGATGTTGAACGACTCCGCTTGCCCTTGACTGATGAACTTTTTTGAAGAGCTGAAGATGTCCCTGAAGCTTCCTCTGAAAATGGTCTTAGAATCTGCCAGGTCACTTTATAAGACTGAGTAGCATACCTCTTGGTTCCAATCCACCTTGATCAACCACATCATCATTAGAAGTCTTGGTCTTCCCCTTGCCCTTGCTAGAGCGTGCTAAGGTATAATCATAAGCCAGCCAAGATCTTTTTGTTACTAAAACACTTACATGCAGACCTTATAGCAGCAACAGTTGGTGTACGAACAAAGGACTTCTCTGCATGTTTTAATTTCTCCTGGGCAGCCATACGTTTTTCACGAGCACGTTCCAAGCGTAGCACATCACGATCCTCCTCTTTTTCAGTCCGGTTCAAAAGCTCCATGTTCTCTGGTGAATGCCAAGCAATCATTTCTTGATTAGTCGGAATCCAAGGAAATTCAGGCAAGGGTAACATCTGCTTGTGAATCATTTCAACATTTTCAGAGGTGAGTGGATTGTTGAAATTATAGTCATGTTGCAAAAGATGCTTGGCTCCATTTTGCAACTCTTCAAATGATGCCTGTAGACAAAACTATCTTAGAATCTGACCAAGTCAAATTCTAAGACTCACCTGATGAAGGTCTTCCAAAATACGTAAAAATGGCCTTTTTAATGTCTTCACTGGCTTGTTGGTCTTTGGATCATTCACAATGCAGTGATAGAGTGGATTTTTCAAAAAGAGCTCGAGCAATGTTTGATGTGTAGTATTGACACTCTTCACTTGAGATTCCAGTGAGCGCATAGAGAGGAACTGCTCAACATCTTCAATTAATCCAGCCTTGAGGATGTCAGTTGAGTTTCCTTCAGCTGCATATTGATCAGCAGGGCCAATGCAGTACCAAGCTGGCCAATCCTTCAAGTCATCCACAATGCATCTGACTCGGGGATTCTTCAAATATGGAGTATCCCCTCCTTGATAAATGTTGTCAGTGTCATCAAGTTCATCATCACTATCCAAGTCAATGCAACCATAGAGGGCATGAGCACCAATCCAAAAGAATCGAACCAAGTGCCGCAATTTGTTGGTTCGATTTTTATTGCTCTTCTCCATCCCTGGGATTTTGGTCCACTGATAGCAAGTTCTCTGCAGAATATTCTCCAAGATGGCACCATCTGTAGCTTGTTCATTCTCTTCATCAGATCCAAGAGTTGCATAGCAATCCTCCAACTCATCACTGTCAACACCATCTATAATACCAGCCAGGATAGGAATCATCTCTTCCATTGCTTCAAGATGAGGATCACCATTGGGAGGACCAGTGAGCAATGGAACGACCTTGTTGAAAAGGTATGGTGGAGCATTTTTCTCCTTTGGATGGTTGGCAATGTTGTAACGACGAATGTCTTCTAAACCAGAATGACGAAATCGGAAAAGAGTGCCTAGCCAATTGTTGATGGCTATCTGGACCTTTCTAGTATCAGCTCTGGGATTTTGCTTCTTGTAGGCAGACCACAATACTGAGTAGACTGTTGCCGATCCACTAGTATATGTGGTTTGACTAAGCATTGCCTGGACCAGAGGTTCATAAAGACCAGCAATCTGTCCAGTCATTGAGCATCTTAGAATATGACCAGAGCAGATTATAAGATCTCACCATAATCATAGATTCTTCATGCTCAGTCATGGCATCACAAACAGACATGATGAATTCTGCTGTGACCACAGGATGAGCTGTATAATACTTCGGATAAAACAATTGACCTCCAAGTTGGGCCATTGTAAGCCAATTCAACTTGTTGGGAATTGCATTGATGATCTTCTGAGCCACTGGATCATTGGCAAACTTAGCATGAGCAGATTTGATCCAGCTATCCAAGTTGTCCAAAAGGGAGGTCATATAAACATCAAAGACCTCCTTCCCATAGTTGGCCATGAAATCATCATCGAGCTGGTCACGATTATAGCCAAAAGAGTCCAATTTGGTCCGATAAATGCTAGATGCATTCTTCAAGAGGCAGTAGAATTTGTCATCCAATATATCGAATCGGGTTTCTTTCTTAGAAAAGTCAAGACCATCAAATACCCAGAGTTTCCCAAGCAGCTTGCGTCTCATTTGTATGAATTCGTCAGAACCAAAATCTTCAGAACTTGGAAGTGTGGAAAAGTCAAGGAGAGAATGGGCAGAAAATAGGCATTCAAAAGTGAGGGCCATCCATTGGAAATATACGATGGCATAGGCACTGGAAGCACGACGCCAGCGAGTCAATGCAGTGACTGAAAAAGGCATGTCACGATGAAAATAGCTGTTAAAGCATAGGCGCGAATAAGCATAGACAAGGTCAACAGAGGACAAAGCTTTGATGATACGCCGATCCTTGCTTTCAGTCTGAATTGTGAGAGATGACAGAATCCTGTTTATGTTGTCTGCATCAACCACATCCTGTTGATTGAGTACGTCGAAAAACATTGAGAGTGTGTTTTGCGCAGTTTCCTGGACTTGAAAGATCAACTTGTTGCTGGCCAACTCTGCCTTGATTAAAGCAGCATCTTCATGTGCATTGATCATGTCTAATAAATTGTATCTTAGTTTTTACTCTGAGCATTTTATAAGATGAAAATATCGCACCCAAATCTAGTACCTTTGCTACCCAAGTCACTTCTCGAAGTTCCTTCTTCAAATTCTCCAGCTCCTCCACCAAGGGCTGTCTAGAGCGAGTGTTCTTGCCAGTGTCATCAATTTTTGCGATCTGTGCAGTGATATCTTTGTACACCTCAAGTTTGGGTGAATACTGGAAAGTGCGCAACAGATCTAGGCGGTGACCACCATTGCCCAGAACAGGCATCTGCATTTTCTGCTCCTCAGTTGCATCTGCTAGTGTGAGTCCCTTCCAGCCTGGCAAGAATTCAATCATCTGCATATCTCTGGTATTGAAGGTCAGAGATTCCATTTTGATAGTCTGCTTGCTGACAAGAACATATATAGCATGTTCCACAGAATGATTGTGAAGGTCTTGTCCATTGTTAAGAGCTGTCCACATGTCCTTGAGATCTTTATAATGTTGGGGGCGGCTGTTAATGAGAGCTCTTTGAAGCTGTGCAATCAATCCAAAGCCAAGATCACAGAGTGCAGGCCAGTAACAGTAGCCCATGACAGCTGCCAAGATAATATCATGAAAGGTTTGTCGTTCCTTCACAGAATCCAAAGCAACTGCAGTCAGCTCCTCTGCCTCATCCAGTTTTCTTTGAGCCTTTTTAAGAGCTTTAGGAATCTAAAAAGCTAGCTGAATAGAACATATAACAGGTTTAACAATTTCTTCCAACCTGTTTATCCAGATTTGTGATGCTTCCAATTGTGGTTTTTCTGGGCTAAAAGTATTTCTTAGAATCTGCTCTGAGCAGTTTATAAGATAAGCAGAAAATACCTTGCTAGCTCCGGAATCACTAGTTTTAGTAGACTGACAATGGATCTTAGAATCTGCTCTGAGCAGTTTATAAGATAAGCAGAAAATACCTTGCTAGCTCCGGAATCAGTGGCCTTGATGGACTGACAATAGATCTTAGAATCTGCTCTGGACAGTTTCTAAGATAGGTAGAAAATACCTTGCTGGTGCCGGAATCACTGGCTTTGATGGACTGACAATGGATCTTAGAATCTGCTCTGAGCAGTTTATAAGATAAGCAGAAAATACCTTGCTGGTGCCAGAATCACTGGCTTTGGTAGACTGACAATGGATCTTAGAATCTGCTATGAGCAGTTTATAAGATCAGTAGAAAATACCTTGCTGGTTCCAGAATCAGTGGCCTTGGTAGACTGACAATGGATCTTAGAATCTGCTCTGAGCAGTTTATAAGATAAGTAGAAAATACCTTGCTGGTGCCAGAATCACTGGCTTTGATGGACTGACAATGGATCTTAGAATCTGCTCTGAGCAGTTTATAAGATAAGCAGAAAATACCTTGCTAGCTCCGGAATCAGTGGCCTTGATGGACTGACAATAGATCTTAGAATCTGCTCTGGACAGTTTCTAAGATAGGTAGAAAATACCTTGCTGGTGCCGGAATCACTGGCTTTAATGGACTGACAATGGATCTTAGAATCTGCTCTGAGCAGTTTATAAGATAAGCAGAAAATACCTTGCTGGTGCCGGAAACAGTGGCCTTGGTAGTAGACTGACAATGGATCCTAGAATCTGCTCTGAGCAGTTTATAAGATAAGTAGAAAATACCTTGCTGGTGCCGGAATCACTGGCTTTGGTAGACTGACAATAGATCTTAGAATCTGCTCTGAGCAGTTTGTAAGATAGGTAGAAAATACCTTGCTAGTGCCGGAATCACTGGCTTTGGTAGACTGACAATGTATCTTAGAATCTACTCTGAGCAGTTTATAAGATAAGCAGAAAATACCTTGCTGATTCCAGAATCACTGGCTTTAGTAGACTGACAATGGATCTTAGAATCTGCTCTGAGCAGTTTATAAGATAAGCAGAAAATACCTTGCTAGCTCCGGAATCAGTGGCCTTGGTAGACTGACAATGGATCTTAGAATCTGCTCTGAGCAGTTTCTAAGATAAGTGGAAAATACCTTGGAGGATGACTAAAAGAAGGAAAATGTGGAAATCAGCAAACAATCACTTTAAAAAGTAAATGGACAGTACTTGAGATGCCATTGATCTTATCGCTTATGTAATCAAGAACAGATGATTCCTTTTAAGGATGGTAGTGGTTGAATGTTAAGAAGACAATTGAAACTCAGCTGAAATTTGATCTAGTGACTTTAGGGCAGGTCAGTAATTTGATCATGTGATCTTCAATGTGAACCAAAGGAAGCAAACCTTGAGGAATAGCAAAAGAATTAAAATGATTCTATCTTATAATTTGACTTGGGCAAATAATAAGACTGAGCTATTAGAACAGATTAGTGATCAGATAATGACTGATGCAAACAATAATAAGAATAAGTTGTAAGATCCATAAAATGTGTATTAATTGTTGGTTTTATGAATTTTAAGCAGACAATTACTAGTAGGATTAAGCTTTCACTTTGATAAAAGTGGGACACATTCCAAAATATTACTTGTCTGAAGACTGTGAGTTATTGTCAAGTTGCTTAAATGATTCATGCAATGCTTAGTACTGCTCATCCAAATATACAGACAAGTAAGAAGGGACCAAAAGCAGCTGAGAGCCATAGAATTTTTGAAAGGGGGCCCAATCAGATTTGAACACAGAAATCACTAAGTTTGTAGGAAAGATGTCTATCATGCTGTCTTGAAAACTAACCATTTGAAATCTGAAGCTTAAAGCTAGAATCTAATTGCTGGGAACTTTGACAATTCTGGATAATTTCATAAGCTCAGCCCCAGCTATGAGCCAAGTTTCTAGTAATACAGACAATCCACCTTCTAATAGCCTAAAGCAGAGTGGCAAGAGCAGTCCAGGTCAATGTTATCTTAGAAAATGTCTAGGTTAGATTCTAAGTCTGGACCAATGCCATCTCAGAAAAGGACCAGATAAGGTCCTAAGCTGTGAGGATCATTGGGATCAACTATCTTGAAAAAGAACCAAGTCAGGTCCTGAGCTATGAGGATTGCTGGAATTGCTCAGCCAAGATGATCCCTCAAGAGCAGTCCAGACTAATGCTATCTTAGAAAATGATCTGGTCAGATTCTAAGTCTAGGCCAATACCATCTTGAAAATGACTAGGTAAGATCCGAAGAGTGGGTATCACTGGGATCGCTCAGCCAAGATGATTCCTCAAAAGCAGTCCAGACCAATGCTATCTTAGAAGATGACCAGGTTAGATTCTAAGACTAGGCTAAAAAAGGACTGGATAAGGTCTCTAAACTAGGGATCGCTGGGATTGCTTAGTCAAAATGATCCCTGAAGAGCAGTCCAGGCCAATGCTATCTTAGAAAATAACCAGGTCAGATTCTAAGTCAAGGATGGCTGGGATTGCTCAGCAACTCCTGGCAATCCCATAGCAATCCCTTAGTGTGAGCCCTCCTGAAGCCCAAAAACGGTAGCAAGAGCAGGCCGAGCCAATTTTATCTTAGAAAATGACTAGGTAAGATCCTAAGAGTGGGTATCGCTAGGATCGGTCAGCCAAGATGATCCCTCAAAAGCAGTCCCGACCAATGCTATCTTAGAAAATGACCAGATTAGATTCTAAGACTAGGCTAAAAAAGGACTGGATAACGTCCCTAAACTAGGGATCGCTGGGATCGCTCAGTCAAAATGATCCCTCAAAAGCAGTCCAGACCAATGCTATCTTAGAAAATGACCAGATTAGATTCTAAGACTAGGCTAAAAAAGAACTGTATAACGTCCCTAAACTGGGGATCACTGGGATCGCTCAGCCAAGATGATCCCTCAAAAGCAGTCCTGACCAATGCTATCCTAGAAAATAACCAGGTCAGATTCTAAGTCAAGGATGGCTGGGATCACTCAGCGACTCCTGGCAATCCCACAGCAATTCCTTAAAGTGAGCCCTCCTGGAGCCCAAAAACAGTGGCAAGGGCAGTCCAAGCCAATTTTATCTTAGAAAATAACCAAGTAAGATCCTAAGAGTGGGTATCGCCAGGTCAGATTCTAAGTCAAGGATGGCTGGGATCACTCAGCGACTCCTGGCAATCCCACAGCAATCCCTTATAGTGAGCCCTCCCGGAGCCCAAAAACAGTGGCAAGGGCAGTCCAAGCCAATTTTATCTTAGAAAATAACCAAGTAAGATCCTAAGAGTGGGTATCGCTGGGATCGCTCAGCCAAGATGATCCCTCAAAAGCAGTCCCAACCAATGCTATCTTAGAAAATGACCAGATTAGATTCTAAGACTAGGCTAAAAAAGGACTGGATAACGTCCCTAAACTGGGGATCACTGGGATCGCTCAGCCAAGATGATCCCTCAAGAGCAGTCCAGACCAATTCTATCTTAGAAAATAACCAGGTCAGATTCTAAGTCAAGGATGGCTGGGATCACTCAGCGACTCCTGGCAATCCCACAGCAATCCCTTAAAGTGAGCCCTCCTGGAGCCCAAAAACAGTGGCAAGGGCAGTCCAAGCCAATTTTATCTTAGAAAATAACCAAGTAAGATCCTAAGAGTGGGTATCGCTGGGATCGCTCAGCCAAGATGATCCCTCAAAAGCAGTCCAGGCCAATGCTATCTTAGAAAATGACCTGGTCAGATTCTAAGTCTAGGATGGCTGGGATCGCTCAGCGACTCCTGGCGATCCCACAGCAATCCCTCAAAGTGAGCCCTCCTGGAGCCCAAAAACAGTGGCAAGACCAGGCCAAGCCAATTTTATCTTAGAAAATGACCAGATGAGATCCTAAGAGTGGGTATCGCCGGGATCGCGGGAAGGATCGCTACCACGGTGGGTATTCCGGCGATGTATATAACTAGTGCCGGAATCACTGGCTTTGGTAGACTGACAATGTATCTTAGAATCTGCTCTGAGCAGTTTATAAGATCAGTAGAAAATACCTTGCTGGTTCCAGAATCAGTGGCCTTGGTAGACTGACAATGGATCTTAGAATCTGCTCTGAGCAGTTTATAAGATAAGTAGAAAATACCTTGCTAGTGCCGGAATCACTGGCTTTGGTAGACTGACAATGTATCTTAGAATCTACTCTGAGCAGTTTATAAGATAAGCAGAAAATACCTTGCTGATTCCAGAATCACTGGCTTTAGTAGACTGACAATGGATCTTAGAATCTGCTCTGAGCAGTTTATAAGATAAGCAGAAAATACCTCGCTAGCTCCGGAATCAGTGGCCTTGGTAGACTAACAATGGATCTTAGAATCTGCTCTGAGCAGTTTATAAGATAAGTAGAAAATACCTTGGAGGATGACTA
The DNA here is from genome assembly GCA_018296165.2 of Termitomyces sp. T153. Lineage (NCBI taxonomy): Eukaryota > Fungi > Basidiomycota > Agaricomycetes > Agaricales > Lyophyllaceae > Termitomyces > Termitomyces sp. T153. The sequence continues at coordinate 18,959 of JACKQL020000081.1, forward strand.
AAAGAAGGAAAATGTGGAAATCAGCAAACAATCACTTTAAAAAGTAAATGGACAGTACTTGAGATGCCATTGATCTTATCGCTTATGTAATCAAGAACAGATGATTCCTTTTAAGGATGGTAGTGGTTGAATGTTAAGAAGACAATTGAAACTCAGCTGAAATTTGATCTAGTGACTTTAGGGCAGGTCAGTAATTTGATCATGTGATCTTCAATGTGAACCAAAGGAAGCAAACCTTGAGGAATAGCAAAAGAATTAAAATGATTCTATCTTATAATTTGACTTGGGCAAATAATAAGACTGAGCTATTAGAACAGATTAGTGATCAGATAATGACTGATGCAAACAATAATAAGAATAAGTTGTAAGATCCATAAAATGTGTATTAATTGTTGGTTTTATGAATTTTAAGCAGACAATTACTAGTAGGATTAAGCTTTCACTTTGATAAAAGTGGGACACATTCCAAAATATTACTTGTCTGAAGACTGTGAGTTATTGTCAAGTTGCTTAAATGATTCATGCAATGCTTAGTACTGCTCATCCAAATATACAGACAAGTAAGAAGGGACCAAAAGCAGCTGAGAGCCATAGAATTTTTGAAAGGAGGCCCAATCAGATTTGAACACAGAAATCACTAAGTTTGTAGGAAAGATGTCTATCATGCTGTCTTGAAAACTAACCATTTGAAATCTGAAGCTTAAAGCTAGAATCTAATTGCTGGGAACTTTGACAATTCTAGATGATTTTATAAGCTCAGCCCCAGCTATGAGCCAAGTTTCTAGTAATACAGGCAATCCGCCTTCTAATAGCCTAAAGCAGAGTGGCAAGAGCAGTCTAGGTCAATGTTATCTTAGAAAATGTCTAGGTTAGATTCTAAGTCTGGACCAATGCCATCTCAGAAAAGGACCAGATAAGGTCCTAAGCTGTGAGGATCACTGGGATCAACTATCTTGAAAAAGAACCAAGTCAGGTCCTGAGCCATAAGGATTGCTGGGATTGCTCAGCCAAGATGATCCCTCAAGAGCAGTCCAGACTAATGCTATCTTAGAAAATGACCAGGTTAGATTCTAAGACTAGGCTAAAAAAGAACTGGATAAGGTCCCTAAACTGGGGATCGCTGGGATCGCTCAGCCAAGATGATCCCTCAAGAGCAGTCCAGACTAATGCTATCCTAGAAAATAACCAGGTCAGATTCTAAGTCAAGGATGGCTGGGATCACTCAGCGACTCCTGGCAATCCCACAGCAATTCCTTAAAGTGAGCCCTCCTGGAGCCCAAAAACAGTGGCAAGGGCAGTCCAAGCCAATTTTATCTTAGAAAATAACCAAGTAAGATCCTAAGAGTGGGTATCGCTGGGATTGCTCAGCCATGATGATCCCTCAAAAGCAGTCCAGGCCAATGCTATCTTAGAAAATGACCTGGTCAGATTCTAAGTCTAGGATGGCTGGGATCGCTCAGCGACTCCTGGCGATCCCACAGCAATCCCTCAAAGTGAGCCCTCCTGGAGCCCAAAAATGGTGGCAAGACCAGGCCAAGCCAATTTTATCTTAGAAAATGACCAGATGAGATCCTAAGAGTGGGTATCGCCGGGATCGCGGGAAGGATCGCTACCACGGTGGGTATTCCGGCGATGTATATAACTAGTGGACAGAGACTGGATGCTAGAGAAAATAATTACAGTAATGCATTCCTAGATGATTATTAGACGTTAAGTAGGACTGTGAGTGCAGCAAATCCATGTTCCAACTGGAATACAACTGGCAGAGAAGTTTCACTTGATGCAAAGCACAATAACTGTGGTGATGCATTCCAAGATGATTGTTGGAAGTTTGGCATATTAAGTAGTTGTGCAAGTCTGTCAGCAGTCCAGCTACAAGACTAGAGATACAATAATTCTACTGATGGATTCTGAGATGATTATTGGATGACTGGCTGGATTGAGTAGTTGCACAAGTTCATGAGTGCAGATTGGAACTGAAATCCAACCAGGAAATAATTTCCACAATGTCTTACTAGATCATTATTGAATGTTTGACCAAATGACATGGTTCAATGAGTGCTGCTCAAAGTCAAACAAGTACTGATACAAGTCCAGCACAAGTGCAACTTGAATCAAAGTACAAGTGGACTGGCTTGTGCCAGAGGCAATAATTACTATGATGCATTCCTAGATGATTATTGGAGGATTAGCTAGATGAAGTAGCAATCCAAGTTCAATCAGTCCCACAAGTCCAGCTGTTGATTGCAGATCAAATAGTTCTAATCATGTCTTTCCAGATGACTATTCAATCTTTGGCTAGATGCAGTGTATTAAGAAGGCTTGCTGTCAGTCCAATAAGTACTAATACAGGTCCAGTGCAGGCCCAACCTTGAATCAAGAAGTGAGTTGACTAAGAGCTGGTGTTGTAGTCAATAATCGCTGTCATGCATTCCTAGATCATTATTGCACAATTGGCTGCGATCAGTCCAGTTGTGAGTAAAATAAGTGCAGTTACAAGTCCAGTGCCAGTCCAGCTAAAATATTACCACTAGTGGACTGAGAGTTGATGCAACACATAATTATTATGTGAATCAATTCAAGAACATAATTCTAGTGATCCATTCCCTGCTGATTATTCAACATTTAAGTCCAACAAGTCCAACTGCCAGAGTTCCTATAAGGCATTCACAGATCATTATTGGAGGATTCAGTCCAACAAGTCCAGGTAGCACTCATTAATACAATAGAAAATAACTGTACACATGCATTCCCAGATGATTATTAGAAGATTTGCTGCATGGAGTGTTTGTGCAAGTCCAGCTGTCAGTCCAACAAGTCCAGGCAGGACTCATTAATACAACAGAAAATAATCGTAGTGATGCATTCCCAGATGATTATTGAAAGATTTGCTGCATGGAGTAGTTGTGCGAGTCCAACGAGTCCAGCTGCGAGTCCAACAAGTCCAGCTGCGAGTCCAACAAGTCCAGCTGCGAGTCCTGCGAGTCCAGCTGCGAGTCCTGCGAGTCCAAGTTGGACTCGCTGAGGTGGACCCTATACCATAAAAGGCAACAACTTCCAAATCAAGAACGAGTCCGCGAGTCCTAAGTCAGGTCTGACTTTTGGAAACTATATAACTAGCTCCCTGTCATGCTCAGCGCGAGGCCGACGATCATCGTCACCAGGACCTGTGGAAGGTTTGAAGTCAAGAGATTAGGAAGTTGAGAAGGAAAGAACGAGGAAGCTCACCTGTTAGCAGCCTCACATATACGGTTTGAAGATACGATCAACGTTGACCTGAGCGCCTTGGCGATGTTCCTGGCGCCCTGCTCTCTCGCAGAGAAATTGAGAAAACCGTCGAGATGTTGAGGTGTCTGAGCACGGTGCTTGATCCGTATTCGAGGACTAGCAGTATTCATCGTTACTTAGTTGAACGACCAAAAAGGAAAAAGGAACAAACTGTGCTGGACGCAGTACAAACACCATTGGTTCTTTGCCACTGCGGTGCCCAGATGCTTGCGACCACAGAAGGAACTTGATGATCTCAACTCGATGTCGATATATGTACCAACACTGGCTTGGATCGCAGGAGATGAGAGCTTTGATAAACGCATCGTCTTCAGCCTTCATAGGAATCTCGTGTTCCCAAACAACTCAAGGGTCCAACATCATAACAGATGTGTCTTTGTACTTCCATTATGTCCCGGGCCTACTGAACGATCAACATGGATCAACGTGCCACCATGAAATGTAACAAGGAAAATGCACAGTGCTTTTGAAATGAACAGTCTGTCCCATACATGACTCCATGGCCCATTACCAAGACCGTGGCAAGGACCTGCTACCTCGACACATTCAATGTCACGATCCGTAATCCCGAGTTCTAGGTTGTTCATCTCTTGAATGGGTGGCCATGGAGTGAGCTAGGAAAGCTACACCTATAACCCCGTCTAAATATTAATATGATGGTTTCCATTGGATATTTATAAAGGCTTACGTACCGATGCAATACACAAAACTATGGAAGGCCCTAGCCAGACATAGGATGACACGCTGAGCTGGCTGTTTGATTTTGCGCTGGAATTGTTTCCTAGGAGATCGCTCGCTCTAGCCCAGAACAGGCAAGCTAGCATATGATACCTAATATGAACATACAAAGTCAGGGCGAGAATAGAACTGTAAAAATACTTATGAACCAAAAAAAAAATAGAATCCGTTCGTGATCTCCGTTGCAAAAGAGTACTCATGTCGTGTATAGGATTTTTCACGGATCGTGCAGCGACGAACGCACTCCTGTTTGTGACTTCTGGCTCGTTGTAATTGAGGTAGAATGTAGACAGTCGCATGCAGTGAGTAGTTCGCCTTGAAAGTTTTCTGTCATTGGACGTGACGGAGACTTTCTTGCATTGCCATCAGCTCGGATTAGCTTTGGCCACAGGCCGAAGTACAATTCGGACCGGCACGAACTCACAAGTGAGGCCGCAATGTCGAATTTCGGACGATCATTTAAAACATTGATAACGAAATAAGTACAAGCGCTTACATCAACGTACAATGACCACCTGAACTGCACACAAGTTCACAATACTCATTGGATATGTACAATGACAATGACTCCTCATAATCACCTCCCCCACACTCCCAAACCCAATTCATCCGGCCCCACACCCCCCGACCCATTTCACCATCGCCAACGACACATTACTGTCAGAGTGGTTTAACACGTTCGATACGATGCCCGTCTGGCCAAAAAGCATGGATCCGGGATCGCGGGTGCATGCCCGTAACGAGGAAGAGGCGGTAGAATGTGTCCATGGAGGATGTAGAGAGGGCGAGGGTACGGGATATAAGGTCGTATGTGCGTTTGGAGCTACCAGATGGGATTAGCTGGAAAAGAGTTCTCGGGACTGAGTGGATTAGAGACAAGCAAGCGAAACGGTCTCGACGTCCAGATGCATAATACATTGAGAACTTACCAGCCCTAGCTTTGAATGCTAAAAGATTGCCGCTGGCTGTTTCGATGTCTCCTGGGTTGATGCTAGCACCGAGCATGACCGTGTCCATGTCAAAGTTCTCGAACCTGTATGTCGAATTACCCAATTTCGCGATACCAATCCTGCAAATGAACATTCCAAGCGAGCATTAGATTCTGTAAGGAGAAATGGAGGGAATGTATGCCGATCAAATGCGTATGCAGTCTTCCTGGAATAAGAACACGCAGGGCAGTCTTAGTGGCCTATACCACCTTAAAGCACTCGTGTAAAGCTAGATTATTGAGGAGCCTCTGAGGTGGTACTCCAAGCATTACATTCTGCCGTTTCAAAAGATGGGAGCACGAGACATCGCCGCGGTAGGGCATGTTGGTACAGTACCAGACTCTGTATGTATGTACGATGGAAGCCATGAAGTCAAAAGTCGGAGTTGAAGTCGACAGTGACTTTGTGGCTTCCTTCTTGACCGCATGAGAGCTAGGATTACAATCACTGCCACACGACACCATCTCTATGTGCGCACGACACTCATTCGTCGGTTTGAAAGATGGAAGTGCAAAACATCAGCGTTGATCATTGCAACGAGCGCTAGCTTTAGTAATCAATTTGGCCTCTTTCAATTGCGGCTTACTTGTTCACAAGTGTCGCGCTTGGGGTTGCCCATGATATCGTCTTTGGCGCTCCATAGATTTCACCAGATTGACTGAGCTGAGCGCAAGCGATGCAGAACGAACGCTAAGTGAAATTGATCGACTACCTGGCAACTGACTCTAACACGTCAGAAGGACCAATAAAGAGAAGAATTAAGGAGTCTTATCGAACGAAAGGAGGATGAACGTTTGAACCGGCATCTAAGTTTGTGTTCGGACAGTTGCCCATGACAACGGCGTGCGAATCGACGAGGTCCGAATTTGCCGATCAGCTCATTTCCAGTGTTTTTTCCTGTTCTTGAGGTGTACCACAACGTTACTACTACTTTCACATTCTTTTTCAAACTACGTTCTTTATTTTTTCCTATCTATCTACCTCGCCGGCGCCGCTTTGACCTAGCTTTAACCGGTTAATTCTGGGACCCGAGTTAACCACGTGTGGACTTCGTGGAAAGAGCATCTGTCTAAAGAGGGTTATATCGCCGAGGACGAGGAACATCAAGTTTGTCTCGCCGCTTCGAGTCTTTCCTTCCTTGGTTTCTGACGACTATCACGATTTCCTCCGACAGAACGTATCTGACTTGTTTTGATCTACCGTGCCATTATTCGTGAGTTGCATGGCTTTCGTTAGTATGTTCTAGCACTTATACGAGCAGACGACGAAAGACTTTCGACGATAACCAACGATTATATGCCAAAAATGACGATTTTGAGCACTAGCTACCACGCCAACAACGATAATGCGCCTCATTCCATCCTCAGCCACTCGAGCGCCCATGTCCAGTTTTCTTCTTCCCCCATATCATCATACGCTCTCTCAGAACATCTACCACTTTCGCCAGCGTCTGGACCTACGCCTGGCTTTCCAACGACACCAGCGCTCGACATGAAGCGTCTTCTCGCAAAGCCTGCTCCGCCATATGTCCACACACATGGCCATGCTAAAGGTAGCGGGAGTGAGTCCGAAGGTTTCTCAGATAACTCACAAAGGAAACTCTCACTCGTCGATCACGGAGCCGTGCTACCGAAAGTGGGGAGATCGAGAAGCCTACAGTCACTTCTGGACCACCGGAAGGAACGCGAAATGAACGCCAACGCCACCGCCACCGCACCCAAAAAGGATAAGATGAAACACAAAGAGAAGCGTCCACGCAATGTTTTACGGCGCCGACCTTCAACATCGACGCAATCGCATACCGCAAAATCATCTCCCGTGCTGCCTACGACAACAATGACCACTGCAAAGGCCACTGTTTTCCCACGAAACTCGCCTCCCCCTCCTCTTACTCCACGGTCCCCACTCACCCCACCCATGTTTCCTGCCATGTTTTCTTCCGGCTCTCCTGCCTCAAACACTTCTTCTCCTCTCGGATCAACCCCATGTCCGATGACCACGCCCAGTTCAAGTCCCCGGTCCGGGGTGTATTCCACGAGACCGGTGTCAAGCTTCAATAAGCCGCTTCCTCCGCCACCACCAGATGAGGAGAATGTTCTGGATCGGCCTTCTGGGTCTGGTCTGGCCCAACTGCGTCACGTTGTCGAGGAATATGTAGTTAATGTGACGGATGAGAAGGGAAAGCATGTCGATCCCAGAGCGAGGCTGAGAGAATTGAAGGGTAAGTTTTTTTCTGGTTGCTTTGTATTTTTGTTTCTGTATTTTTCACACCTTACTTCTTCAACATTTTGACTGTCATACCTTTTTACGTCGTATTTGTTTTTCACCTGGTGTACTTGTCATTTCATCCGGAATGTCGTCAGGTCTCCTTGTCTCGTTGACGACGACTACATCCACACCAGTCCTGTCTGTCACTGTGTTTCACGTCTTATATATATTATCAATTGAGTCTACTGATGACTTGGCTCCTCACCATTTCCGCCTTTCCTTCTTCTAATTACTCCCGCTTCTTACACCAGTACTAATGATGTTTTCTCAAAATTCAGGCCATCCTTGCCCGTCTTCGTCATCCTCATCGCCTTCGAGATCCCATCCGTCCTCTCCATATTTATATCATCATCCTCACCATCTCAGTGCTGTTTCGTTGAATGGCCGTTCTTCTCGCAGCCGATCTCGTTCACGGAATACACAGCCCACTGATTCTGACCCCAGCACCATCCTTACTCCTGCTGCTGCTGTTGTCGCCGCCTACAAACAACAGGAATTTCAGTGCGAGGTGTCAATTATTGAGCGTAGCAGTATCGATGTCACCACAAACGTGAACGAATTTGGCGAGCTCAACCGCGGGAAGAAGGCAAAGAAAAGACCACATACATCCTCTGGGCACGAACGTTCTGCGACTGAGCCCCGACCTCAGATGTCCGCTCCGCAACCCAAGATCCAGAACGTTGAATTGGATGGAAAGCACCAGCCTTACTACACAGTATTTGGCACTGACTCGGACCGTGTAGTAGCTGCTGGCGGACCTCAAGATCGGCACCACCTCTCGTGGGAGATCGTTCCTCCGTTCACTCTCACTCATAAGGGGAGTATAGGTGGTGGCGGAGGCGGTCTGCGAACGCTCACGCGGAAAGTCTCCGGGCATTTCAAGCGAGCCGGGAACGGGACACAGAGCGAAGAGGAGGAGAGGCGGCGCGTGAGTTTGAGCGTCGAGAGGGAGAGGGAGAGGGGGCGGGCGAGTTTCCACGAGAAGTCTAGGATGCGGGCTGTGCTTGGGAAAGGGGAGAAGGGAGGTCTGTCGCTTAGGTTGTCGATCGACAAGTTATCAGAGGTGAAGGCCTTCAAAGCGGACAGGGAGGGGAAGGAGAAGGATACGACCCCGACATCTGCGACGAAGTCCCCAGGGAGTGGACCGTCGACACCGAGCCCCAATAGTGGCAGTGGGAGTAAACTCTGGAAGTTGATGAAGAAAATCTCAACGGGCGGGTTGAGGGAGAAATTCGTCCATGACGAGGTACCACCTCCTGTCCCTTCCCTCCCAAAAGAGTATGCTGTACCAGATCCGACAAGAGCATTTGAGATTAAGACGGAAGCATCGACTGCCTTGCCGCTCGCAGAAGGACTTGGCCAAGCTGTGCGAAAAAAGGCATCTAATATTCTTGGAGTGAAGATGACGTCGCACCCTGGATCTCCTATAATAAAGCCATCAATACCGTCGTCACCCCTCGTTACCCAGGTTCCAATTCCTTCTGTACGTCCGTCTTCAAGTGCTCCGAGACCGAGCACCACTACCTGCTCATCTTCACCTGTGTCTAGTGACGTGGCTTCATCACGGTTCTTTGCCTGCTACAATCCCTCGTCATTGTCGGCACATTCCAGCACATCATCGCTCCCAATTGAAGACAGTACATACATTCCTCCGCTCCCTCGGTCCTTTTTTGCCATCAACGACGGCGTTGGCCAGCATATCGTGCCTCCCAGTGAGCTCGGGAATATACACGTCCAGTCCGACGCTGGACATGAAACTGGAGGGAGTGAACCTTTATCTGTCTTGTCCTCCCCCAGGAATCCTAACACTCCTTCTCGCAGCCACATGAAATTACGGGTCGTCGTACCGAGCGTACCTTCTTCCCCGATCAAGACACCCCGCGAGGGCGATGACTATGTTATCACCCATACCCCTGCCCCAGAGATGGTGTCATTGCCTCTTCCGCCGCGCCGGCCAGGGGCACCTCTTGGTCGTATGAGGAGAGATACGTATACATCAATTACACCGCAGGCGGGGTGGGGTAACCATGAGGAACAGAGTGGGGACCACGAGACAGATAATGAGGATATGAATGAATGGGAACGGATATGGGGCGGAAGCTCGAGTCTTAGGACAGATCTGGACGATATCGACGAGAAAATACTTGATAGCCGCTCAGGATCACCCATGATCCCGTCTTTCTCCACAGAAGACCCCATTAACATCTTCCCTTCAAAATGTCCGTCAACGATATCCAAGCGTTCGAATTTCAAACCCTCCCCATTTATTTCTACCGCAACTTCTCCGTCGATAATGCGCCCCTCTCCCTCACGCTCGCATCTCAATGTCATGGGCGAAATTGACATTCCAGCAGAATCACTGTTTCCTCCACCACGTCCAGCACGGAACCCGCAACGTCCGGCCTCAACGCCGACCCAGCCTAGTCAAACTCTTGCTTTTGTTCTCGATTCTGATAGGCATATGGACTAGCGTCGATTTGTAGCGCTGCCTTGGCAGACCCATCCGATTCGTCGTGAGTCTGCGTCCGTACAATCTGTCACGATCACGAATTTACATCATGACACCTACGAAACGCCATGGAGTCGGACAGGAGGCTGATCCCCAGCCACACTGTCGAAGCGGGAAAAAATATGTAGTTGGATAGCTTGCGGCAGCGGCGCAAGCGTTCGATCCTGAGGATTTAAGTCAGGAACTACCGGACTGTTTATGATTATGAAAATATGGTGACGCTAACTTTTATTCCATCTAATATAAAAGCTTTCGTCTACTTTGCTTCTACTCGTACCATTATATAACTAATAATATTAATATTCTATAGCTAACTCAAGACTCTCAGTCTCAGAATTTGCTGGACCTCATGAAACATATACCTCAGCAGCAAACTCTGACCTTGAGTTAGGTCAATCGTAAGTTTCGGGTGTTTTCGAGAGCCACGTCTCTAATAGTCATCGCCACATCAGCTCGACCTATGATCTTTTGCTGAAATCAGGGATTGCAAACGACTGACCGTCGTAGTAATGGATACAGATGTGCACAATGGTTTCGCAATTCAAACGCACCCATTTCGGCACCGAGAAAGAACTTCTTTAGTCAAGAGAGGAAATGTTCATATAACAAGTAAATGGCTAAGACAAGAAGTCTTTACTAACGCAACCCTAAGAAACAAGTATGGCACAACCAAAACCATAAATTCTCAATCTTTATTTCAAGAGATAGGTTAATGATCGTTGTTTGTTGAGCGGACAACGCTTCTGCTGTGAGGATACGATCAACCAAACGTTCTAAAGAAGAGTGCAGGTTCGAACCGCATGATTCTTGAAAGGAGAAGATGGTATATATATCGACAACTGTCTAGGTAGTGTCCTAAGAAGTATCTGTTTGTGATCATCGGTCAGCTCCCATATTTTGATTTCAGGTTTGCTCCTGTCTAATGTCATCCCTAGAGGTTCCGACAACGATATCACATAACTTTCAATTTGTTGCGTGTTTCGTGCACTGTGCAGTTGTCCGACCTTGCGAGCAGATATTTCACTTCAATACAATTCAATAATATATTACTTGAGAATGTAGTGTATATTGGACAATACTGAAGAGGAAAGGTACCGCATAGTATTTTATACCTGGGCACAAATGTAACGGCATCAAAATGGCAATTGAAATTACGAAGGCTTGCATCTGTTTCACGTCTGAGGTTTCATGGATTATACGCTGAAAGAAGGTAATCGTAGAAAAAACGAGGCGCCAAGCTCACGACTCGATGTGTGCTGGTTGTCAGGCCTGGACTCTGGTCGGGCGGTTCACTTATTAAAGAGGGCCACTACGCTGCTGTTTGATGCTGCTTGGCACGCCAAGTCCGGACCGAACACGACTTTGTTTCACCTCTTCATTTGTTTTACGTGTTCTCACTGTTCATGCAAAGCACCGCGCGATGTACAGTGATATAGTCACTATCGAATTTCAGGTAAGTCACGCATATCCTCCCATGGATCACATCTATTCCACGGTAATAAAGAGCTTACCAATGACCTTTGGTTTCTCTCTTAGACTTGTATATTGAATTGCACTACGATATCTTCTGCTGTGTCTACAAGGTTCTTAGAACTTCATTTAGCCTTTGCACATGACACTGAGCTCGTGTTCATCAATTATATGGAATCATCTATCTGTGTAAGTATGAAGTTGTCGGTCTGCAGCATGGTATGGGGATCGTCTCCGATTGTCCGCTATTCATCTGAGCAGTCTTGTCAATTCTTCCTATCTTAGTACATAATCGCAACAGAACTTCGCCGAGCCTACCATCACATGAAACATCTGAATGACAACTACAACCTACGGAGCTGCCTCTAAATCATCAATCCACCATCGACGAACCACCAGACTGACTAATGCCAACACGGCCGTGTTGTCTTCACTAGCGAGGGTTTCTAGTTAGAAAAGCTGTATTCTTGTCATCACGTCAAGCTTCCTGCTGTGTTCGGATTCAGGTTCTTGATCTTACAAATGGTGAGTCACCTCTCCATAAATTTTTACCTCTTCAATCGCATTGTAACGTATTCCTCTACAACCGTGACCAGCGCATCCACTTCCCTTCGACTTCCCAATAATAGCGGGTCACGCTGTGTGATATTTCGCAAAGCGACTGACCTTCGACGCTGTCATTTACCCTCCCCGAGCGTTACTCGATAATGTTTGAATTATGAAGGTGAGAAGGCTGTCTTAAGTGAAACATTTGACGTACGAGGCGTAATTGCTTGGTACGGAAATTAAAATTGTGGTGGCTAGTGCAGACGTTCTTGCAGGGGTCTCCTTCTAATAGCTGACTTGCACGCGTACGCTCCCATAGCTGGGTACCAACAGAAACAATTATCCTCCAATTATGTACACGTGCTGCCTTATCAGGACACGTTTATTATCTACGTCAATTGAATTCTCGATATTGAATACGGTTACTGTCGATTCTCCAAGCCCTGTTTTAAGTAACACGAGGGCTTCTGCTCAGATACCAGTTCCACCTCATCGAGAACCTTTAGGCTGGCGCAGACGAAGGTACACGGGCTACCATTCGCAATATCGACATCGGCTCCAAGGACACGTTTACGGAGAAAGTGACGTGAATGGATGCAGACATGAAGAGAGTCCGTCGATGGACATTGCAGCGATGAGAGGACGCTGACAGTCCCTCCTTTTCCTCTCTGTCGCACCTTGCAGCCTTACTTTGGAAATCTCAGTGCTGACTTTCTTGCAGCTCATGATGAACGCACGGATGCACATCAGCTCTTCCCTTCTTTGGAGGGGTCTGGACGTCGAAATCATGCTTAATTCATTCTCTGCTTTTTCGAACCTTTTTGCGCGCTCTTTCGTGAACTTGTTAGATCCTCGCCTACCATGTACGACTCCTTGTCATTGTCTCATGCTCGTTGCTCTGAGTCATTCTATATCTTATGCTTGTATGACCCAGCTTCCTGTAGATTCGCACTGATTCGATGTACTAAAATCTACATGCTCAATATATTTTGTACGGTGTATCAATATAACCTTACTTGTCGTGTAACACCTTAAGGAGAATGAATGATCTCGAACACCATTGCTAGGTTTATCGACGACTGAAGGCTGTAACAAAAAAAAAGTCGGCACCTCTATGTGAACATTTCGGCAGGGGGAATCGAACCCCAACTGTTATGGGCCAATTGCATTATTTATGCCAGCAAGTGTTGGCCTTTGCACCATACCGATTTACTTATCAGTTACGATTGAGATGTTGATGTGTCAAGATGTCGCAGGGGATGGACGAAGGGAGAGGTTAATTAGTTGGGCCTTGAAGACATGAAGAAGACAGAGGTGGATGGTGAATGGTGAATGGTGAGCTGATCTCTGAGGGTAAGTAAAGTATGGTTTGAATCTTGGACGTCGCAGAATCGGATATCGATATCGATATAGATCTGAGAATAACGAAAATGAGAGCAACGCTCTTCCTCATTTTGTACGGGGAGTCGAACTCCGAGCTCATAATCGCATACGTTACCATACCGGATACCGTTTAAACTGGGGAGAGATTCCAAACTCTTGTGGACATCTTGTGTAAGTGAGTCTCGTCTCGAATTTCAACGTTCAATTTCGAACTCATGGGTCGCTGGAGTAGACCACGTGGAGGAGGGCAAAGTGTAAATGGTGAATCGGGGGCTGGGCCATAGGGCTAAGTCACAGACTTGAATAATCACTGAAAAAAGGAATGAGATGATGGAAAAAGATACTTAGTTCAACTTCAGCAATGGAGGTACAAGAAATTGAACTCCGAGCTGCCGCAGCCCGCATAGATACAAAATTACAAAACCGCACCATGGAAGGAAGGATCTCTGTTCAGTCGTCCTGGATTATATATATATCAAGTTAGTGTAGAGCTTAACTATAGAGATCTCGCGTCTTAATCCCCTCCCCGCGCGGATATATAGCGTGGATGCCAAATAATTGAGGTGATAATGATGACAATGTTGAGGGAGGGAATCATTAATACATATACATGGGGAGAGGAGCTAAAAAGGAGCGGAGTGAAGGCTTGCGTGAGTAGATAATCATCGGTCAGGATCCTTTGGCACGGGCCTGTAAGCTCGTTGGTAAAGATTGTAGGGCAAAATGTACAACCATCTTCAATACATAGTTCCGGTACGGGGAATCGAACCCCGAGCTGCCGCGATGGACACCATTTGTTGAAAGGCGGCAATGTTAGCCGTTACACCATACCAGACATTAAAAGAAGCATGCTTACCAGTATATAGTCAGATCTGAATTTCAGCGGCTGAAATTTGTCGTCGTCGTAATTCCGGCGGGGTAACTTGAGCTTAGGTGTTTGTACAACTTAAAAGAATGGATCCGCAAATGGGTTCAGTTCAGTATAAAACATCCCAACTTGCTTCTCCGGTATGGAGAACCGAACGCCGAGCGCGTCAACCATTCCGCAACTCCGACGGCAATGAGTAGCCATCATACCGCACCGGATTGGGGGTGGATTGTGTGTATGGGATCGAGTGGGATGATGAAGATGTCCGTGGGCCCTGACCGTGAATGGACCGAATAATAGCATTGGTAAAAGCAAGGGAAGTTGAGGTGGCATGCTAGAAGTCGTCGTCGTTCATTTCGTTCATTCCTGCGGGATGGGTGTTGTACACAGGCGGATTCGCGAATGGGTTCATCGGTACAAGTAAGTACAAAACGCTTTAATGAACCAGTTATTCCGGTACAGGGAATCGAACCCCAAGCCGCCGCGTCAATCATTGCATGATTCTTCTGAGAGGCGGCAATGGTAGCATGTACAGCATACCGGATTGTGGGTGGATTGTCTGTATGGGATTGAGTGGGATGTAGATGGAAGGCCGCGGGCCGTGAGTGGTGTAATAAGAGTAGGGAGAGCATGCGGTTAAAGTTGTCGTCGTCGTCGTTCATTCCAGCGGGGTACTTGAGCTTGGGTGTGGGTGTTTATAAGTAAAAAAAAAGATATCGATTCGCGAATGCGTTGTTCAGCACTGAGTAAAAACTATTCCCGAATGTCTTCATTCCAGCACGGGGACTCAAACCCTGAGCTTCTATAAACTCCTTGTGAAAGGCGGGAATGGCAACGTTTACACCACACCGGACTGTGTGTGAGGATCAAGTGGGATGTCGATCGAAAGCCCTGTACGGATTATCGTGGTGGCCACCCATAATAAAGGTTGAGAAAAGCAAGGAAAGCTGACGTACTGTAAGTAAACGTGGGACTAGAAGTCGGTGTCGATATTTCACCACCAGAAATAAGTTAAAGTAAGAAAAGCCAGATCGATGGGCCGAATGCCTTCAAACCAGCAATGCAAAAATGACAAGTTACAAATTTGAGTTCCGGTACGGGGAATCGACCCCGAGCTGCCGCGATGGGATATACAACAAATCCTGAAGATATGAAAGGCGGCAATGTTAGCCGTTACACCATACCGGATTGGTACAACTACTAAACCCACGTTGGACTGAAGACAGCTCCTACGATTTCAGTTCTATACGATAAGTACGCCTGTAGAAGACAAATCTGGATTGTCCAGACCGGTCATTGAGGTGACAAGCACGGAAGACCGTGCCGGTTCCTTTTGACAAGCAAGGACCACGTGGCACAGTCGTGACCCCATCAGCACAAGTCCCCCATACTTATCCTTTGTTCCCGATTTATCCTTTCGAGTCCTTTATCCACACGCGCGTTCCTTTGCAGTACTTACAGCCTTGAACTTGTCATTGCAGTTTTTTGCTTTTTTTGATCGTGGACGCCCACAGAGGAATAACCGAGCAGCAGGAACTTGAAAACGCGAACAAGCTACATACATTCGTGAGCGCGGCGTTTAGATTTATGATGGCTGGAGACCGCGAGGAGCAAGCAACAGCAACAGCAGAAGCAGAGGGATCGAACAACAACCCGGGTATGTTTCAAGTTCAGTATGACGAGACAGACATGCCGCCGCTTGTCGAGCCGCCCGCGAGTATGACGTACACATTCTCTGCTACTGCGCCCGTCAGCACGCCTACGATTGAGGAGGTAGAGTCTTATGTGTTCTCGGGACCACTAAGGAATACCTACCACGGGAAACGCCGCGACGCGTCGTATATCCCACGTCCGCCTAATGCTTTTATACTATTTAGATCGTCGTTTATACGTGAGCAGAATGTTACGGGAAAGGTCGAGGGTAATCATAGTAATTTATCAAAGATTATTGGTACGTTCATTTTTATCACTACTAGCTTGATTTCGAATTGTGCGACCAGGGAAATACTGGAAGGCACTTCCAAAGTCTGAACATGATGCTTGGGAGGCCAAGGCTGTAGAGGCGCAGCTCGAGCATCGTCGGCGATTCCCTGATTGGCGGTTCAGTCCTGGAGCGAATGCGGCGGCGAATGCAAAGGTGAAGCGGTATGTGGTTGATAGTGGTGGCGGTGGGGATCCGGGCGGGGGATGGGGAGGGACAGATGGAGGAGGAGGGAGGAGGAGACGGAGTGTGAGCATGAGTATGCGGATCCGGGCTGCGAAGGATCCACCGGATGACGATGCGGACGAAGACGACGAAGACGATGGTGTAGACGTGGTGGATGATGATGACGACGATTCGGATTACGAAGAGGGACCGAGCTCGAGGCGACGCAAGCAAAAATCCAAAGTCAAACCACTCAGGATGAAAGCCAAGCCACGGCGCAGACGTGGATCGACGAAAGGCGAGGACGAACGTGCAGATGGGGACGACAACGAGCGAATTGATAAGATTACAGATTTGTTGGTGGAGGGTAAGAAGGGCGTCGAGCTCGAGAGGGCGTTGGAACAATGGCAGACCGAGAAGAGGGCCCGGGTCCATGTCCACAACGCTCCCGGTGGAAAATCCAAATCTCCCCCTCTGATAATAACCATCAACCCCGCCCCCGCCTCGATCCCACTAACTCCACGCAGCTCATCTATGCTATCTCCAATGACACCCACATTAACGCCCACGCCCCCGCTTTCGCCTGAGGTTACACAGACACAGGGCGTAAAGCGGTCGTTGAGTGCCCCCGCGCCGGATATGAGACTTGGACCCAGTATTCAGGCCTTGGGCTCGTACCTACAAGCCCAGCTCGGGTACGGCCCCGCTTCCGCCTCCACGAAGAAACGGAATTGGTCGACTGCGTCTGTGTCGGTTGGGGGAGAGGGAGAGAGGGAGGTACAGGGGCGGGAGGCGGTCTCGCTTCCGCTTATGCTTGAGGAGAAATGGGATATTGGTACTGGTACGGATCCTTGTGCTGGTCGGGAACAGACAGGGATCCTTTCGCGTCCCACACAGACACAGGTTTTTGGAAGCCGAGAGGAAGATGTATACGCATCAATAGGTGGGGAGGCCTACGTTGCGCCGTTTCGTATCGCGAATCTCGGGCCCACGGAGAGTAGTAGTACTACGAACACTGCCGAGGATGAGACGTCGACGTGGGCTGATGCGTTGCAGTATTGTTATCCTACCCCGCCTGCGTCGGCGTTTCAGGTTGGCGCGTGGGATTCTCAAATGCAAGTGCGAGAGCGGGGATCTGTACCCCAGAACATGAATCTGAATCCGAGTGCGAGTTGGTGGCCTTCGCACCTCCAAACGAGTCCGAACGAAGATGTGAGTGGGGCGTTCGAGCCTGTGCGCGAGGGGTCGTTTGACCAGATATTTGGATATGGATATGGGTACGGAATGAGCGTGGGTACGCAGTATGCAGGTATATATGGGGAGATGGGGAGGAGGTATGGTGAGGTGCGTGTACGGGTTTTTTCTTGGATCAGGTTCGTTGTGGATGATTGATTGCGTTGTTTGTAGTGTTTTAATAGTACGTTGGGAGATGTAGAATATGAGCAAGACCAGCGCATGCATCGTGAACGACAAGAATGGACCATGAACCCAACAAACACACCTTCGACTTCCACGACTGTCTACTCTCCCCGTCCCATCCCAAACTCGCCCTCGGACTCAGTGTTCGTCCCGAATACTGCCACACGACCAAGCACACCCACAAGCCCAGACGCAAATGCATTTCCAAACACAGACACAGACACAAACGCAGATGGCCACACATTCTTCTGTCCCGCTGTGCCCTCTCCGATCGGACTAGGCACGATACCTGAGTCCTCGTTTTCGAGCTTGAGGGGGTGGGATGGGGCGGGTTGTGCGGAGGGATCTGTTGGGGAGATGGGACTTGGACAGAGACATGCGCATGCGCAGGAGACGTGGTTTGGGTTGGGGAGGATGCAGAGTGTTGGGCTTGGGCTTGGGCTTGGGCTTGGTGGTGAGGGGAAGGAGAGGTGCGTGGGTGTGGGTGGTAGCACCAGTGCAGGAGGGGGAGGTGTGAGTGGGGATCGCGATGCGAGGCCGCGGCCGAGTGCAGGTGAGGATACGATATGATGTGATGATTAGAATGCGGAGACATTCATTCCTATTTCTTCGATGTGATGTGAAGAACGAAACGATGTTCCGCACATTTTCCGGCTTCCCAGCTTCCCAGGTTCCAACACCAAACTCGAACTCAAACTCCACCTCTGGATCAATCCTATTCTGAACGCAGCGCACGACTCCACTAACAACAACTCATGCTTGGAATTGCATTATGGATCGGATGGAATGCCTTGTTTCTCTTTCTTTTGGTTTTTTTTTGGTTGCCAATACCTATATCTATTGACCCGGATATCTATGTACACCATGCCTAACCCCCAGCTCTCATATCATCTCGCATCTTCTTGGTTTGACCTCAAATGTTGTACGATTGCTTGCTTGCTTCCTTGAATACTTGCCTTGGGCCCCTGTCTTCGTTCGTAGTAGGAGTACGAGGGTATGTTCTATTTTGTGCTACGTCCGATATCATCATGTTTTTTGCGGCTTCTTACTTACTCACTTACTTTGCCTTCTTCTTTTCTCGTTTTTACCACCCATTGGGAGTCTGTCGGTTGATGTATTTTGTACGACTGTTGTTGATGTTCGTATTACGATTGTGTATGGTATTATATTTTCTGGATACGCGACTTTTCTCGGACATTGACTTGATACGATAATCAATGCTGGAAATTACGTCACGGATGGGATGGAATGGCTTTGGTTCTTTTTACTCATCTTTTGTTTTTCGATTGTGGATATCTATCTGTCTATCCATCTATCCATTTATGTCAACTCTCTCCTCCTTCGTATCGTTCTTCAATGTTACGTTCTTGTGCGATAAATTACTTCTACCTTCGTTTTTCGTACTAGTACAAGAGTCTGTTCTCGGTAGTATGTCTGACGATGCCGTGTTATAAGTATGATTTCTTGGCAAGTTTTCGGATACACGGACCTCTCTGACCTTGAGGACGATGCGATATGCCGAAGCACGGACCGTAGCTCGTTACATCCTAGATCGGACGGAAAATGTTGCGTCAAACTAAACGCCCCAGTGGCTCAAATGTCCTTAGCCGAAGTCTGACAGCGGGGTGTAAAGTTGGTTAGTGGACGGTTTAGTGAACGCCTCAACCACCCCGGTGCTACGAGGGAGGACGTTGACGAAACATCATGGCATAACTTGAGTCCGCAAACTTCGCTTATTCTTCAGAACTTTAAGAACCCTTCTCTCTCCCATCTGTCGATCGACGTACGTAAGCGAACCGGGAAAGCAGCCCGCTCCTGCCATAAGCAGGTACAGACTTTCCACACTCGCTCTGCGGTTCGTGAATCATTATATCCCATTCATAGAGGCAGTGGGAACTCGGATTCTCACAAGCACCGTTCCTCGCCGCCTTTTTCTCCGAGGCGGCCTCGGAAATCATAGGTCCCGTACACTAGGCCAGCGCCCGGTCATTAGATGAGGTTATATATACGCATCCCTGACTAGACATGCGATCCGGATCCAAAAAGATCAGTGAGCATGTATCATGGCAAAGTCCACAACAACCATCATGTATTTGTACCTTGCAAAAACTCTTCTTGAAACGACGGGCGAGCAGCGTTCCTGGATCCGCCCCACCTTTTGCTCTGCTTAAGCCTTGATTTGATCAAGTGCGTCGACGACGGGATCAAGGTATTCGTTTATGTCTTCATTACAAAATGTTTGGAGCACGTTGAAGAAGCGTCACCGAAAGAAATACAAGAGACCTCGAAATTGATCGATTATTTCGCGGATAGTAATAATTTGACGATAAAGCCTTGTCAATACTGCCACCGCCGGACTGTAAGATCGAGTCAGAGGAGAGAAAAATGGGGGGTCACGATATTCTCAGTGGGATCGCGAACCCGATGTCACGGTCAAGTAAGGAAGGAATTTCCCGATTTTCCAGGGACTATTCTATTCTGTCCTTTTGATTCGAGGGCCAGTAAGGACTCTGAATGGGTATACGAGGACCTACATGTATTACAGCGGTCGGAAGTGCGATTTTCACAGCCAATTGACCGTCTATGAATGCATATATTCTAGAGCCCAATTACTGATTGTTTTTCTGCTTGTTAGCCGGTGAATTGCTAGATGTACACTGTATTAGTTCCGCATGGCTCGTGGTTCAAGAATGTGAATGAGAAAGAGTAATGACGCTTGGAAGATAAGTTCCATAACTTTCGTTCGATGATGATAGACGGGTCAACTCGGGGACAAGGTGCAGAACGTCTGATCTTTCCATCACCAATGAAAAATATATCCTCACATCGTTGTGATAGAGCGGCCGACAGTGATTAAAAACAAGACAGCCCCCAAGTTCGGCATCGGCGCAGAAGACAGCGGTGGATGACTAAATGGACTATTCATGGACACGACAAGAAGATTCGTATCAAAAGTTACCATCATACCGGATTACGACAGAGATTTCGTTCAGGTGATGGGTTTGTCGGGTTTGTCATGCAGAAAAGACCACTAACACGGATATTTCCGAGCCCTAACATAAGTCAACCTCGATAGGTAGTAAACGCCTCGGACTACCGCGACCAATCTGCAATACTCATCCTCAATTCCATCACCTTTGGTTCCCGAGGTATGCAACCTCAATCGCATCACATTTCGTTCTCCGAGGTGTGGCCTAGTTTTCGCATAGCTCGTGCGTCAGATATCTCCTTATTCATCCAATTCTAATCGAAGTCCTACGGTGGTCTTCATCATATACTTTGCTCGCTAGCTACCTCATGTCAGATACCTTGACGTCACGAGTCCTCGGTTATTTGATGTATGATATTTTTAACAGTAAGTGTTTTTATAGTCTCCCGGAAGGTCTTCTCTCTTTACCAACTTTTTACCAAAACTCACCACCACCTGCTTATCCAGTGATGAACTCACTCTGCTCCTTCCTGGTACCAGAACTTCCGATAGACTTGAAAACTACGGTGGAGGTCAGTAGGATGAGAAGCCATAAAGGTATAGTTTTTATCTTTCGGAAAGAATTTAATTTATGGTTTATCGTTTCGTGATATAGGGAATATCCCTTCCTTGCCGCAGACGAAATATTGTCCTGTGTGCCCCGCGAAATTTACAAGGACGACGCATTTGAATCGACACATTCGCTCTCGTTCGTGGATGTCCTTCTTGTATATGTACTTTTTTTATGAGCCTCAAACTCAGATACCAACGAAAGGCAGCATCGTTGCAATGTAACTATTTCTTTAGTATGCTCATTACACTTGAATGACGCCGCAACCGCAGATGTGTCATGCGGAATTTACGAGGAGTGATTTGCTTACGAGACATAAACGGACGTGTGGCGATTTGTAAGTCTTCACTCGTGAACGCGCTATCCTTTTCTAATCTACATTACATAGTACAAACGCAAATCGATCCAGGCGCAAATCCTGCCAGGCATGTTCCTATCTACGACTTTGATGTATTTTGAACCTGATTTCATTAATCCTTAGGCATGTGCCGAGTCTAAAGTCAAATGCAACCTCGAGTACCCGTGCTTGAAGTGTATCTCGCGTGGCCGCGAATGTATCTTTATCAACGACCCCGAAGCTTCGCGGAACAAGAAATTGGCCTTGTTGGAACGAAAACTCTCTCTTTCTACGCAGTCCTCTGCCTCCGCGGAAAGCGTTGGCCCCTTGTCAGCGTCTACTTCAAGTACATATTCAGAATTGGTAACGGATAGTCCCACGGACTTGTCGTCTGCATCTCCTCTGTTCTCCTCAGAGACCTCTGTTTCTACTGACTCCCCATCATCTGCTACTCCGTCTCTTTTTGTGTCTCCAGGGACTTCATCTACCTCCTCGTCACAGTCGTCTCCGCGGCTTGAGATTCTGCAAAGTCAGCCTGATATGGAGACGACGTTTGATATGTCCTTCGATCCCTCTCTCGATTCGTACCCGTCGAATATTCTCTCTGCAGAACTATATACCGACCCGACAATGGCGGGATGCTCGTTGATACAGCCTACGATTATGAATGACTTTTGGCTAGAAGGGAGCGAGCTCTTCCCTAACCTGGGTGATTCTGATTTCCCCCATCAAAGCCACGGGTTTGACGAACCTGTTTTCACGGCGGACTTTGGCACTCTCATTTCAGCGGAAAACACAACGGACACGTCACCGCGGACGTCCGCGGATCAGTCGTCGAGTATGGAGAATCTATTCAATGACCCTCCTACGCAGTCTTTCTCCTCCCAGGATCTGGAGTTATACCGTATGTTGTTGCACTCACCGTAGATTAAAACTACTACTAATTGTATTGTCTAGTTAATCTGTTTTTTCGGGTATTCTGCGCGCAGGTTCCCCTCGTACATACTCCGACATGGACTATGGAAGACAAACCTCTCATCCTCGTGCGTGCCATGCAGGCCTGTGGTGCGCTATTTGTGAGGACGTCGCAGGCGACTGCGTTTATTGACGAGATTTTGTCGACGCGAAACACGCTCGTTGCGGAATTTGTGAGTGGTCCTGATTTGTCTATTTGGCCCGGGCTGATGTCAGGTGTTATGAAAAGGCGAAACTCCCTACTGACGCTAGGGAACAAAATCACCTCTTACTTACCCTCGTACTCCTACAAACAACCGCATTGTTCCACCAGCAGTCGGACCAGCGGATATCGTCAGATGTGTATCATGGGATGCTCGTAATGGTGCGCGTGATTTTCCAGCCTTCATTTATTGTCAATGTGTCATTTTTTCTCTAATACAGATCGTTCGCTGCACGGGTGTTCTACCACGAGTCAACGCGTGGGTGCCTCCAGACATGGACGATGTCTCATCTTTGGATACTCTTTGGCGAGAATGGGCCAACTACGAGATGATCAAAAGGTACGGCGTTTTCGTAACTCTTTCTACTTGAGACTAATGCCATGCTTTTCTTCAGGGTATTATTCTTATCATATCTCCATGATTGTTGTCATTGCATGTACTTTGCCATAACTCCGTCGTTTCAGCCATCGGAGTTAGATATTTGTCTACCCTGCGACGACGCTCTATGGTGTGCTCCTGATGCTGTACAATGGTCCAGCGTCTTGCAAACATCTTCACCGTATGGAGTTGGTAACCAGAGAATCATGGGGTTCCCTATGCAGACTGCTCTAGCCGTGCTAAACGACACTCGTTTTTCCAAAGTCACACTGGTGTTCACTCCCTTTGCACACTTTATTCTCATACACACTATCCTACGGAATATCTACGCCTCGCATGCCTTCTCCTCGTCTATCGATGTCTCCTTGCTCGGCACCGACACTAGATCGGTGACTACTGAAAGCTCAATAGCAGTAGGGGAGAACCCTGACGAATCCTTTGCCATTCAATATGCCCTACATAACTGGTTCCGCACATGGTCAGGGAGTCTTGAGTCAACAGTGGTCGAACGCACAAAAGAACTTTCACTCATCCGAAACGCACTCTCATTCTACTGGCTCGCGCAGATATCTTTGCTCGCCATCCAAAACAAGTCAGCTGATTCTGGCGGGCAATTGTCAGATGTGAGGACAGAAGGGAGGTTCAGACTCATGAAGAAGTGGCTGGACCATATCCGGGCATTTTTGAGAAGTGGACATGGGACGTCGCCGCACCTCTGGGAAGAGCTTTCAAAGCTAGGGACGCAGATGTCGATCCAGGATCGCCATAGTGGGGATGAAAATACCAATTGGCTCCTTTCGTTTTTCTTTGGAAGCGGAATCTGACAATTTTTCTGGCGTCTTTTGCCTTTCGTTGCCTCGAAGCAGCTACTTGGTTTCATCATTCTATTCACGAGCACCTCTACATATACGTGCCTACTTCTATTGACCTATTCATATTGGCAGATATCCACATGGAGTACCTCAGCCCTGTATTTTATCAAGTGATTGTGTACAATGTATTCGATGGTGTCCAACAAATGCTTTATGGGGCTCGATTTCGAACAAGGCATATCCTTGCAATGAACTTATCGTACGATGGCGTCAGTATTGGCCTTGACGTGAGCTCAATTCGAGCAGAGCAAACATTACAGGGCGGAGCATTAGCCCATAGAACGAAAGTAGAGCTCTACATAAGTATCTCCTCGACTCGGAGAGCCGTTGTCTTAGTCACGTTTTTTTAGCCTGTGACGTCACATCCATCCCTTTTTTTTGTTGCGTGCTTTTCTTTATCCCTGCCGATTATCACGCTCCGAATTCACAGTTTCTCTTCGCTTAGTAGTCATCCAGCCATCAAATCGTTCGAATTCACCGCATTGAAACTCCTCCAGACTGTCACAACCTAATATCTCACGGTCTTCTGTGGTATTTTCCATGGAATGACCAGCGCCAAATTGGAGGAAGCCTACATCTGTTGCAGGCAACCTCATCTTATACTCAATACAGGATCATATTCCGAAGTAATTAATGTTATCAACACGAGACACCGTCGACGAATTTCGGAACATCGCTTATAGAAATTTTTTTCGTTTCATTCTTATTGACATATTACTCATCCTTCGCCCATTGTTTCAAGGGACACTCTCCCCGGAAGCACGTCATCGCGAGAAAATGCCTACGGCATCAGGCGTTCTTTTGCTTCTGCATACTGAGCATGTATATCTAGACCTCTCCGCCGCGGCGAACTTGTCCGACACTTTGGTACACACCGATCTCGCCATATTCTTACGTCACAGAACTTCGGGACGTGGCGTAACGTGGATCTCACGGAGATTTTCCAGTGCTGAACTGATATTCTGCTGCCCCATCTCCTCTTGGGCCGCAATGTTATACCTGATCTGCTCTTGGTCACCCTTCTTGTCTGAAAAAATGTGAGTTAGCTCTTGTTCATATCTTAAACGTGAGGCGGAATACAATTCTGATGGTAAAGGGTCACGCTTGAGTGAGAAAAGGTTCGCTCTAATGCTTCAAAAGGTAATCTCGTTTTAGGATTGTTCCATGCCTGGGAAATCAGTCGTACATTCAAGTAGGCACTCGCCGCTGACATCACTTAACGATTAGGTGTGAAGAGTTGATGTCATCTGGAAATGAATAGCCAATTATCAAACAGGACAACATGATTACGAACTCGATCTCTAACTGTTTGCTACCAGGTTTCCCACTGGAAGACTTCGTGGTCATTTGATATTCCCGGTATAAATGGCATGCGTACCTTGCATTTAGCGCCACACTAAAAGGATCTAAGAATTCTGAGCAGATCTTCTCAAGCTGACGTGAGAATGAGAATGTGAGTGACATCCTTGTTGAAATTGACAATCATGCCAATCGACAGGTGAGGCAACGAGTATGTCAGATACCCGTGGACCTGACTGTTTTGGGAATGTCCTTCAGAATGCAGGGACCGACCACGTTATTGATGGTGCAGCTACCTGGAGAAGCAGTAAAGCAATCTGGAATAGAAGAGCGGTGACCTCAACATTCAACAATCGAATAGAAGCGCGGGTGTGAATGATTCGTATGTATGTAATCGTCATCCAGAATATGTCGGAGTTCCTGACTTACATGTAGACTGCGACTCAAATCTGTTGGAGTGTTGTCATCATTACCTCTCAATTCGTTTCCTTAGGACTAGAGTGCGATGAACCGACGCGGTCACCCTCGCAACGATGCCCTTCGTAGACTCTATCCTTATCACTCAACGGTCTTTGACTCGTTCAGTTGCAATTTCACTGGAAAAACGCGCTCAGTGGCCTATCACGCGTTCCATTCCGTCAGATATCATCCTTACAAGCCGGTGAGGGGCTGCATTCGCGCATGGAAAACGGTATGTACACTTACTATCGATCATTTAGGCCCGTTCACGGACTGTGCTTTTAGAAATTGTTTGATAGTAATTAAAGATCCTGGAATGGAGTCGTAGCCATAAGGTGGATGAAGTTGCTCTAGCCGCAGTCAATTTTGGTACGCAAATTCTCGTTTGTTATGAGACAGCTGTCTGACATCCTGCGAGTTGATCGTTGTAGCAGTGACTTCCACGTGTTACGGTTCACTACTTCGTTTGGCGACTATGGATCCTTGTTATTGTACATAATATGGCTCGACGGACTGATCAAACCATATGACATAGGTTCAAAAGACATATAGGTGCATGCTGTGTTATACTATATTGTAACAGAAATAGTGATGACTTTGTTTTCGACGCTACTTTTGAGGCAGACTTTCGAAGTAGACCTTGGGATGATACTCTTTTTTCCTTGGCTTACAGGTGAGGAACGGCCATCCTTAGCCCTCTTGATACCCACACCATAATATGCCGTGTGTTTCAAGGACGGCGCGAAGCTTTCAACATATCGCCACACTAGCGCTATTCAGCATTCAGCGCTGGATCAATTCTCGTTGTCCATGGATGACCGAGGTTAAGATCACACTGAGGAGTTAGAGGTTCAGGGCGTCCGTAGGAATATCCAAGGAGTAATCCACGAACGCAGGTAAGGAGATATTCGAAGGTGAATAAGACTACAACGGGACTGCGATTGAGGACAGTTGGATAGAAATGGTTGGATGCGTGCAATAAGCGAGAAAAAATTGAATACGCCATGTACTCAAAGAAATAAATGAACTGACAATCAATCTTCGGGGGAAACACAGATGCGAAGGGAAAACCAAATCATCGCCACGAGCTGATTGAAATCGAACAATGGACTGGAGTACTGTAACTGGGATTGAGGCAGAAACAAGACACTGGTATGGTAGGTAAAAGGAAGAAAAAACTGCGCAAGAATCGAGAAGGTCAAGTGAAGTCGAGGAGCAAAATTGACATGCATAATACCTCACCTTGACGAAATTTCTGGGAACCAGGTCTGCTGCTTCATACCTGAGTCTATGTCTTCCCAACTCTTTTTCTCCTTCGGCCGTGATCTCGGAAGGTATTTTGATGTTATATCTTGCACGAATCTAAATTCACACCTGTGAAATGCAAAGAGCTTGTGCTTGTAGATGAAAAGAACTCGCTCACTACTTCCACTGCGTATGCGGGAATCCAATTCGTATCTTTGATACGAGAGTAATATGATCCATCTATGGTGACGTCTTCCAGAATGTAAGGTATTGAGATCATCAATAAACATCAAGTCCATAGTGTCACCATATATGAAGAATGAGACGGATTCTTGTGAAGCTCCCAATTGACCTACCTCGTGAAAAGTCGAGTTGAGTCTGACAAGTACGAAAGAAGTCAGGTCGGGACATCCAGGTCGTATAATAATTCTTTCCACTCGCTAACAGTCACATAAATGATGGTATATGTGGACGACGTTGAGCAAAGGTAAAATTGGATCATACTGCCAAATCGTATACACCAAATCGATGATATCTTTTTTGAATTGATCTGTTAAGCGAGATTCAAGAATGGGAAATTCCGTTGGATAAATCGGAAAAATACACATTTCAGTGAGAGACAATCACTGCTTCACTATGTTAATGTATACCTGTCGAAGTGCATGTTGATTATTTTCTTTGAATTATTCTGCCAGGTGACTGAACTTGGAAGAGCATCGATAGTAGAAGGCATTCCTCTGCATAGGCGTTGAATTTTTCCAAGTTGTCATGTTTACTTAGATACAATTCGCTTCTGTTCCATGACTATCAGGGCTTCTCAAGCCTCAAGCGCACTCTCATTGATGGAGACGCTGAGTGGTACAACATGAGTTATGGTTCGTCAAAATATAGCATTCAGGGTATACAGGAAGGCGATGCAAAGCGCTCCTGAACTTGACTCTAGGTGCCTCTCTAGAAAAGAATTTCTCTCATGAAGCTGGCTACATGGTATCTTTTGAATTCTACAAGACTGGAATTGGGTCACATATATAACAGATCAATGTATGTATGTATGAGCTGAAATCGTGATATGTTCCAGTTGAAGCAAAGGCTCGACGACAATGATATATTTTGAGATTTGATACGCCGACAGTTTGATTCCAACTCGGGGAAACTTGTCCTAGGACTCTCATCTCGGGTCAAGTTTAATAGCTAAAGTTACATGCCTGTACGTTCAAGATCCAATATCTGATATTACATAGGACGTGTCAAATAGTATATAAGAGTACAGCACTCATGATACGGCTGGAAGACACTGCGGGGCGCTCTAAGGTCGACTCCGGGCATTTCTATCACTTGGCGATAGGCTTTTACACTATAAAACAGGGAACACGGCGGCGGGCCACATACTTTATCTTTGTATAGTTTTCAGTCATTGCGAGAAGAAAGTCTGTCCGACGATGGACGATAGATAATATTCAAATCACGGATCATTAGCCCCGTCACCTGTAGCTCGCCCATATCCTCGATGGCACTCACAACAGTCAGGCATAACATCTAATCGAAGATCACCCGACTGTTCTACCTCAGCGGCGTTTGCTCTTAAGAAGCTGGAAAGGAATGCTTTTGACTTTTCATTCAGCCATGATCAGGTAAGGGTGGAGGTCCGCCATGCGTGTTCTATTCTCGGATATAGCAAACTGGTCATAGTTGCGTAGTCAATGCTCAACAGAGAAGTAGCAGGCCCAACATAAGAAACCTTGAACGACTGTTAGACTCCTAGCGTATCAGTCGTCTCCCACCGAGGACAGGTTTGCTGTGTTGGTGAGCTTTTGGACATGATTATAAAAAAGCTAATGTGAGAGACGGCTGGTCAGATGGCATGTGAGTATGGGGCTCGTGATACAGCACGAAGTCCCTAGTCACCGGTCTTTAGTCCATGCAGAATGCTTCAGGTTCGACTCCAGCTGTTATGTTAGGTGATGAAGACATCGGAATCCTATGTGAGAAAATAGGGAGAACGGTCGAAGGTGTGAGGTCAAGACACATTAACGATGGAACACAGCGATCAAGGAAAGCCGAAGATTACGCGAGAAAGCATATAAGGAACGATAGTTGTCTCTTACTCTTGGCTGGTCGCGGTCCAATCGAAATGGAAACCAGAGACAGTGATCAAGCTGCTGGGAACGAATACGAGTGTTTGACCAGGGGGCAGCAGATCGTTTGTCTTAACCGTCACTTCTTTCTCTCGTAGAACCACTGAGTACTAGTTGGGTACACACGCACAAAAGATAAGTAGAGAATCATTCTATGCTCGAAGTAGCAGGAAAGGTTGAGTCTACATTGGAAAGAACGTTGGTCACGTTTCGCGAATGTCGGATAAGTGAGAGGATGATATAGAAGTGCAAGATGAGCAAAGCAAGAGAATGAACAGGCATCATTCAATTTTTCGGCATAAGTCGGACCCGACGCACAAGCCTATCTTATCTCATCCACGAATCTTATCAGCTATTTCTTTTCTTTTCCGAGTCGACTGCTTGGTTTTCCCTCGTGTTTACAAATGCACAAAGAATGCATGACCTAGGCTACATGTCATGATCTCAAGGAGGTCTGCAACAGCTCATGAGAAACCATTTTGACAGTCGACAACCCCTCGTCATCTGTATGACTCAACCAAATTTGGCATCCCCCGCACTCATCCCATTTTCCGCTGCTTGTCATGTTTAGGGTTTAGTGACCCCAAAAAGCTTACATAACACTCGTGTATCTCTGGATCTGAATTCATAAGGCAAGGTGGCCTATCTGGCTGGGTCTGGCAACTGATAGGAGTTCTGCGCTCTCCCAGGTCTGCGTTTTGCCTGTAAATATTTGGGGTATCGGCGGCCAACGCGCTAGGCTTCATTCTCGTCTTTGATCTGACTGTGGAATATAAGTTGGGCTCAGCCGAGACGAGTCCATTCCGAATTGGTGTTCTAATGTGATGCTTCTCTTTTGTACGCCCGACGGAACGAACGAAACGGCATCTATAGCTCGAGATCACCGACATCATACTCGTCGATTTGCTTCCCTAAGGCAAACTTCGAACTCATCAATCCAACGAGCTGGGAGTATGATTTTCGTTCTTCAACGGAACGAACGGAACGGCCTCCGGAGCTCAAAATTACCGACTTCACACTTGAGTTCGTTCTATCTCAATGCTAACACGGGGACGACACAAGTTCTACCAATCATGAAGCCACCTGATCTGGTCTTTCAGGGAGTTCCTTGCATTTGCATGGCCTGCAATGACTGTTACTGATTGATATATGGATGAGTCAACCGCATACTGTGACGAGGCCTGGGGTTATTAACCGGGCCGTTTCTCAAACGTTTCTCTCTCCTAGTCTACATATCTTACCTTGACCCAAACCTCAAAACCCCAAGGCCCGAGTATCCTGCACATTAACTCCTGTCGAGACCTCTGGCATATCTTTGATTACGCTTACGCCTCCTGCAAGTGCCTATACTCCACGCTCCCCGTGGATAATGCGTTCATCGAGGCAGGTGATAGACGTGTTTGACAATTGATTCAAAGTGGAGTCAAAGCTTCTTTCTCCTCTTCCAAATTCATTAACATTTCCATTCTGTACGTATGTCCGTATGTCAAACCCCTCATACCTTTTCGTGGAGATCTTGCTTCCTGACTCGCACAAAAAACTGAAGTATTACTGTGGAAAGTCAAACGATTGAATTCGTCGCGATCGCTATCAGCAAGACAACATATGCCTCGTCTATCATTACAGAGTTTCTACGCCATCAATCGGCGCACTCTCTTTGGCTGTATCATTGCGCACATGCGGCACAAGTCGTTAGCGCTGGATCAATATCTATAAGTAAGCACAGTAATTAGGCACCATGTCGGATTTCCGGTCCAGGAAGCAAAAGATTCCCACATTGACCGTAACCTCCAGGTACATTACAGTAGTCAATAAGAAAGCATCACCTTTCATCCATGGCCTCAGTAAATACCCTGTCCCTGCTGATACGAGCTCTGCGCAATGCCTCTGCAAAAAGCACCTTCTACGACGCTGCCATCATTTGTGGACAGTTCTATGGCTCCTTCTGAAACGTTGCCTCATGTTCTTGTTTAAGCGACGGTGTACTGTAGCTCTACCACCGGAGAATCCTTCCGACACAATTCTCGGAGGGGATGATGAGAAAAGGAGCGCAGCAGAAGTTGGACCAGAGGAAAATACGCAGATACTCCTCTCATTGCTACCGACACAGTTGGACACACCACAATTACAGCAATCAGACCGACATTTGGCTTCACCCAGGATCTTCTCTAATGGCATTCTCTCGAACGTTAACCCACCAGATGGGAATGATGCATCCATCACCAGCTCTCAATCTGAACAAAGATCACTCGAAGAGGACTTATGTTTTGGAAACAGTACGTCCAGCCAGAGGTTCATAATATTTTCCCTGAACAAATCTCTAGATTTTTTGGGAATTCCAGCTTCACCTTTACCTTCTTCCTTGCCAGTTGGTAGTGCTGGGGGACCTGGAGCAAGTCATTACATAGATTGCTCCCGAGGGATTTCGGATCGTATCTACCCCCTCTTGCCATTCAAAGTACCCAGATACAAGCGGAGTAGATTCGTGTAAATGTTCCTTACTTCCCAGCTGCCATCTCATGTAATGATGACGAGTTTTACAGAGAGAACACACAGGGTGCGTGTTATGAAAATTGTATGAAAATGACCTGAGCCAACTTCCAGACAAATTATCAATGTGGGTATCAAAAAATAATATCTCGCTCATGGATTCAAACATGTTGTGAAAGGGGTGAGCTTCCCCCTGGCTGGAAACAATTGACACATCCTGAAGGCCAGCCATATTTTTACCACAGTGGCAAGGTATGACAGCTATCTTTAGAAGCGCTTAGTGCTGACTTATTGTAGAGGATTATTACCGAATGTTGGTTATGGGACCCGCAAATGTTCAAGAATCTCAACTGCTTCATTGACCGATTTGAAGAGTTCACTCAGGAGCGGAACTTGACACAGCGCGGCGACGTAGATCTCCTTCTGGAGGTGAATCGGAACCTGACAAAACGCGGCGACGTAGATCTCCTTCTGGAGGTGAATGTTGAGGACGAGATCTCCTGGTGTGGATACTACTATGTCTGGGCTTCAACCCGCACAGTGTTCTGGTTGGAACATTTTGATCTTTCAAGCCACGTGCCCGAACTGAAAGGACATGTTTCTTCGACATATACCAGTAAGAAACTTGCTTATCTTCCTGTATGCCGAGCTCATCCTCATCTCCGTAGAGGCATACCTTGAATATCAGTACTGGTAAGTAATCCTTTATGCCAGGACTGAACTTGATTGGACACTATCAATCATCGCAGGTACCACTGGAATTTGTTTCCGAATATCCATGATGTAGATGATGATATTTATGACCTGGTAGCGAACACGATAGCAGACGCACGTACAGGTATTTGTTGATGGTTTATCCAGGAGAATATGGGTGATATTGTCAAACCGTCCTTTTATCTTCGAAGATGTACACACCAGCCGGAGTAGCACAGTCACGCTGACAAAAGAACAGCTCAAAGAGATGGCTGAAATTGTAGAGGGAATGAAAAGTAAGCTCATCATTTGAGTAATGATGTCTTGTTAATGCTGACGCAATTACAGCGAAAGCCCGATACCAAAACTACTATGGACAATATGGAGCGCGCCTCGATTATGAGCAAAGTGTTTACAGCAACAAGCCTCCCGAGGAAACATTACTCTTCAAGATATTTTCTCCACTTTTGTTTTTCGCACCGAATGTATCCCTCAAAAGCCTGAATGAAGTCTAGGTCGACGGGATAACCATCAGGGCACGATGTTTGGATTTCTTTTTTCAGATGAACACTCAGTGGAGAGGTCACATTGTTCATGTATGTGCATCAATTGCGAGAGCATTCATACAAGGCTCATTCAAAAGAAGGCATCGATCTTGCTCAATGCTAATGTAGCATTTCTTGTTATTCCCTCCAACGATCCATCCAATAACACCCTTACCCTTCAAAGTAATCGAACTGGAGCTCAGATCACAAGCTATCTTTCGATCGTGACGAGCTTGGCGAGCATGCTGCTTGCATCAATGTTAGTTCGAAAACACTCCTCAAAACAATATGACTCCTTGTACGATTACACATTCGTGAGTTTTATGTCTGTTTTGATGGCCGAAGTTCATTCCTTGAACCAGTCTAAATACCTGGACACGCATCATCACCCAAAGTATGGGTTTGAGGCACTGGCAATAATATATAGTCTACCATATGTCTTGCTCATGTGGGGGTATGTTGATATTCTCTTGTATCGTACGACTACATACTCATGAAATCTTTATCCATGTTAGCATGGCGACTTTCCTGGTAGCGTTCCTTCTCATGTGCCTTGTGATCTCAACGTCGACCGTACGTTTCATTGTCGCAATCGCCACAAGCCTTAATCTTGGTCTCGTACTATTGTTTGTCTGGGTCTTTCGGGAAGAAAGTTACAAAAATTGGCAGAAGGACCTATGAAATATGTGGTGGGATTGGCTGACTGGTCAGAGGGGAAGGGAGGATTTTTCAACACCAAATCAATACGATAGTCCACACGAGACGGAGCCACGACTAAATAACACTGAGGCCAATCAAAGGTCTGATTCTGGGCGTGATGCTGCTTCAGCAGAGCAGAATACTAGGAGGAAAGGTTTTCACTCATTATTGAAATGTGTAAAGTCTTGGTGGGGAGAGCGGTGGGGAGCTGCACGGCTGAGAGGCAATGCACCATCGTCGGCTGGGAGAAGCATGCCTCTCTCAGATGTATAAAATAACTTTATAAACTCAATAATTATTATGAATTCCAGTTGTTCCGGCAAGATATATTACTGACAGAGAAGCACGCTTGAGGATATATCGCCGACCATGATGCGGGAACAACACGAGTAAGTTATCACACACGAGTCTCGAAGTGTTGTCCTCAATTAGTTTTGTTATAGCTATAAGCTCGTACGTTCATCATTGAAGAGGGGTACACGCAGAATCTTGACTTACAACATCTATGCATAGTGAATAATCGTAAAGCAGCCGACGATTCGACCCCAGCGGCAATTCTGTGGCTTTGGAGCCAAGACTGTAAATCCTCATTGTCATTATCTTATCGCATAATAGAAATGGACCACAGACATAGTTGGAAAAGGCGAAGTTGAGGTCAAGGTTCGACTGAGAAGTAGCAGAGGAGGTTTGTAACATCGAGGGCTTGGCTCCGAGACGTGTCGGTGTTCTCGCGTGTCTTTCCGCAATTACAAGTTTTTTTCGTGCTTGGTGAGATTTAGAACATAATTATAATAATAACTCCTACTTTGAAGGTTCTATATTCAATATTTGACAGCTCAGATGGTATCCATGAGCACAGGAATTGTGATACAAAAGGAATTCGCCAGTCACTGGACCTGAGTCATGCGGAATGCTTCATGTTCTTCAACTCCAGGTTTTTCGTTCTGCAATAAAGTCAATCTAGGTTTTTTTGATAAGGAAATAGGGAAGGGGTTGGTGGGGCACCGTACTTGAATTTGGGTGCTTTTTAGTTGATGGGGAAGAGCAGGTGTGTCGTCTGTTGGAGCCTATGGGGTTGAGTTTATGATCACGAAAAGCCATGGATTCCGCGAGGAGGCGTATCATGAACTGTCTTTGTCTCTCGTTTTTGGCTCTAGCTCAATCACTTCCTCAATTAGAGATGGCAATAGATACCGCTGCGGCATTGAAACGATTAAGTAGGGGAAACGAGTACTTGATACGGCGAGTAGGTTCAATGACCCGCAACGGTTCACTCCCACAAGACAGTGGATTTGGCCAAGGCTGGGAATATGCAGGTTTTCCATCGTACCTTTTTGTAGAAGTACTGGAAGCATGTCACATAAGCAGTATCATTCCAGCACAAAATTGTCTCGCGCCCGTGAGCTTGTTGAAGTCAAAGTCAAGGCTCTGAAGAGAAGCGCAAGGAACATTGAGTCGTAACGAGGCTTAACGTTCAACTCCGGGGTGTTACAGAGGAAGAGCACGGTTGAATACTGATTCGTGAATTTACACTTGGTATCAGTGGATTCGAGGGGGGGGGGGCCGAAAACCGAAGAATGAGCGTTGACTTTAAATTCTGCGGGAGAGCTCAAGGAGCGGAAAGCCAAATTTAAACTGAGTCGAAAAAAGGTCAATCTTATCTCCTTCCGCATCCTCGGACGCGTCCCACAAACTTCCTACAAAAATGCATTACATACAGCGCGATTACTGATACCCCGCCACATGGATATCGACTCAACGCCATAGCGGAAATTACAGTAACTGTCTGCCGTATTATCTTGTTGGGAGCGCCAAGTTCGCGTCATCCTCTACTTATTCTTGCAAAGTATGTCTGCATCCTTGAGGGCTGCGACCTGTCCGTATACTTCGGACCCAGGGAACCGGAAGGTTTATCTATCGAACATTGATAGTGGGCAACGTGGCTCAACTTCCGGCTGACAGGCGAGGGGAGCTCAGCGGTTCTCCCACGTCTACCTTCAATTTCAGGCCTGCTGCGTTTTCTCTTGGTTGGGCATTGGGCTGGATGATCCGTCGAGCTGAGGTTGAGTTTGCGGTGTAATTCGTGTTCTGACGTTCTGTGGTTATTCTTTCTCTCTTTCGACTGACCGACCGACCGAATAAACGACTGGAGCTCAACATGGCCGACTTCACACTTGTTGATCCAAGGGGTTGGGAGTATGATCTTCATTCTGTGCGTTGTTCATTCTTCCTTTTTTGACATGCAAACTCACGCTCGGGGAAGGTATATTCAGCGTATATTGGTTTTTTTCAGCTACATAGTATCCCTTGGTGCGTTCTGGGTTCTGCTTCCTCATCTCGCATCTTCATGACTTACGATGCAGGTACGACCGATCTTGGGGACACCTGTTCTCATCCTTCGAAGAGTTTCTCACGTTTTCATGGCCTACGATTACTATTACTGACGCCTGGACGGGCAAACCACACATTGTAACGAGGCTTACATCTATCGGGGCGTTTCTTAAAATGATTAAAACACGGCATGTGTTCTCTCTTCTGCGTACCTTGTCTTGACTCACACCCCTCAGATTCGGCGAAACCCTCCCCCAAGCCTCCAATATCGTCCAAATAACTCCCTTCGAGACCTCTCCCCGGCACCTGCGTCACATCTCCGATTATGCTTCGTACAAACGCCTATACTCCACGCTCCCCGCGGTCTTGCTCTCTGCGCTGAAAGCACGCATCAAGACGGGCGAGCCAAAGGCCATTAGGGAATTGTGGGAGAAGAAGGATCGGACGTTTTTGGCAATTGATTTTGAGTGGAGCGAGAGGAATGAGAGTAGTTGTTTGGAGTGGGGATATGCGGCGGTTAGGTGTGGGCATCTGGATGAGTGCGTTTGAGCTTTTTTTTGTCACACCTCCTTAAGACGAGCTTTGTTTTTGTAGTCTCGGACACTGGCCGCCGGATCCGTCGACTAACTACAGGTTAGCTCATTCTCCAATTTTCTCATTCAACGTTACGTTGATTGCGGCGACAGAGCGGGACACGTCATCGTTAGTGAATATGTGGACAAAGTAGTTAACAAACATTTCCCTACGTATCCTTGGCAAGTACGTCACTCCTTTTTCCTTCATCGTTCTTCGTCTGATCTGCATTCCTTTTACTTTTAGTATGCAGTACGCAAGCTCTTCTTTCTCCTGCCGACCCCGACTGAAACGGATACACGAACCAGTTCGGCGAGAGCCAAGTCGTATCCAAAACCAGATTGCCAGAGATCATCCAGGCCATCATCAGGTTTGCGCCGTGTCACCTCGCGTCGCCCCGTCTAAATTTCTTCTACGCCAACAGCAGCCTCGCCGCTCCAGACTCCGAAACGACACCCAACACGCTCGTCCTCGTTGCACACGGCATAGCGGGCGACCTCGCTCGTCTCGACGAGATGAAAATTAGTATGTCGCTTTCTCCTTTACCCTACACTACCTCCAACTACCCACCCTTACCACAGGACTCCCGCACAACCTCCTGGCAATCGACACGGCTATCTTCGAACGCGCTCTACACTCTTCCGGCGCACGCGGACTCATGCTCGATCCGCGCACAAACCAACCGCGCGTTCAGGGGTCCACGCTCTCCCTCGAGAACGTCGTTCGCTCGCTCGGGAACACTCCTCAAGGCGAAGTATCCATGACATCCCCGCTCCCAGGCGTGACGATGCACAATGCAGGGAACGATGCGTATCTGGCGTTGTACGTTCTTCAAGCGCTGTTGGATCCAGGAACGAAGGCCCCGGTGCCGAAAGTGAAGAAGCCTGGTCTAGGTTCAGCTGCGGGTGCGGGTTCGGCTGCGGGCCTAGGGAGGGGTGCGGGTGCGGGTGCGGGTAGGCGACCTAACTCCATGGCGGGTTTGACGACGCCAGCGCCGATTGTGGTTCCGATGCCAATGCCGATGCCGATCCCTAGACCGCTATCAATGGTGCTTGGCACGGTGTTTGAGGCGCCGAGTACTCCTGTCTCGGGAGCAGCGCCATCGCCGAGGACGCCGGTCATGGGTGGGTATGATTTGGCGGAGGAGTTTGGGGCGATGAAGATCGAGAAGGTGACGGGTGAGAAGACGGGAGAGAAGAGGGAGAAGGAGAGGGATAGGGAGAAGGAGAAGGAGAAGGGGAGTAGGGGGAGACGTGTTCCAGGCAAGGCGGGTGCGGGTGGGAGTCCTGTCGGTGTAGGATCGGGTAATGGGCGCGGTGGGTGGGGCGGGTGAGGCGTTGGTGTGAGTTTGTCCTTTGGACTTGCGTGCGGACTTCTTACTCATTGACTTGGACTCTGACCTGAACGGACTGGACTGTAATGTGTTAACGACTTGTTATGTGCCATATAGCGTCAAGACTTTTGCAACCGTACATGTGTGTGGGAGGTTTCGATGTCGATATGTTACGTTATCTTTTCCATACATATGCATAATACGATTTGTTTCTACAAACGATGTACGTTCAAACGACATTCACGCAAAAGGGTAATGGTATCATATCGGATTGGTGATCTTGTTGAATTGTTCTGCTCAGTTCATTAATGACAATTGTGAATGATACATTGGAAAAACTGAAGATGTAATAAGTGTCGCGTCTTTTCTCGCGTCAAAAGATGTATATGTCATAACTTGTACTCCTTGACTAAAAGGTTTATGCCAATGTTAGCGTATGTTCATTCCTTTGTTGATGAGTATTTTGTCCGTGACTGGATGCCACTTCTGAGCTCAGCAATGATGATTGGTTTGTGGGAGGCATTCTTCAGTATTGGCGTTAAATTCTTGGATGAATGTTATATTTACTTACATACAACATACGATTACCTCGGACCAGATTCTAATCAGTAACCCGTCGTGTAGATGTAAGATTCAGACATAAAACGCATTGGTAAATGTAGAAAATAATGATAGTTGTTTGAGTCCAACTGTCAATCATATGCGCTCCACTTGAATGAGTAGAAAGGTCATGATGAAACTGTTACCACTTGAATGAGTAGAAATGTCATGATGAAACTGTTAATATGTCGGGAGCCCGAAATCAAAGTATCGTTGCTGTAAAGTTGTTACGAAACTATGAGAAAATCTATTTTGCAAACCACGCCACCGGACATGGATCCCCAAATCCTCTGTTCTTAGCAATTCGATGTCCCAACCCGCTAAGAGAAGTGCTCTGAGGTACTTCAGAGGTGTCACAATAGGGGCTGACTGGGCATACAGAAGAAGCCGTGGTGGGACGGAAAAGGTTGTGCATAAGCCATGGGGCTCACCCTCACGGCTTTTTCTTGTGCCCTCTGCCTATGCATTCTCCTCAATCGATCAAGCTACTGAGACTCATGTTTGAAGGCACACGTTTCTGATTTGCTCATGCTTTTGATTGATGCTTGTCATGATGAATAGGAAAAACGACATTAGAGCATTCTCACCGTGTTTCAAATTTGGGCTCAACAGGATCCAAATTTTTGTTGGACACTGTGATGTCCCAGTATAGAAGTGTGACGATGACCATGGGACATCTTGAGGTACTGTCAAGACTCTTTCCTCGTCTTCTTTGCCAACTCTTTTATATTTTTTTCTGTACCATAGACCTGTGTAATTGACTATCATTTGACTAATCTCAGGATAAATAAATCTCCAGGCTAAAACAAGAGCCTGCAGCAACTGGCTTGCCATTGTTGAAGGTAACATTATCACATCAGACTGATTTCCTTTGTGGGCATCATTGAAAGGTCATGAGTTGCAAATATACTCTATTGGAGAAGTTTTCTATATTTGGATTGTCTGCGGGACATGCCCTGCATAAGTGTGATGGGAATCTGTATTGCTTTAGTAACAAGTCATCATTTGGGGTCGGCACTGATTTTCAGTGATATTGCATATATATCGATGCCAAATGAGCTGTTCAGACTGATCTCCATCGAAAGCTCTCTTTGAAAACCACACTTTGAGGAGTACTTGAATTCTCTCGTCTTGCTAAACCTTTGAACCTATCATGACACCTGAGGAACGGCAGATTATTCAAGGATTTGGACAGAGATTGATTGTGGACTGGATTATCTTTCCAGCAACTGTCTCTTTATGCTATGGTTCACTCCTCACTTCTCTGAATGTTGATGCATTTGCTGAATACTTCACAGGAATATTAGTTCCAATTGCAGCAACTGCTCTCTATTTATCTATCTTATCTGTCCAGTAGGATATATTTATCAAGGTGGCGTAAACTCCTTCAGATTCACAATTTCTTTCAGACACAAGACTCAAACTTGGAATTCTAAATGCCAACTAGCCATAACATCTCTTGGTCTTATCATTTCTACTGGGAATCTGGTCATAAAGTTACAAGACACATTGACTGAATCAACATTTTTTCAGCTCAGCACAATGCCCCTTTCAGAGCGTTTGGATAAAATGAATGCTATACTGGGGATAAGGAATGTAGTACAGGAATGGTTTGACTTTGTTCCTGTTGGAATATTAATTTTAAATTCAGCAAGGTGTTAATGATAATAATATAGCCCATCATGAATGATGCATTCATCATCTGGCATGCGCGGGTTGTCTTTAATAGGCGGCGCTGGGCATTGTATGTTTCAATGGGACTCTGTTTATCTACTTTAAGTATGTGGCATTCTTGGTTAGGTTGTGTATCCGCTGATATTTATGAAGTTTTTACTTTTGTGTATTTGGGGATATACTCCAATC
The DNA here is from genome assembly GCA_018296165.2 of Termitomyces sp. T153. Taxonomy (NCBI): domain Eukaryota; kingdom Fungi; phylum Basidiomycota; class Agaricomycetes; order Agaricales; family Lyophyllaceae; genus Termitomyces; species Termitomyces sp. T153. The sequence goes on from JACKQL020000081.1 coordinate 59,152, forward strand.
CTGGTGTTCTAGCAGCAGCTTTACTATCCAACAGTGATCTCAACCTTTCTCTGTTCATTACTACAGTAATTCTGTCATTTTTGACCAACTTTGCTGCAACATCCTTCATTGGGTGGACATTATGGTTTGTCTTTGCTTACCAGTATGATACAAGTGTGTATTCATTTCCTTACAGGGCACACCTGAAATTCTTGCAAACACACATGGATAGCAAACATTGCCAATCATTTCAATTATGGTGCATTGTATATTTCCTGGTAGATGCTGGAGCTGTCTATGGTGTACTTCAGGTGGGCTTGACAATTCTGGTATCTAAAGCAAGGGATAATTACCAGATGTTCAGCTGCTTTACATTGTTCTCAACCTTGTACTCAAACCTAATCAATTTGGTGCAATGATATTTGGTCAAGTGGTTACAGTAATTTATTATTCAATCTCAGTTTGTACAGTTGTTCCTCATGATCATACACATGCTCATTCTTTGCAGTTTGTTTACCCAGGATTGACAATTGCCCTCATTCATGGTCCATTCTCAATTGCAGGTGTGCATGAGACCATGAACTCCTTCCAAGTTTCTTCTCAAGCTGTGTGAATGGATGAGAATTCTATATCAATATCTCCATCACCTGCATTATCTAATAACTCAATACCCTCTTCTGTAATCTACCTGTTGTCTACCTTTGATATTCTTTAGCTAGTGACACATTACGTGCAACTTTGCTTAAGAAATAGCACAACACATTTCTTTTCACTCTGTTTCTTTTTTCAGCACCAGCAGTATATTATACCCAGCTAAATTATGCTCATTGATAACAGCAGCCTTACTGGGAGCAAAGCCAAAGATATTAAATATATATATATATATATATAATGCTAGGCAATACTAGGCAAAGATTTTACAATGGTGTGACATGAGAATAGAAAGTTCAGACTAGATATAACCTGGATAGAATCTTTCAAAATCTGTAGATAAGCTTGAGGATTTATAGTAATTAATGTTTGGCAAAGTAAATAAAGTGTGTCATCAGTAAATTTGTAGAGGAGGTTTTCTAAGCAAGTTGTTGAATCATCAAGAAGAAAGTGCTGTAAACAGACTTGAGGCCAAGAATTTCAATTTTTACAAGTAGATGATTTGTAGTGGCTGTGCTCAGATTAGAATTGGGATCACATTGCCACATCCATCCTCCTAAAACCTACTCAAGGTTCTATTAAATACTAACTTGCATCAAAGAAAGAAGTGGTTGGAAAGTGTGTTTTGGCAACCTGGTCAGCCTGGCCTGCAGGATGGGAGGGTAAAAAGAACCTCAGTGGCTGGAAATCCTAATCTGGCTCTTCAACTTGTTCAATTCAGCCTAAGCTAAGCCAGTTTCAGCATGGTTCTTAAGCAATTCTGGACTGAATTGATCAGTCATGGAGGATTTCACAAAAACTTGGATTTTGTAATCAGTTGGCATGTCAATAATGATCTTGTTTAGTATGTAGTGGCAAAGATGGTGTTTGGGTGGGAAGTTCCAGATATGAGTTGTTCTATTGTAGTGAATGACTGACCAGTAACAACTATCATCTTTTTTCATGGCCTTACTTTTGTCCTTGAACCTGTTAGGAACATCACTCTGTATATGCAAAAACATGCCTGAATAGTCCATTTACATAGCATACTGTTTAGTAATACTATTAGCAACACATGCTATAACAAATTTCTTCAGTATGCATTCAGATATCCCAATAGTGTGAGCTTGTCTCCATTTTTGATGTAATATAAATCACCATTACAGTCATGAAACAAGTAGGTATTTCTTGCAACAGGGATAGGATTAAGGTCTAAAGTATCAAATCTATGTCTTTTGGACACTTGTAGCTCCTACAACACTCCTCATTAGAGGTAGAAATAGGTGTCTATATCCCCCTCTAATAAGAGGTTCTTCTATTTGTAACACACTTCCACCAGTAAATATACTGTATGTGTGGAGATAGACAAGTTCAGTCTGAGGTCTGGATATATGAGCCAGTGCTTAGATCTAATGGCATGTCCAGTTTAGGACACTTATTTATTGATATATTATTAATTATACAGATATTCCATATCTGGTAGTGTCATCTGATGCTACCTTATTTGCTTGTTGATACATTCTGTATGGCAGACTTGCCTTGCTGTTTGCACAGATGTAGCTAATACTTAGTCAACTGATTTTTACTTATGTGCCATGGCTATGGAATGCCACTTTCCATCCTCCTTTAACTGCTGAGAGAGAACTGTTCTCATGACAAAGTCATAGCTATCAGCTTCAACATGGAAAGGAGAGTCATCATCATAGAATAGGAGCACTGGTTTCAAGGTACTGGCTTGCTTGAGGGCATCAAAGGCAACCTGCTGTGAGGACTTCCCCACCATGCTGTGTTCTTGACAGTGAGGTCAGAGAGGGCAGGCATAGTGGAAGAAGTCCTGTATGAACCTCTAGTAGAAGTTAAGAAATCCTAGAAAGGCCTGTACCTCCTTGTTTCTTGGCTTAGGCCACTCTGCTACACCTGCAACCTTAACAGGATCCATCTCTGCTATTCCATGCAAGATGATTAAACCTAGGTACTCACTCTTAGTCTGTTTAAACTCACACTTCTTGGGCTTCAGATAGAGCTGGTGTTGGCAAAGGCATTTCAAGACAATGCATGTGATCTAGAAATGCTCCTCTGAGGACTTGGTGTAGCTGATGATAATTAAGATACACACAAACAACACCTTCCACAATCAGCTCATGAAAGATGTCATTCATCATTGTCTAGAAGGTGGCAGGGCTGTTGTGAGACCAAAGAACATGACTAGAGGTTCAAAGAGTCTGCAATTGGTTCAGAAGACCACCTTCCACTCATCTCCTTTGATGTGCACATTGTTCTACCAATGGACATCCAACTTGGTGAAATAGCTTGCACCTTGAAGGTTGTTGACTTCAGAAATGAGTGGTTAGAGATAGCAATTCTTTACAGTCATCACATTCAAGACTTGATAATCCTAAACCAGATGAAAAGACCCATCCTTCTTCTTAATGAAAAAGACTAGTGAGGCCATTGGGGGCTTAGAGAGTTGTATCTGTCCAGAGCTAAGATTCTCCTGTTGAAGCCTGTCCAGCTCATCCTGCTCACAGGGCACAAGTGGACAGACTTTGCAGCTAAAGAATTCTGCATCAGGTATCAGCTCAATTGCATGATCCACTTGACACAGATTATATACAACAACATTGGCTCACCACATGCCTCCTCTCTCATCCTATTCCCATGTACAATATTGATGGCATGCTCAATGAAGCTGGCTTTATTCATTCAGTGGTGGACCTGGGTCTTTGTTATAAGGACTACAAGCCACACTAGTTTAGGAAAGCAAGACATGATCTTGGAGTTCACCTGGTTACATGAACATAACCCCAAGGTTAACTGGACTCAGAGCAAGATGAAGATGAGTTGCTGTCCTCAGCATTGCATGACTTGTGCTGAAGAAGCCTGCAAGGAGCACAGAGCAAAGGTACACAAGCATGCTGTCATGCACACCTATCATGCCAGGCATCTTCTTTATGCTGATCTAAACCTTCTAGATCCCCCCTCTGGCATTTTTCTCATAAAGAGGTTCTCTACAAGGATGTCTGAGGTGTTGAGTGTGAACCTCAGTAGGAAGACAAATGGGAAGGAGAATATGCCAGTGCTCTGTACTCTGAGTTGTCAGACAAAACCATTGAGGTAGGTGATAGGATCTATGCTATGACTCTCTGCCCCTCCCTCTAAAGTGGCAGAGATCTGAGCCAGTCAAACCACTTCTCAACATCTGGCTGAGGCATTTGCAGCATATTCTCAGCCCAAGCATGTCAGGGGACTTCCACTTCTGACCTCCACAACTCATTCCAGTGACTTTGCAGCTTGTTTGATGTCTCTGGGGCTTGTTCCAGAACCCTGAAGATCTCTAGAGAACTACATCTCTGTATTACCTCACCAATCATTGTCCTAGGGTTAGGATTAGCTTTGGCCTGCTGTACAGTAGTTCTCATGCATCTGCTGTCTGCTGATGTGCCATGCTAAGCAGTGGGGATCTTTAGACTTGTTCTCTTTGGATTCTTCTCTGCTAGGTGATTAGTTACTGATTGTACCATCATTTACTCTGCTAATATACTTTGAATTCTCCTCTGCTAGCTGTGTGACTCTGATCTGCTGCCCCAGAGATTGCCCTTACAAAGCACTTTTGTAGCATGATTCCTGATCACTTCCACAATTTTGAGGACATATTCTCTAAGGCATTATTTGATTCACTTTCAGAGTGCACACATTGAAGAAACCTGTTGCCCCACTGTCAAGGAGGACAACCACACTTTGAGTTTGCTGGATGTCCATTGTCCCAATTTCGACCTGTAGTCTCAAGGAGTTTGTGAAAGGGGTGGAAGCAAAAATGTAATGACAGAGGAGACAGCATCTCCATGCAGGAATCTGGAGGCATGGGTTAGGAGGTGTATTCCCAGCTGAGACTCTAGCTGGAGGGGGGGTTTGTACATCTAAGCAGGGGCTTATTGTTTTGCATGTAGTATCAAGAGCAGCAACTTGATTCTATGAATATAGAAGTGAGATGATTAGCACTAGGAAATAGGGGCATACATGTCATCTGTTGCCTACTCAAAAATACTCCTCTGATTCTATGGGTGCAACTTCTAAAACATTAGCCACCTTGGTGGAGGGGGCAGTGATAGGCATGTTGGAAGAGGTGGCTTCTGCTATGTTCTGGGCTACCAGTATTTGGACAAGCAGTTCTTCTTGGTCCAATGCAGAGGTGGCACACTTCCTGCACTTGAGCATAGTAATAGGCAAAGTGGCCAGCCTTTTTGCAGCATCAACACAATAGAAGAATAGAGGATTGCTGTTAGGAGGTGTCAACATCCATAAGGACTCTTTGAAGTAGGAAACACATAAGGGCTGGTAGAGAGGCATGGAAAAGAGTGACATGAGATGGAATGGAAAGGGTTGTACTTGGGTGAGGCCACTGGAGCATGCATGAAAGGGGATACTCAGGTGGCAAACTCATTGTAAGGAAGAAAGCATATGAGGTGGCTATATGGTGCTGGATCCATTGCAGCTCACACTGCAGCTCCATTAACTGCTACTGCTTACATGCTACCTTGTACCAAGTATTAACATGCTCATTGTCAAGGTGTCCTCAGCCATACTATTGATATGATTCATGAGAGAGGAGTGGAGTCCATCACAGAAAGTTAGGTAAAGCTGTAGACCATCTGGATATCCAGCCCTGCTTGACTAAGGCATAGAATGAGTCAATGTACTTGTCTAATGACTGCTTCTCTTGATCATACTGGTTTCAATCTTGAAGGGAAAGAGCTGCAGTCTTGGCAGGGTTGAGGAAAAAAACACAGCTCAGAACTCCTTAAATTCCATCCAGCTGGAGAAACTCTTGACTCCTCTGAGGTGCTGGAAGATGTGTAATGCATAGGTTGAAGATTAGCTGGCCTTCATGTAGGAGAGGACCCAAGCAGTTTTCAGGGCATTGGAAGTAAAAGCTTCACTACTCAGCTGGATATAGGTGATGCAGAATTCGAGAAAATGTTTCCCAACTTTATAGTATACATTGAATATATTAGGGAGCACAGAGTGAGGGAGTTTGGAGTGGGAGGCTGAAAGCTCCAAGCTAGGTGCAGAAGAGAACCTTCCTGCAGCTGCTGGAGGTCCAGGGGGAGGAGTAAGAGCAAGAGGAAAGCATGCTAGGAGGGCCTAATACTCAATAACAACCAAATTAGGAGTCCAATTAAACAGTGGAAATCTATTGTAAATAGCCTCCATCTCTAAACTCCTGTCATGTGACCACATACAAATATAGCCAAACAATAGCCCTTGGTTAAGTACTTGTGGCAAGAAAATGGGAGGTCTATAATGAGTAGCAAACTCAGAATCAAGGAAAAATCTAGGGGTCTGGCAACTATAGTTTCCTGACAATAATGAATACTACACTTGGAGTAGTGATAATGAAGGACTGTTTGTTCTTATGGAAATTCTTAAAGGTAGATTTTGGGTGCAAGAACCTGCTAATGTATGTGGGAGAAATGGATTATAACATCAGAACAAGCCATGTACTAGTCTGTACTTTCTACATAAGACAAGTAATATTTCCTCGCTTGGGTAGGTGTTGTTTGGAGACTTTCATTTCTGACCTCTGTAGCTTGTTCTAGTGCCTCCACAGCTTGCTCAATGTCTCCAGGGCTTGTTCCAGACCCCTGGAGATCTCTAGAGACCTATGGGACTTTCAGTATTACCTCATCAATCACTTTCCTAGGGCTAGGGCTAGCTCCAGCTTTCTGTACAGCTGTTCCCACACCTCTGTTGCCTGCTGATGTGCTGCACTGAGCAGCAAGAATCCTTAGACTTGTTCCCTTTGGATTCCTCTCTGCTAGGTGATTATTTACTGTTGTATCATTGTCTACTTTGCTAATATACTTTGGATTCCCCTCTGCTAGCTGCATGACTCAGAGCTGCCATCTTGGAGGTCACCTTTACAGCAGAACAAGTCTCCTAAAACTGGTCTGGAAGCCCCTTATAGCTGCAAGGAACCTCTGAGCCTCTATTTGTTGTTTCTCTACTAGAATTAAGCACCACAAAGTTTTATGTCTTAGCTCACCAACCTGGACACTCCCATGAAAGCTCTGGCTCCACAGGACAAAGCCTGGACCTGCCTGCTACACTTAAAAAACCAGGTGTAACTCACACAATCATCTCTTACCCACCATATAACTGAACTCTCCACCCTCTATCAAACCACAGATCTTATCTCCCAATCACTCCAGATGCTGCTTGAGCACCTACTCCCTATCTCCACACCTCTCCCAGTTGCAAAACTAATCCTGACCACTCCTGTATCTGCTTTTGCAGCTCTGGTAACCCTAAGACTATAAACTTTGTGCCCTGCACTTTCAGATGCATACAATGGTGCCTGTTCCAGCAGGGAATGTTTCCTCCAGTCCTATCTCACCTACATCCACCTCAAAAAGGGACACCTTTGACTCTGACATACTGAAGATAGCCTAGGTACTATTATACATAAAGACTGGATGTGCCTCCACCTATGCATTGCAAGTTTTTCATCACTCCAGAGGTGTTGGGAGTTTCCTAGACTGGGCTGCTTTTGAAAAGGACTTCCAGTCAGAGCTTTTCCTACTTGACTCTGCTAAAACTGCTGCCTTGATGCTATGCAACAGGGGAGCAATATGGGTAAGGGAAGCAAACACTAAATGAGTATATTGACTCCTTCTGAGCACTGGTTAAGCAAGCCACCTACTCTAATGGTCTTCAACTATGCCTCACTTTCTGAGATGGCCTGCACCTCACATTGGTAGAATGCATCAACAACCTCATAGAGGGCCACCCAGACAATGAGAAGATTGCTTTATAATATGAGGTAGCCTAAGATTAGTGGCAACTCATGGAGATTCAATGGGAGCTTTATCACATGCACTTCATGCAGTGCCCTGCACTGGTCACCAGCCTCTGGTATTCTGTACCTGCTCACCCAATGCCTGCCCCTACTCCAGCCATTCTTGCACCACACTCTTTGCCACCAGGCATCCCCATGGATGTGAATGCAGCCTGATAGCTCTACACCATGCCATTACTGTGTTGGAGATGCAGGAAGCCCAGGCATTTTGCATGACACTGCCCTTTGGGTCTGGAGGTATGCTACTTCTCTACAGTGGAGCAGGAGGAACTCCTTCTGCAACTGTTGGCCATAAAGGATGCTGCCAGAGCTCCATTGCCAGATGAGTTGACACTAGAGTCAACTATAAAGGAGATTAGCACTTGCACATTATCCCTGAAACTAAAGAAGGATTTTTAGTTGAGCAATGGATGAGGTGTACACCTCTGTTGCCAAGTACCAACAGGTTCTCATGTCTGTCAATAGAAAATAAAATTGCTTTTTTCAATGCCCCTCATTTTAAGACAGAAGAACCTCAATGTCCCCCTTCAGATGTACAAATACTAACTCTGGAGCCCCAACTGAGTCCCCCAATGCCAGCTAGGATCTGCCAGCACTGCCCCAACAGTATGTGCTGGCTTTAAGCCCATCTGCTAACTCCCTGCACCTCAATGTGGAAATTGAGACCATGGACACCCAGCAAACTTGTGGAGTTGCTGCCTTCCTGTATAGCAGAGCAACAGGGCTTTTTTCAGACTCAGAGTTTGTGAAGCACCATGCTCCGACTATGCAGCCACTCCTCCAGCCCATTTTGGTGTTTAACATTGACAGAACATTCAACAAGGCTGGTGCCATCAGCTCTGTAATTGACCTTGTTCTCCACTACCAGAATCATACCCAATGTGCAGTCTTTGCTATCACCAGTCTAGGCAAGCAAGAAATGATTCTTGGTTTCACCTGGCTGTAGGAGCATAACTCCAAAGTGGACTGGGCTGGGGCAAAGTATCAATGAGCAGATGCCTCAGAAGTGCTCCACCTGCACCATGGAGGTCAAGCAAGAATGCCAGGCTCAGGTCCAAGAATGTGCAGCTATCTAAGCATGCTATGCAGGCCCTTTTCTCTTTGCAGACCTAAACCTTCTGGACCCCCTGCTCCTGCTATTCCTCTGTAGGGAGGCCCTCTACAGGGACAATGGAAGTGGTGGCAGAGTCCTGGAGGAGGAATGCAGAGAAGAGTGGGGAGGCATCTATAACTCAGAGCTCTCAAACAAAGTAGTAGAGGTGAGGGACTGGATTTATGCCACTATCTTACCTTTGCTGCTCTCCATCATGGAGATTCAGGCTAGCCAGACTACATTCCAGAAACTGGCCCAGGCATTTGCTGCTAACTCCACACCCTAGGAGTTCTGGGACATTGTACCTTCCTACCTCTATGCATTTAAGAATGTGTTCTTCAAGGCCTTGTTTGACTTGCTTCCAGAGCACAAGCAGTGGGACCACACCATTGAATTACTGTCCAACTCTGTACCCTCCAGCTATAAGGTCTACCTGCTAGTGCCCAAGGAGCAGGACAAACTCAATGCCTTCTTGCAAGAGAATCTGGACTCTAGTTGCATACATCCCTCTAAATCTCTAATGGCTTCTCCAGTCTTCTTCACTAAGAAGAAAGACAGCTTGCTTTGACTGGTTCAGGATTACCAGGTTCTTAATGTCATGACTATGAAGAACTATTACCCCCTCCCCCTTATCTCTGAGCTTATCAATAATCTCTGGAGTGCATAGTACTTCACTAAACTGGATTTCTGGTGAGGCTACAACAACATGCATATCTAGGAGGGAGACAAATAGAAGGCCACCTTCTAGACCAACCAGAGACTGTTCAAACCTCTTGTTATATTTTTTGAGCTTATTGATAGCCTGGCCACCTTCCAGACAATGATGAACAATATCTTCTGAGACCTCATTACCAAAGGCATAGTGTGTGTATATCTTGATGACATTCTCATCTACACCAAAATGCTGGAGAAGCACTGCTGAATCATGTGCCTTGTCTTGGAATGCCTCTGCCAACACTAGCTCTACTGCAAACCAGAGAAGTGCAAGTTTGAGCAGACTTAGATCAAGTATTTTGGCCTGATCATCTTATATAGAGCCACAGAGATGGATCCAATAAAGGTAGCAGGCATTGTGGAGTGGCTAGAGCCCAAGAACAAGAAGGGGGTGCAGGCATTCCTAGGCTTTGCAAACTTCTACTGGAGGTTCATCCAGGACTTCTCATACCATGCCTGCTCATTGTTTGACCTCACTAGGAAGGATGTTGCATGGAGTTGGGAGCCTTGGGAGCAGATAGCCTTTGATACTTTTCAACATGCCATTACCTCCAGACCTGTTCTCCTCTTCCTGAATAACAGCTCCTCCTTCTAAGTAGAAGCTGACAGCTCTGACTTTGCCACCAGAGCAGTTCTTTTGCAACAATTCCTAGAAGATGGAAAGCAGCATCTAGTGGCCTTCTTACTCCAAGAGCCTGAATGCAGTAGAGTAGAACTACAAGATCTACAACAAAGAGATGTTGGTTATCATCCACTTCTTTGAGAAGTAGCAGCATTTCTTGGAGGCAGCATAAGTTTGAGGTCTGGATAGATCACAAGAACCTTGAGTACTTCTGGATGACTAAGAAGCTCAACTGCTAACAAGCTCAGGGGTCCTTCTATCTAGCCAACTTTGACTTTTCACTGCACCACAAGCCTGGCCAGAGTATGAAAAAACCAGATGCCCTGTCCTAGAGAGCAGACCACAGCACTGGAGGAGAGGACAATAGCAACATTGTGCTCCTCTGACCTGAACTGTTTGCAATATGGGCCATGGAAGGACTAGCTATTGAGGGAGCAGAGGTAGACATTCTCTGGGATATCTAGTAAGGCAACTGGGATGGTTAGTAGGACCAACTTGTTGCTTAGGTAGATTGGGTGCTAAAGTCAGGACATACCACAGGCACTAAAATGGTCCACACAAACAAATGGGCCCTTTAGGATGATATTAAGCTCTGCCAGAGGATTGTAGAGCAACACCACAACTCCCAGATTGCTAAGCACTCTATACAATGAAAAATGCTAGAGCTAGTTTTGCAGAATTAATGGTGGCCTCAGATTTCCTGGTATATTGGGTCCTACATTAGTACATGTGATTTCTGCCTTCAGATTAAACTCCAGCACCACCTTCTCTTTGGACAGCTACACTCTTTACTCATCTCCACAGAGCAATGAAGTGTCACCTTAGTAGAATTCATTATTGAGCTCCCTAATGTCCATGATTATAACACTATCATAGTAGTGATGGACCTGTATGACAAGTGAGCCCACTTCATTCTAACTCATACCACCTGCTCTGCCATGGGCATTGCAAACTTGTACTGGAGAAATATTGGGAAGCTCCATGGCCTCTCTGATGCCTATGTCTCCAACTGGGGAGCACAGTTTGTAGTGAACTTTACCAGGGAACTCTACTGATTACTCAGCATGAAGCTCCACACTTACACTGCCTACCACTCACAGTCCAATGGCTAAACAAAGCACATAAACCAGGAATTGGAGCAGTACCTCCACTTCTTCTACAATGAGTGCCAGAATGATTGGAACAAACTCCTTCCCAATGCAGACTTCCAGTACAACAACAACATTCATGCATCCACCAAAGTCTCCTCCTTCTTCCTCAACACTGGATAGCACCCATGCATGGGTTTTGAACCTCATGCCTGGCCCTCAGAGAAAGAAGCAGTAAACAAGTCCATAGATCAGATGAAGAAGTCATAAAAGGAGGCCTCAGTGGCTCTTGTGAAGGCAAAGAATGACATGGCACAATACTACAACTGCAGAAGGACCCCAGTGCCCAAATACCAGCTCAGAGATCAAGTCTATCTGAATGCCTCTGATATTACAACTACTGTATCAGTCTACAATTGTCACAATGGCCACAGTACCATATCACCAAAAAACAGTATGGATTGCATATTACTTATACTACAATTGCTACTGTAAGGGCAACCAATCACACAGCTGGCAAAGGGAAATCCAAAGTCTATTCAGTACTGTACAGTGTCTACTGAGATAACTACTCACCTGGCAAAGGGAAATCTAAAGAGAACAAGTCTGGGGATTCCCTAGGTCAGGTGTGATGCTTTAGAGGCTTCAGAAGCATAAGAGACAACTGTACAATATAACAGAGAAAAAAGACACAAATGATGTGTCAGCAATTGGTCAGCAGTTACATAAGCCAGTGGCAGTGTCAAAGGGGCCACACTTGTTTGAATTATTGACAGAGAACCAGTGCAGCATGAGGGCTGAAACTAGGACCAATAAATAGGGAAAAAGAAGGAAAATAAAGGAAAACTATAATAGAGCAAATCTGACAAGAAAAGGAGAAGGAGAAGGGGAAACAAGTGAGATGTCCCCTGACAGCTACATTATATACTTCTTTTCAGCTCTTTAGCTCTTTAAACAATAAGGAAAACAATCAGCATCTTCATCAATGGATTTGAGGAGCATTTGAAGTCTGTCAATAACACCTCCTATGATGTGACCATTCACCACCTAGCTGCTTCCAACAACTTTCTATTCTTTTTATATATCAATGTAGCTAATTATGAAAGTTGTAAGAATGTTGTAAACAGTCTAATCAATTTGGCAATTGCTGCAATTTATGTTGGCCTCATTTTTAACATTAGACATGCATTCAAGTTATTGCTAATGTATTGACTGAATATATAGGACAACTTATATATTTTTTTAGATATGCATGCAATAAGAAAGTTGATTGTTAAAAAGTAAGTTTTTGTATCAAAATCATGAAATATTGTCTGATTGTAATTAGTTTTCCCAACAAGTAGCAGTGACAATGATTAAGCCACTATTGCTCTTGTTGCTACCATTACTTTTATTGCTTCTTAGAAAGTGTTTAATAAATTAAAATATATAAAAACTTACTCAGTACATTCATTGTAGTTAACAATTGTCCATGTTCTCCTTATCAATCACTGTCTGACTTGCTCTTCTAGAAACTGCTGCTGCCACACAATTAATATTTGAGCAGAGTAAATCTGGATTAATTGAAAACATTATGTTACCTTTACTCTTGTATGTAAATCCTCCCACTCTCTTGTTTAGACACTAAGACAATTGCTCTTCTCCTATTTACATCTAATGAACATAGTATATCCAAGCCTAAAAAAGCTGTGGATATAATTTGTGCAACTATTTCAGAGCTCTCCTAAATGCAATTGACTCAGGCATTTTTGTTCAGGCAATGAAATATCTCCTACACCTGTATATGATGTGAATGCTACAAATAAGCCTAATAAAATAGTAGGTGTAACATGTTGCAGAAATTTCCCAAATGTTATTAGTACAAGCATTCTTATTTAGACACTGAGACATCTCCAACACCTCTGATAAAGATGCTATAAATAAGCCCAACAAAACTGTGAGTATAACAAGTACAACATGTTGTCAACACATAAACTCTATACAATACTATATGTTTATAACTCAGATGAAAAAATAGCAATGGCTTTTTACTTTCAGAATCTAGGAAAGGATAAAGTGTGGCTGTATAAAGTTACAAAGAAACAAAGATATAAAAGCAGGACAGTCAAAACTCCAGCTGGCACCATTATATTTGTCAAATGTAGAAGAAAAAAATAAATTGTTAAACTACAGCAATTTAAGCAGTTCATAGTAAGTAATCACTTAATTAATACAAGATAAAGAAAAAAAGTTTATAGATTTAGAAGAATCTCAATGAACTCTGTAATATACATGTATATCATTGTATTATATTCATACTTATCATAGATTTGCAAAAATTATGAGGAACTCTGTATTATACATATATATTCATTTTTTCATATTATTTATGTTATATAATAACTCTATATATTATTCTGTTATGTATATACCCATCTTATTTTGTGATATCATATGCATCTATATAATTATCATTGTTTTTTAATTCAATAGAGATTGATTAACAATATCTAATGAGTGGATGCATGCATGCACAGCACACAATGAGTGCATCACTTATTATTATGATGTGTGTTTTTAATTAATATTTCTTGAAAAACATTTTAAGATTCTTTAATAAATTTTTCTTAAAAAGAAACAAAAATGTTTTTAACTAATGTTGACTAGAAAATATGAAGAAAAATTTCTTGAAATACAATAACAAGAAACAGGATCACATAAAGATATATGAAATGTTCTTCTTGAATTAAAGATCACAAACATGATTTGTATTTATAATCTAAACAAGTTCAAAGAAAAAATTATTTTATTTACTCAAGATACATTATATCAACAGAATGATTTTTACTAATTAGTTTTAAATTTATAAAATAATTTCAACTTGAAAAAAATGTATTAAAAATTATATAACATGTTTCTCATTGATATTTTTTAAAAAACATATTAGATTTCCTAAAGTGGGAACAAGTCCAGAAGTATAGCAGCTAAGAGTCTAGCAAGAAGCAAGTACAGTGATCTAAGCTAGAGAAGAATGCTGAAAGCCTCTATAATTGGTTGAAAAAATAGACCTAATGACTACTGCTATTGTTTGATCTGAGGATATTCTATTCTGCAAACCATCTTATATATTACATTGCTAATAATGGGATGATTAAAATTATATTATTTATTGGGCTGCAATATGTATAAGAGCATGACTAACAATAATTTCTACTAAGTAATGTCTAAGCATATAGTTAGAAATCTCTAGAGTTTTGAAACAAGCTCTGGAGACATCAAACAAGCTGTGGAGTCACTGGAATAGGTTGCAGAGGTCAGAAATGGAAGTCCCCTGACATTACCCCCTTTTTAGCATGCAGTGCCCCAACACACAGGGTAGAAGAAGTCCTTGATTGCTTGGTCTGCTGGCAAAATAGGGTAGATCCTCCAAATGGCACACAGAGCATCTGAGTATCTCCTGTGGAACTCATTGACGAGCCCAGGAGCATGCACATTCTCCCATGGTTGCTAGGAGATATTCTTGATCCTGTAGCCTTTCTACTTCACTTTGTATTGTAGCTGCTTCTGAAATAGACAACTATCTAGGATTTCCTCCACCTTATACTCCTCACTGTTGTTAACTACCACTGGGGGTGGCAGGGGTGGCAGGGGTAGCAGACATTGCCCTAGAATAAGTTTGACCACATTGAACACTGGATGAAGCTAGTGCATCTCCACAGAGAGCTGGAGTTGATAGGCTAGGGGCCTTACCTGCTATTCCACTGTGAAAAGTCCCAACTGGTGGTGTGACAGCTTTTTTGGGGGCCAGCTAGTTGTAATATAGGAGGCATTTAAGTAGACTCAATTTTCAGGCTGATATTTGTGCTCTGAAGCCCTTCCATAGTCATAGTATTGCACCATGTCATTCTTTGCCTTTGTCAGTGCTGCTTGGGCCTCCTCTTGTGACCTCTTCATCTGCTCTAGAAATTTATCCACTGCTTCATTCTCCAAGTGTTGGGCCTGGAGTTCAAAGCCCATCTGTGGGTGTTGTCTAGTGTCAAGGAGGAATGAGGAGAACTGGGTGGATGCATGAACATGGTTGTTGTATTGGAACTCAGCATTGAGGAGGAGATCATCCCAGTTATCCTAGCACTTGTTGCAAAAAAGGTGGAGGTACTGCTCCAAATCCTGGATTACACATTTGGTTTGGCTGTTGGACTGTGGGTGGTAGGCAGTGGAGGTGTAAAGCTTTATGCCAAGTAGTTGGTAGAGCTCCCTGGTGAAGTCTGCCACAAATTGTGGTTCCTAGTTAGAGACATAGGTGTCAAAGAGGCTGTGGAGTTTTCAGACATTCCTCCAGTACAGATTTATAGTGCCCATAGCAGAGCAGGTGGTGTGAGTCAGAATAAAGTGTGCTTGCTTGCCATATAGGTCCACCACTACCATAATTGCATTGTAATTATAAGCATTGGGGAGTTTTATAATGAAGTCTATAGAAGCCATGCTCTATTATTCTGCAGGCATAGGCAGTGGATGTAGCTGTCCATAGGGAAGGTGACATTAGGGCTTGGTCTGAAGACAGAGATTGCATGTACTAGTGTAATATATCAGGACATCTGGGGCCACCAGTAGTTCTGCAATACTAGCTACAACATTTTCCAATGTCTAGAGTGCCCTACAATGCAGGAGTTGTGGTGTTGCTCCACAATCCTCTGACAGAGCTCTGAGACATTGGGTACATAGATACAATTCCTAAAGGTCAGGATCCCATCTTGGAGGGCCCATTTGTCTGTGCAGACCAACTTAGCACTGGTGGTACACCCTGACTTCAGCATCCAAGCAGCCTGTATAATGAGTTCCTCCTGCTGACCATCCCAATTGCCCTGCCATATATTTTGGAGAATGTCCACCTCTGCTCCATCAATAGCTAGACTCTCTATGGCTTGGATTGCAAATAGTTTGGGGTGGAGGAGCACAATTTTGCTGTTATCCTCCCCCTCCCATGCTATGGTCCACTCTCTAGGACAGGGGGTCTGGTTTTCCTATGCTCTGGCTAGGCTTGTGGTACAGCAAGAAGTCAAAGTTGGCAAGGTAGAGGGACCACTAGGCCTATTGGCAGTTGAGCTTCTTGGCTGTTCAGAAGTATTTGAGGTTCTTGTGATCCATTCAGACCTCAAACTTGTGCCAAGCACCTTTCAGGAAGTGCTGCCACTCCTCAAATAACTGGATGATGGCTAGCATCTCCTTATTATGAACCTTGTAGTTCTACTCCACTACATTCAGGCTCTTAGAGTAAAAGGCCACTAGATGCCACTTCCCATCCTCTAGGGATTGCTGTGAAAGAATGGCTCTCATAGCAAAGTCAGAGCTGTTGGCTTATACTTGGAAGGAGAAGTTGTCCTCTAGGAAGAGGAGGATGGGTCTAGAAGTTATGGCACACTTGAGGGCATTGAAGGCTGCTTGCTCTGGAGGTCCCCAACTCTATGCAATATTCTTCCCAGTGAGGTTAAATAGCAGGCAGGCATGGTACAAGAAGTCCTGAATGAATCTCCAGTAGAAGTTTGTGAAGCCAAGGAATACCTGTACCTCCTTCTTGTTCTTGGGCTTTGGCCACTCTGCCACATCTGCTACCTTCACTGAGTCCATATTTGCAGCTCTAAAGATGAGGGGGAGGGGGTAGCAGTTCTTCACTATCATGGTATTAAGAACCTGATAATCCTGGACCAGTTGGACTGAGCCATCCTTCTTCTTAATGAAGAAGACTGGCAAAGCCATTGGAGACTTGGAAGGGCAAATGCAACTGGAGTCCAGATTCTCTTGCAGAAAGGCATCAAGTTTGTCCTGCTCTTTGGGCACTAGCAGGTAGACCTTACAGCTGGAGAGTGTGGAATCTAGCAGCAGTTCAATGGTATAGTCCCACCTCTTGCACTCTGGAAGCAAGTTAAATGAGGCCTTCAAGAACACATCCTCAAATGCATGGAGGTAGGAGGGCACCACATCTCAGAACTCTCAGGAAGTGGCATTAGCAGTGAACACCTGGGCCAGCTGCTGGGATGTGGTCTGGCTAGCCCAAATCTCCACAACTATGGGTGGCAGGTGTATAGTGGTAGCATAGATCCAGTTTCCCACTTCCACTGCTTCATCTGGGAGCTTTAGCTTGTATACACCACTAAACTCCTCTCCATGCTCCTCCTCTAAGGCTCTGCTACTGCTCCAGTTGTCCTTGTAGAAGGCCTCTCTACAAGAGAACACCAGAGGTGGGGGATCCAGGAGGTCCAGATCTGCAAAGGGGAGGGGGCTGGTACAACATGTGCAGATGGCTACACATTCTTAGACTCAAGCTCAATGTTCTTCTCTGTTCTTAGCAATGCAGGCAGAGCACTTCTAAGGGCACCTGCTCATGGTTACCTCTCCCTTGGTCCAATCTACATTGGGGATGTTCCCACAGAGCCATGTAAAACTAAGGATCATGTCCTGCCTTTGTAAGCTAGTGATAGCAAAAATGGTGCACTTTGCATGATTCTGATAGCAGAGGACCAGATCAACTATGGAGCTGATGGTGCCTGCTTTGTTAGGTGTTTCATCAATGTTGTAGACCAGAATGGGCTTGGGGAGGGGCTGTATGATTAGGCCATAGCATTTGACACACTCCAAGTCTAAAAACAGTCCTGTTGCTCTGCTATCCAAAAGAGCTGTAACTCTGTGGGCCTGCTGGGTGTTTGTTCTCTTGATCTCCACATCAAGGTGCTATGCTGGGGAATTTGTGGAGGTGTTGGAGAGCTTAGCAGAGGCTCCAGAGTTGGTATTTGTACATTTGGAGGGGGATGTTGAGGTTCTTTTGTCTCAGAATAAAGGGCATTGAAAAAGGTGATTTCATTTTCTATCAACAGACATAAGAACCTGTTAGCACTCAGCAATGGAGGTATACACCTCATTTGTTGCTCAAATGAAAATCCTCCTCCACCTCTGGGAGTGATGTGCATGCACTGATCTCCTCTGGGATCAATTTTGGTGTATGCTTGTCTGGTAACAGAGCTCTGGTGGCATCCTTTGCAGCTAGTAGCTGTAGGAGGAGTTTCTTCTGCTCAGCTATGGAGAGATAACATACCTCCAGACCCAGGAGGCAGTGTTGTGCAAAGTGCCCAGGCTTCTGACATCTCCAGCACAGTAGCAGTGCAGTGTGGAGTTGTCTGGTGGCATCCACATTCATAGATATACCTGGTGGCAAGGAGTGTGTTATGGGGATAGCTGGAGTAAGGGCTGGTGTTGGGCAAGCAGGTACAGGGTACCAAAGATTGGTGATTGGAGTGGGGTGCATCATGGACTGTGGGCAGCAGAGCTTCCTCTGAATCTCCATGAGTTTCCACTAGTCCCATGCCACCTTATACCATGATGCAATCTTTTCATCATCCAGACAACCCTCTACAAGATTGTCAATGCATTCCACCAGTGTGGAGTGCAGGCCATCCCAGAAGGTGAGGCATAATTGAAGGCCATCAGGAGAAGCGGCTTGCTTGACCAGAGCCCAGAACAAGTTGATGTACTTGTCTAATGTCTGCTTTCCTTGCCCATATTGCTTCCTGTCACATAGTGTCAAAGCCATAGTTTTGGTGGGGTCTAGTGGGAAAAACTCCATGTAGAAGTCCTTTTCAAAGGCAGACTAGTCCAGAAAACTTCTAGCACCTCTGGAGCAATGGAAGACTTGTAGCACATAGGTGGAGGCATGTCCAATCTTCATGTACAACAGTACCCAGGCTATTTTCAATGTGTCAGAGTTGAAAGCATCCCTACTGAGATGGATGTAGGTGAGGCAGGATTGAAGGAATCATTTCCCATCAGAGTGGGCACCATTGTATGCATCTGATAGTGTTGGGCATGGGATCTATGGCCATAGAGTCACCAGAGCTGCAGAGACAGGTGCAGCTGATTTTGCAGCTGAAGCAGTGTGAAGGTAGGTGTTAGGTGTTTGAGCAGTGCCTGGAGTGATTGGGAGATAAGATCTGTGATTTGACAGAGGGTGGAGAGCTTGGTTGTATGGTGGATGAGAGATGATTGTATTGATTGCACCTGGGTTTCTATGTGTAGCAGGAGAGTCCAGGCTTTGTTCTGTGGGGCTGGGGCTTTTGAGAGTGTGTCTGGGTCTGCAAGCTGAGACATAGAACTCTGTGGTGCTTAATTCTGGTGGGAAAGCAACAGATAACAGCTCAGAGGTTCCTTGCAGCTCTAAAAGGCTTCTAGACCAGTATTAAGAGACTTGTTCTGCTGTAAGGGTAACCTCTAGAGCAGCATATTGGAGTCATGCAGCTAGCAGAGGGGAATCTGAAGTATATTAGCAGAGTAGACAACAATACAATCAGTAACTAATCACCTAGCAGAGGGGAATCTGAAGAGAACAAGTCTAAAGATCACCCTGCTGCTTGATGTGGCATTAGGCATGGGAACTACTGTATAGTAGGCTGGAGCTAAATCTAACACTAGGACAATGATTGGTAAGGTAATAATATGGAGAACTCTGCAGTTCTCCAGAGATCTCCAGGGTTCTGGAACAAGCCCTGGAGACATTGAACAAGCTGCAGAGTTGCTGGAATAGGTCACAGAGGTCAGAAATGAAAGTCTCCTGACAGTGAGGAGGAGCCAGTGATGATGAGTGTTAAGAGGTGGAGGCTCAATAAGCTGAGCACAGCAGTGTCTGTTGTGTCCAGCTCAGGTAAGTATTTTGTATAGCATATAACAATGTTCTCATTGTTCTACCCAGCATGTAAAAAATTAAAAAACATCATAAATATTAAAGCTCAATATAGCGATGTACTAATTTTTAATTAACATATCAACATATATTTTATATACTGGATAATGTACTATTGTGTATCTGTACAAATTTCAATAGTGATTGTCAAGAAGTCTTCAGCATGTAAATGTTATGAAGCATGTTGACATGTTGACTCACATGAAAGCATGCAAGGTTGCAATTATATTATCTAGTCTGCACTTTTCCAATGTATCTCTGATTACTTCTCCAACATGAGTTCTGGGCTTATTCAAACTCCTCACTAGTCTTCTAAATTCAACCACAGACTGTTCCATATATCATATGTAATGACTGTCAAATCTCTGGGCTCACTCTCCTCTTATTCATAAATGCTTGCAACCATGCTTGCATGTCCCTCAATATGTTCTGGTGAGCTGCAGTAGCCCCATTCTTTGATTTGAACTTCACAAGACAAAGTGCTGGCCAGCAATCCTTGTATTCCTTTAGTTTTGGCCAGTTCTTATCATCTAGCATGATCAGCTCCAAATCTTGTCAGTGGGCACCAGCTACTACCTACCTTGTCACATATTTTGTTTGTATCTTCCTTGTTCTGCTCTTCATAGCATTTGGTTAAATCCAGCCTTTTCTGAGCTAAAGCATTAATGGCTGCCTGTTGGGAGTCATTGAATAGTAGAATGCTGTCAACTGTTCAACAGACTTCTTAGACCACTGTTTAGCAAGTCCAATTACAAGGCTAAATCTCCTACTGTTTAGTCTTCCTAGTTCTTCATGTGGCCTGGCTATTTTTCTCCCAGTGCTATAAGTGTGCAGAGTCTTGGAATTTTCAAGAGGCTCATATTCACATTGTCTGTTAATATCCTGTGTTGGCATGAGTCTCACATCTGGCCCAAATTCTATCTGCACTGCAATGAGTAAAAAATTGAAGTGGAATGAGGACAAAGAATATAGTGTTTCAATATCAAGTCTCATCAGAAATTACTGAAGACTATGTCAGTGTCACAATCATTAAATACTTCTTTGTACAATGATGCTTTTGCATTCCCATCCATGCATTAAACATCAAGTGTGCTATAAGAACAAAGCCCTTTATTTGAATCAATCATATAATTTTTGCAAGGAGCCTTTAAAATGTCTGCTCTTTCCTTTTTCTCTATACTCATTATCCTCTTCATCATATCCACTATAGAGGTATCCATATCACCTAGTATCTTTTTTTGCAGGCCAATGCTCATATTCTTTCTCTTAGAACAATCAGTCACCAATTCCACTGTGACTTCAAGAGCAGCAGAGGCCCAATCAACTCTATAGTTTTCAATTGTGATGTCACTCTTGTATTAATTAGTAATGAATTGCATTTATTGAAATGGCCTTTTCACTCTCTGAGGACTTTGTAATTGCAGGCAATGATGGCCACATCTGCATCTATTTAATAAAGGATTTGCCCACATTTAAACTCTCTATAAATTAGCTTGGAGCAAAGTCACCACTTTGGATTATTTAGACTAAGAATCATCTGCTAGCAATAGAGTTGAGGTGCTCTGAGTAAGTAGCATATGAGGGACTAGGTTCTTAATTCTACAAGCCAATCAAAAATCTGTGCATGCTCTTATTTGAACTTGGGCTTCTTGCTGACCTATATCACAATGGTTCATCCAAAGGTCTTCAAAATCCATCAAAATATTTGAATTCAATGATAGTGTTGCTGCTCAAGTCTATAATGCTACTTATCAATAACTTGTGCTTGTTAGCCACAGTGGAATTCTAATACTTTTTAACACCAATAAAAGTGGTGAGTTGTAATTAGTTGATTGGTTGATTATTTCCTTCATTGATTAGCAGTTAATTTGATTAATCTTTGAACTGTTACAGAGCCATCTCAAGCAATACCTGTCAGTCTGGCATTTTTTTAGTCTAGGGAATCAGAATCTTCTAGTTCACAACATTAAAAATTGAAAGATGTTTGCTCAGTAGTATTCAATATTATAAGCTGCTTCTCATTTTTGGCTTCTGAAACATGTCAGGATGCCTAGACTTCTGAGGTACTTTGGCAGAAGTACTTAACATGTGCTATATGCATTGCTTGTATATATATCACTATTATTTGCTGACACTTGTCTAACAGCCATGCAGCCCTCTTCTTTTAGGAAGACTTACTTCCAATGTACAATTTGACCAAAAATTGTATGCAAATTTATCATTTCTCCAGGTCTCTGCCTAATGCAGTCCTTTCTGTTAATTTCAAAAAGCAAATCACTTTTCAAGGGGCCTAGACTGACAATGGCAAAATTGCTGTCTATAGCAGTGATATGACATTACCTTCATTTTAAATGTAATAACATAAAAAGTTGTTTAGCAATTGACTAAAAGATAAGCTCATGTATTTTAATAATATATCTGGAATTTATCAAGTAACAGACAATTGCCACTACCCAGCTCTCTACCACTCACTGCCTCATTATTAGCAGTCTAGCTCTAGCAGTCTATGTGCCTCAGTATAAAGTAAATATATAAGCAGCAGACTTAATGATTTCTAAAATGTATATTTATTATTTTACTAGCTTGTCAAAGCTCTCAATGAACTTATTGCTGTGCATCCAGTAATGTTTGCAGACAAGTGGTCATAGACTGCAGAACTGCAGAGGAGGGTGTCATCCTATTGTTCCTTGATGTGAGTCCATTGAGCTTTCAGCTAAGTTCACTGCAGATGACTTTGCTTTCTCAAGCCTGTTGCTTTTCCAAAATTCTTTTACTTTGCAGCACTACATGCTCAGAATCTTCCTCTTTGGGCTCCAGTTGTTACTGTTGCCTCTATATTAGTCTTAGAAATGGTTGAGCAGACAGTACTCATGCTCATGTCCATTACATATATTGTGATTGGCTCAATTGAAGTCATTATTCAGATAGTGACAAATAAACAATGATTGCTCAATCTGAAATTCTGATAGCACAGTGGTTCATCTCAGAGTAGAAAGCATGCTGACTAGTGCCATATTGAATGAAGATAAGAAAATTAAAAAGACTTCAGTGTTTCTGCCTCCAAGTAGTAGCACTTTAAGTGCAGCCATTTTTTTGATTAATCCTATTCCACATCAAGTAGTTTCAAATGTAACATTATTGAGTACCAGTTGAAGGGCTTCCAACCTTGAGGAGATTTAACTTTGAGCTAAATTCATGAGTTTTAAAGACCACATTGTTGCTTTTACAAAATAAGTATAAAGGCATTGTTTTCCAGATTGGCTGCTGAGTAAATTTTAGGGTCAATGATATTTCAGGCTACTCAAGATGGCTAAAACAGTTTTGTACCACATGTAATATTATCTGTTACTAATTATTTTGCTAAAATCAGTTGTGCTATTCTTTCTATTTCACTGTTTTTTTTCTGCTTCCTGCTTAATATGAGTGATAGTGGCAATGAAGTGCTTGAGAATGGAGAGAAAGTTAAAGGTTTATGCAGTCATGTGCTACATAATATACTGTGCAATTTCAAAAGCTGTAAATGCCAACTGGAACAAGAATGAGGAAACCTCTGACAATATTTTTATATATCTGCAACACTACAATGCTAAATTTTATGGCTACAAATGTAAGAAAGTGCTTGTTCAGCTAAAATCAATCAGTAAGCAGAAATTAATCAGTAAGCAGAAATCACAATTTTTGTTCCCATACAATATTATGTTGTCTTTGATTATAAAGACTGACTTGTAAGTTTGCTTTCATGTGATAGATATGAGCAACTTTGTTCCAGACAATAAAAAAATAATGAACATCTTTTAAAACTCTACCATTTGGAAATTCAAAGATCCTGATGGTAAAACTCATTTTAGTATGTGTGGTGATAACAGTGCTGGTCATTATCTGTTTTCACTTGTTGTTGATTTCTTTCACTCTTTAGGCAACAAGCAAGCTGTAGAAATAATATTTGTAAGCATAATCTCTGTCATATGCTTCAATCTACTGATTGAAAAACAATTCAAACCAGAAAATCTATTTATAGAGTCAATTATTGGACTAGACAAGCCCTCAATAGTAGTAGACAGTTTAAACACCTATATAAGACCCATTGTAGACACTTTTTTTAAATTTCTGTTTGGCATTTTCTTCAGCCAAACTGCCAGATATCTCTATGGACATCTTGTTCTCTGTGCTATAATTCTTGTAATCAATGACTTAATAATGTCACAGAAAGTGAGGAGTTTTACTGCAATAAGCCATAAAAACTTTTGTTCCTGATGCAAATCATCTTGACATCACATATTGATTGATCTACAAACTTGCCATACTACATAAGTTTGCCAGATTAATTAGCTGAGATTATCTTAATACTTGCATACTAACAATAAAAATCAAATACTAAGCAATATTACTTTAAAAAACTAGTATTTAGAAACTTCAGTGCCAAGGCTAGGCATGTGTTGCTGCTGATGTTAGGCATTACTAGCATTTGTTCAAATTGCTATTCATCATGGCAATCAACACCTCTTACTTATTGCCTCCCCTCTTCTAGCATCCATTACAACTATCAACATCTCTTGCTCATTGTCTCTCTCTTTTTCTGCTATGTGATCATGTCCTTGCATATTTGACCTGCTTATTTTATAGTGTGCATCAGCATTTCCAGCATTATATTGCTCACTTATTCTATAGTCTGCATCATGTTATTTGCTTACTTTGCTTTTAGTTAACAGCTTTGAATGCATCAATCAACACTCTGCCTCCCTCTTCCATCACATTGCCTGCTTGCTATTTCACTTGACTTGAGGTATGTCATTAACTCATACTTAGATGCATCCTTAATTAACAGACTAATGAGTTTGATATAATAGACTAAATACTACATATAACATTATTACTGGGCATTGGCAATGGTCTCTGTGCTAGTAGGTTTTTTGTGCTTGATTCTCTTGCCCTTTCTAACCTTTCTTAGCTTTTTAGTAACAAATATGATCAAACCATTTCCTTCAGATACTGCATTGACAATGTTGATGGACAGTGGCATTGATGTTGGCATTAGTATCAGGTCATTAGGGCTGACTTGCAAAAATGCAGCCAAAATCAATGCTGAAGTTTTCTCTGAGATCTGCAATGATGCCAGTGTGGAGGATTACAAATTTTCAATGAATGCTGATGGTATGCTGAGCTCTTATCACTATTGTTCATAAGATGCTGCATCTATTGAGTCTCCCAATCTTTGGATTCCCATATTATTTTATAGAAATAAGTAGTATTGTTCTTTTATATATTTAACAAGACATTGAGTTCCATACATGAACTAATTTTGCTAAGTGCACAGAAGAATTTCAGAAAGATAAAAAAAGGCCAAGAAAGAAGTATTTCCATGAAAGAGCTCATTATTAGCATATGCCATTCAGTGGACAATGCCTGCCCAGAAAGAAAATCACATGCTAAAGATGTGCATGCCCTAGTTAAATAGTTATCACAACTTATGGAACTCAATAAAAATTAATAATATGAAGATGCTGTCAAGAAATGGTCCAAAACCAGTTTGCCAACTTTAAAATATGTTATGCAAGAGCTAAATATTTGTAAAACATAAGTATGCCCTCTGAAATGTGCTAGAGAGTATTATGCTTGAGCTTTTGCTATTTGAGTACAGATGCTGTTTTTTCTTGCTTTTGCCTAACACAAATTAATTTACTTGATTAGCAATCAAAGCAACTTACAAATGATAAGATTTGAAAACTTAAGAGGGTTTTTACCCATGAAGAGATGAAAACAATCATGGACAATTGAAACATATTACAAAGCCTTTCTAGATGTCTTCGGTCTCTATCTTATCAGCATTGAAGCTCAAAGCAGATAAATAGCAAACTTTTGGCTGTTTAAATCTGCCATTGACATTGATACATCTCTGGTCCAAGCACCTTGACCAAGACCATTTGGACTTTCTGCATTTTACCATGTTGCTTCTCACTGCAGTTTTGTTGGCAACATCTTGAGTTATCAGTAATGAGCATTGTCCTTGCTATTTCAAATCTATAGCAAAGTATTGAATTATGGTTCTGTTCACAGGTGCTGTACCTTCTTGTTCAAGTGCACAATTGGTCAATTGCAAAATTTGTCAACAAATTAACAAAAGCATGAGTTGCTTCTCCAATATTGAGAAATTTCAATATGCTTATGCTAATTAACAAATCAGATGAGTATAAAGAGACTATGCAACATTCCTAGCACAAGGCCTTCAACTTAAAGAGTCTGTTTCTCAAACAGAGTTGCTTCACAATTATAAAAAATTGCTTCTCTTTCTTTGCAACTTTCATTCAACTCTAAGCTCATGATATCCTTGCAGCTGAATATGAAATGGTGATGTTTTTTTGATCCAAGCAAGCAGGAGACCTTTGATGAATCCTCAATAGTCTAAGAAAAACTTAGTGACCTCCCACCTCATATTGCAGCTGCTTTCAAAAGGGCTCAACCAGATTATATTGTCCAATCCCAGGTGCTTGCACCATCTCATAATCAATACATGGGCCCCTCATATATCATGGCATTGAGGCATTACAGCAACAGCTCTATAATATTGTGAGACACTCCTGCTTCATTCAATATCAAACAGATAATTGAGTTTCCAAAGGTGACCTCTGCTCAGATGCTTCAAAACAAAGACAAGCAGTGGATACAAAGAATTTTAATTGTTAAACTGCACCATTTGTCTTTGGATTTGATTCATGATCTATATGAAGCATACTCTGACCTTGTAACAACTGTGTGGAGCAGCTGTAAGGATTCAAAACTCAAATTGGCATTAGTCTCTGACATTGAAGCTCACTATGCACAAATAGAATGGGACAGATATATTATGGTTTTGTCAACAAAACATGTGAGTGTTTTGACCTTTTGCATTGTCATTAGAATCAAAAGCATTTGTCCTGGCATTTTTCATAAAAGATATATGCTTCAGCCTACAGAGAAACAATTAAAACTTTAACAAAGACAATGTGAGCATGCAGAAGTACTTTGTCACTTGGATCAAAAGCCTTTGTTCTGGCACTTCATTTAAAAGTATCCTCTCAGCATGAGTTTGCCCCTTAGCACATCAAACTAAAGCTATGATGCCATGGATCTGTATGGTATCTGGTCTCCACTGTGCTGCTTCCTCTTTGTTAAGATGTTGGCTCATGTGAAGTCATGTGATGTTTTGATTATATCATCTGATCTGCACTTTTCTGAATTCATACTGAGCTTTCCAGCACAAGTTCTAGGTTTACCCAAACTCTTTGCTAATCTCCTGTGTTTACCCACATATTATTTACAAAATTCTTTAGAAATGCAAAATACACTCTGATCAGCATAACATGATTTACTTATGGCAGTGTGAGCATGCCCTTTGCATCAAAAAGGCATTTTCTTGGAGCCATATATTGACTCACTTTGGCCTATGTAGAAACAATCGAAATTATGACAAAGATAATGTGAGCACACATAGGTACTTCCTTTTGTGTGTGATATTTGTCACTAGGATCAAAAGCCTTTGTTCTGGCATTTTTCTTCAAAAGTATATATACTCTGTGAATGCTTTCAACCCACCCTACAATGAACTCTACCCTACCTGTTATGCCTGTAGAACATATCACTCAATCTTCTGCCCATGTCTAACATTGCTTTGCCCTCCAATGCATCAAACTTATAGTCCATAATTGCATGAAGAAAGCTACAATGCTATGGAACTGCATTGTATCTGGTCTCTACTGCACTGCCTCACCAAACATAGTATTTACCAGTGCTCTCATTGTCAGACTCCACCTGACCAAGTGCTCACAGGAAGTCTCAGATATTCAAACTCCAGTGCAAAGTCTCTACACTAGTGATGACCTCTTACACACTAGTAATGACCTCTTAAAAGCCAAGAACTGAGTTCAACAACTTTAACAATCTTGAAAATGAACGTTCTCTCCATACCAAAGAGGTCAAGGGTAAAAACAAAGTAGTCTGAACTTGGCACTGAATCACAACATGGAGGAGATGATGGCATTTGTACAGCAAAGAGATGATTATCTGTTCTGCTAATGAAATGTTCATAATGCTATTGCTCTAAGACTGTCAAACACTTTGGAACCAGTTGCTAAACAAGCAAACTCAACTTGCAGCTGTCATAGAAAAAAAGGACCACCTTGCCCCTCTGTGTTAGACATCCATTGTGATTCAATGCTGCTCTGATGAGTGTATGTTAGATTGTTGACAAGTTGAGAAAAGTTGCTATCTGTAATGTCTGTTATAGACCAGTCACTAGCTTGACAATGTTAGTCAATTTCCAGTTTCCACAGTATTCTGCTAACTACTCTGCAAACAGTCCTCCATCACTGTTAGCATTGGAACATGTTTCCATTAGAAAAATGGTAAAAGAAACCTGTCATACCATCTCTTTGACATACTTTTCTTTTGGAAAAAGGCTTTTCCCATTGTTTAAAGCCTTTTTCCATTGGAAATATGCTGTTTAGAAATGACATAACAAGTTTCTTTTTCAGTATTTCCTCAGAAAAAACTTTTGGCTGCCAGCAGTGCATGTGAGCACATATTTTGTTTTAAGCATGCCACAAGGTGATGGCATGGAACTGAATTTCATACATGCCTCATTTGTTAGGCCTACTGCTTTTTGCCTGATCTTCTCAGAGTCATATGGTCAGAAGAGGTGTTTGCATTGGTGGACCTGTAGCTTCAGTAGTGGCAATTGTATTATATGTATGGTAGTTT
Organism: Termitomyces sp. T153; assembly: GCA_018296165.2. Taxonomy (NCBI): domain Eukaryota; kingdom Fungi; phylum Basidiomycota; class Agaricomycetes; order Agaricales; family Lyophyllaceae; genus Termitomyces; species Termitomyces sp. T153. The sequence goes on from JACKQL020000081.1 coordinate 87,571, forward strand.
TTATAACATCTTTTTCATTTTTCCTCTGTCTGCATTGTAATGTGTTTTCTATTGCCAAAGCTTGACACTGAGTGTCTTCATCAATTGTCATTGTGAAGTTGTGATCAGTTTGGCATCCAAACCAATAGAAGGTGCGTGGACACAAGATTGGATTCAAGATTGCTCAAATATGTGTCAAGGCACTGTTGTGGGGGCTAAAGGCAGCAGGCACTGCTGGCACTGGAACCTGTTTCCATTGGAAGAATGGGAAAAGAAACCTGTTATATCATTTCTTTGACAGAACTTTCCTTTGGAAAAAGGCTTTTCCCATTGTTTAGAGCCTTTTTCCATTGCAAATACCCTGTTTGGAAATGGCATAACAAGTTTCTTTTTCAGTATTTACTCAGGAAACGTCATTGGCTGCCAGCAGTGAAGGGAAGGTGCTGGTTACCATCTATTTATTGCTGTATTTCGCTACCTCGGGATATCTGACAACTTTCAGTATCTCTTCATCAGATTTGCAGGGATTCTGATATATGTTTCCCTCCGGATCTGGGCAAACTACTATAATGGATAGATATGTCCTCAGAAGCTGTGGTACATATTTATATTCTACTTGCAATTAAAGTGCATTCCGTACAGCGCTGAGTGTCATAGGTGACTCCAGGTTACCATCGCCAAACACAAAGGACATTAGATCATCAGGAGTGCAACGAATCACTTTCCAGGTCTCGGACTCTTGTTCGACCAAGTTAATCATCGTATCAACCTGGATCAATATTTCTTCCTTCCTAAATGGCGTTTCACACTCATCGCAGTCCTGCGTATTATAGGTGCTCAACAACAATAATTCGACGATTAAGCACTGCCGACCTTTACAGTGCCACTGCGGTCGTTCTTCAAGTTCTTCCAATCTTGCTATATTTTCAGTCAATCAAATGTAAATCTGTGATGAGGTACTTTTGATCAAATACCAACGAGCATAATTTGGGAAAACTAATGGTATTGGCATTACACGAAAGTCTCGCTGGACATAACAAGTCGTGTTACAGTCCACTAGAGTGACACACTGCAATCTCCAACCGAGAGCACGGACCTTGGAAGTTATGTGTGCAGGGCGCATTCGAACTTCGAAGATGAAGGTAGGGGAGGTCTGTGTATATGTGTTAGAGCGGTTGTCAAGCAGTATAAGAGAGGAGGGTATAGAGAAAGGGAGGACGCGCAGATTTTCAAGACGAGCGAGCTGGCTCTCTTCCAAAGTCCGCCCAGCATCTCTGTGATGCGATAAGATTCAGAAGTTAAAAAGGAAAAGGACGCTTCCATGAAAATTGTCACACTGGTCACGTTAGCTTCTTCAACGATCGTCATCCGCGCCCGTACGTATATAAGACCTCCTTGAACGTTGAACAAAAGTTATCGATATACTCGGGCTGTTCAGTGCTATCTTATGTTGCGCACTCGCGCACTTTATTCGACCATGGCGCCTCCAAACACTAAAGCTAATACCAGCTCACCATCCAATTCCTCACCCTCCCCCAAAATATCCAGGAGCTGTCGTCCTCATCCCACACATTGTAAGTAATGTATACTCCAATCACTTCCTTCTCGACAAATGTCATCGACCTAAAATATGATCCTTTTTCGCTTTATCAATGAAAATTGTTGGATCCACTGAATGAACCTAAAAAACTATATTCCAGTCTTAGCAATACCTTTAGTATGTTGCTATGCCTTGATCCCGACTTGAATTTGACTCATCATTTCCATCCGATTATTGACACACCCGCAGCACACGAGTCCATATCTTCACTCTCAAATCGGCGCGTTCCAAGCCAGGTTGCTTAATCCACTGCACACAAACCCCACCACGAAGCGGCGGTCTACATCAAGTTCCGATGTCAATTTTACGAAGGTTCGCGGTCTCGACTCGTCGATTGTCATACCGCCCATCAGGTTCCATCTCACTCTTGGCGTAATGGCTCTGTCTCCTGAGTTTGATGTACCACCTCAGCCAAGCTCGCCGATGACAGCACCAAATTCATCATATCCACCAGAATCTCGTGCGACTCAGTCTTACTCGACTGCTCCACAAGGCTTGGCCTCGTCGAATTCATGCACGATGCAACCAGTGCGCACCGTCACCACTGCTCTGGCTCTTCTTCAATCACTCAAACCTCAAATTGACGCCACTCTGAGGGACAACGATACAACGTCACCTGCGCCAATGGGAGATGCTCCACCGGTTATACCAACGGAACTCGAAATCATCTTCGACGCCCTCGATATACTGCGCCCAACCAAGCCTCCTCAACCTCCAAAGTCGCCGGAATCAAACTTTACACCTACACAGGTAAAAATTGCGAGATCTACCGTGCTCGCTTCCACATCATCAGCATCCCCAAGAGTTAAAGACGAATCATCAGCGCCAAAATCAACGCTGACAGAGCCTCAGGCGGATACCACAACGTTGGTTCCGCCTACCATGAGGTCTCTAGAGCAATCCTCTCCAACGCAGGGCAACGATATATGGGCGGACGTGTTGTATCTTGCACCGCGGCTGACGCCTCCACTCCGTCAGATCGCTGGTGATTATCCCTCTCCTGTCTCTATTCCGTCGGAATATATACTTATGTTTGTCGGGATAGGCCTTGTCCACGGAGCGTTCAGGCAAGCTGGCTATATCACCGATACTCGGCTACTGAAGGTTCGTCACTCACCGATTCCTGAACACTTCCTTCTTTTTCTTATTTATCCGTCCTTCAATTGTGTTTGTTCGAGCGCTTTGTTATTTTTCTTTCATTCGTCAAGGTCTCACCATTCTTTTACATTCGTCCTCTGCGTCCTTTCTCAAGAAACGGATGCAGGATTTTTCTTCAAGGGATCTTTCTTCCCATTACTACAGAGACAAGACCTTTGACCGTGACTCATCAAAGGCTATGTTTAAACCCAATCCTGATTCATTCTCTCACCCATATCTGCCCTTCACGCGGTTCAGTCGTGGGATCTTGAGTCCCATCGATTGTCATCTTAGTTTCCTTAAATCCTAGAATATCCCCGCTGCCGATTTCTTGCGCGCTGACTTTACTTCCGTCCTTCGCGTCGCTTTTTCAGTTTAAACTTAGATTGGTCATTTCCATTATCTCGTTCTTTGTTCATTATCACATATCAAGTTGACCTTAACCTGACAAATCCGTATACAGCTTCACTGTACTGTCCTTAACACTTCCAAACGGCGACCCGCTGGCGCTCATAGACAGCCATTCTGTTTCTCGGACATCCTTCAAACTGACGCGCTCAAATACCTCATTCCTCAGACCTCGCCTGCGCCAAGTATAGACTCTGCCACATCGGCAAAGTCGACGACAACGTCGACTGCACCATCATTATTCACCTCTGAATCTGAATCAGCATGTTACCCGGTATCACTTGGCCCAGACGCTGTCGTTCAAGTGCATGGTGTCGAGCTTTGGACTATGGGGAGTCAAGCGGCGGATGGAGCGTACGTGAGTTGTGGTGGCATAAAGTTTGGGGATGTACATGAAACAAGGGTGTAGTTATCCTAGACTGGCTCTTGTTTAGAAGTTTACGTTGGTGTTGATCTAAATGATGTTTTTGAATTGCTTGATGGCCCAGAGAAGATCGTTGAAACACCACTTGATCTTTCGCCGACACAAGGTAGCACGTAGGATGTCCAAGCCAGAGGGAAAATGGTCAAACAAGGCACCCCTGTTAGCAGGCACAATACCCGGCGGAACTGCATCGACATAGTTTAAATGTCCTTTGACAACGATCAGCAAAATATTTTCCCCTTTGGAATACTACTGATTTTCTCCAACGAGAAAAACGAGGGAAATGATTTACATTCAGAAAGTTGATTGATCCTAACGATCTCCAGGAGTTGAATGATCGGCAAACGGACGTAAGCTGTTCCCTTGCCCCATCTGCGTGCGGCGACAAATCTAGATCTTCATTGATGCCCCTTGTCGACATTGGCGCTCATGTGCGCTCACTCCTTGTGATCCGGCATGCCCACTAAGTTTCGTTTCAAGAAATTTCGACATGTTCCACTCCACCCCTGTATATTTCTCTGCATTATCGGCGTACTAGAAGGTTGCCAGGGATCAAAAGATTCAGGATCGTGCATCTCCAAATTTTGTGTGCGGCTACGGAGCATCCTTTCTTTTCTCTCTCGATGGACTGGAACGCCTTGCAAATCGTCATTAATTGGTGAGCAATGCTCAAAACTGCCTTGTAATTATGTTATGGATAGCGAGTGGTCCATAACTCTTTCCCTGATCAGGTGGAAATTGGTGTGGCACCCATGTGGACGAGGGCGGCTTCTGGAAGCATGGATTTGATTCATCATCTCGGGTCATGATTCGGCACTGTCATATGGAGCCGGTTCTACCGATAAAAAGCTCAGCAGCTGTCAACGTCGTGGGCGGAAGTGAAAATAAAATACATTGCAGGGTATTTTATGCGTATACTGGGATATAATATGGATTACAAGACGACGACTCCGTGATACTTGTGAAAGTCATTTCCTAAATTGTCCGCCGATAGACCAAAAACAAAAACAACAAAACAGTTACAGGCACTCGTTTATGAGCAGGATCACACCCCAAACGCACAATACGGCCACTGCTGCTAATATGTCGAGATACGCGCTTGCAATTGGTAGTACCTTCTCAGATTGAGATCGGCGGGATCGGAGCCGAAGCGGGTTTTGTATGGAACGCGGGGCGCAATGCTGTGGAAACCCTAGAGTCAGCGAAAGATCGACTGTAAGGTTCCGAGGGGCTGTAGATGCCGATTGGTGAAGGTGACGAGGAGAAAGAGTTTCCTGTCTGATCAGAGCGCACGTGTGATTGAGAATATCGGCTCGACAGAGGGCGCGAGTCGTAGGTATCTTTCTCATGGTAGCTATTCGTTCTCTCCCAGGGTTGTTTAGATGACATGTAGGCAGGCAATACGTCGTCTGGCGAGGATTCGAGTTCGTCTTCTTCGTCATCAGATACGTCTGAATCAAGTTCCATCGATTGACTAGTGACGATGGAAGGATGGTGCGTTTTTGGGCGGGAATCTCCGGTAACGAAAACAACGTTGTTAGGTGACCCTCGCTTTCGGCGACGACGACTGTCAACAGCCTGTGGTCTCGGCGCAGCTGGGGCGGTGTGATTCCGATAATGCCGACGCATATTCGAGTTCACGTTGAACTCGCGAGCACAGTTCGGCCAGGGACACCGGAATGCTATGGTTAACGCGTTAATTGAAACCTAAAAAAGGTTGAAAGCAAGAGTATGACTTACGAGTAGCACCAGTATGTGTATTGACATGGATTCGAAGGCTACTGGGCCTGTTAAATCGTTTGGAGCATGTCGAGCAAACATGCTTTTTTCCATTGTGGGAACTAGAGAGATCACCATCGCTAACAGTATCAGGGTCATCGGGTGAGCGACCGCGAAGCGACTGAGAATTCATAGGCGAGCCTGCAGTAAAAGAGATGATGCCGGCAGAGTAGCCACTGTAAGGAAGGGTGGCATTAGTGTGTTCGGATTTACGCTCAGAAGTGATGAAGCTGCTGCGAGGCGGGCGAACGTGGCCGATGCCGCACATCATAATAGCTTCCTGGTCCGAAACAGGGACTCTGAAAACAGACCCACCAAACACCTCACCGCGAGGCGGCTGAGGGGTAGAGGTCCCCCCTCGGTTTAGGAAGGTGGCGCTCGAAGCAATGTGCTGTAGCGACGAACTAGATGGATCAGAGCGCAGGATATCAAAAGACACAGATGAATGTGAGCGAGGGCCGCTGTCGCGCTGTATATGTTGCCTGGAACAAGAGGGACGATCATGCCCTGAGACGGAACTGGGAGATGCAGGTAGTTGTGCAACCGCGTGTGGTGTAGTGTGATGCCGCATAGAGAGCAGCAACGGAGGACCCAGGGAGGCGACTTCCATGTGTTCAGAAGATGTCTGGCTGCCGTCAAGATGGAAACCAAAGTTCCAAAGAAGAGCGACCTACCGAGTGTCCGCGATGGGCTCCTGACGATCTAGTGTGGCGAGTTTCCTTTAACAGATGTTCTACAGGTCATCAGTACTTACATGTCAAGAAATGAATTATACTAGCATACCAGGGAACATCTCGTGGATGCTGGGTAGAGCAACACTACGTTCATGCTGCATTGACGACATCAGGATATTGAAGACACAATAATGAGTCGGGTGAGGAGGAGCGACTTCGGGCAGAGTTATTATATAGGAAGCTGGGATGCAAGGAACGAGCCGACTACAAGACACAGACGATCAGCGGCGGGCGAGAAGGCAAATAGAGTGTGTCCGAGGCTTTAGCGCCGGGGAAAAGGGGGATGGGCTGAGGCAAGAGAGAGAGTAGACGGACTGCCTTCTTGAACGGCTCTGGGGCGTCCAAAAGGAGAATTCCGAGCAAGTCTACGGTGGAAAGAAGGAATCGAAGTAAGTGATTTGATGCGTTGTAGATACGGCAATAAAGAATATCGGCAAACCCGATACTCAAAGAGGAATAAATGGAGGGATTGGCGCTGAATCCGATCCCCGCTGCAGTGTCGTTACGGATTCGGCAAGGTATCGATTTGCCGCTCATTAAGTACAAGCCACCAAGCTGTCTCCCCATTGCTGCCTCATTACATACAACTTCCACAATTACCACGATGCAAATCCGAGGAGGACCGTGACCCGCAAAGCTAGATGGAACATCGATAGTAGCTCTGCAGATTGCCGTCCGTTCTATTGCTGGATACCCCTCCAGTGCCCTCAAACCCGAAAACGACAGTCGAAGCATGCATCTCCGCGTAAAGAACCCTGTTCTGAGCAGTGAAAACTTGTCGGGAAGACGAAAGAAACGACATCGTCGTGGGAAAAAAGCGCCGTATGGGACAAATACGACGATCTCAAAATTGTGATTGTCACTCCGCGAAGGCCCATGACACACGGACATGGGACACGACGCAAGGGATCTGCGCTCCATCAGCACATCTTTTCCTTTTACGCAAATCTTCCCCAATCGAGGCTAGCCGGTTCCCATCCCACCATGGCCATTCTACTTAGAAGAAACCTCCATGCGGATCGGTGTCAGGCCGAACCTCGACAATGCTGCATCCAGCGTTCATCGTAGATCTGTCTACTTGTTGGTTTCACATGGTCTACTTTGGTCTACTCTGACTACATCTGGCTCTTCTCATCCAAAGGTTAAGCCTATGGCGGTTTCTTAGATGTTTCCCGCAAACTTCTAATTACAAAACTGCCGATCACGTCGCCGGAGAGTGCCAACCGGTCTTCTAAAGCTGCAGGTCTGGGACTGCATTTTCGGCGGACGAAGATCTGCAAAACGGGTACGCAGTAGCCATGCAATCGGCAAGGACAAGGGAATTAAGGCTTTCACTTCCCGTTTTCACGGACCGTACTTCTTCTTCGGATGAGTCGCAATTGTAAGGCCCTGGTATTGTGATGCCGGAGTCAGCTAAGGAGGTGGCAAGTCCCTGGACTGCGCGGAGGTGGTCTAGACCTTGCCTTGCGTCGTTCTTTCAACCCTATATGTGGCGCGTGCTAACTCTGAAGAACAAAAGCATCACCCAAAGCGATGGATCAATGGTGCGGTTCCTAAGCGACCTGCCTCTAGACCCATAACGTTTTTGCCTACAAGTGCCGTTCCGATAGTGAAAGCTTTTTACCTCGTGTGTTTACACGCTCACACCTGACCCACTTTATCCTGACATCGTGTTCGCACTTACACGATTAAGGCTTCCTGATAGTGAGCATATTGTTCGCCGCGCCATCATTGATACCTTGTCTTCCAATTACTGATTCACGTACCGCAGCCTGTCTTTGTGACAGGAATGTGGAGCGTTCTTGAGACCGCCTCATCTATTCTTGAAGTTCCTAGAGTCAACAATCTCTGCAGCATTGAATATCGCGTGTGCGTCGATAAAAAGCATCGCCATATATGTAAAACAGACGTCACTTTCGCATCCGTAAACATAGCAGGAAGTTACCGAGTGATTACACCCGACGTCGGGCGCAACGCCAGGAACCTAGCTTGGGTGGAGCAAGGGGCTATTGGCGCGCCCGTCTTACCCAGAATATATCACGGGATGAAGAACACCCGTTCGTAGAACGGCTTATCGAAAGATGTAAAAGAAGAATCATAAGATTATGTTCGGCAACGAATCGTTTCATTGGACCTAGAGAATTTCTGGATTCATTGAGTACTTCTGGTTGACCTGTGAACGATCCAGGAGGATTCAATTTACCGGTAATGATCACAATGGCCCGGAGAGTAAAGTATTCGCCTGTAGATCCGTGGTAATCGTGTTCAATTAAGGGTAGATGCATGCAATACTTACAATGATGCGAGGGATAACTCGGAAGCCTGTGTATCGGTGCAAGTGTCCTATACGTTTTCATGGAGTTCTTGATGGAGTTCTATGTCTGTCTTCACAGCGGTAAGTCCAGCGTCACACATGCATCATGGAGGAAATATACCTGAAAGCGAACGACACGCTGTCCAGACCTCGTGTACATACTAAATATGGACAACGTTTCTTTGGGTGTGTCCTACATTGGAGCGCAGCTAGATACAAGAGTCGTAAACTGATAACAATCGAAGCGCGGAGAATAATCATAGGAAGAATATGTGGAAATTCCCTGAGAAATAGGAAATAAATATCACAGACTATCTTTGCCGTAATGTATCTAAACGCCACCAATAATGCTAAATCTTGATGTCAAAGAGAAACCCATGCATATACTTACGGTAGACCAATCGGGGTCACGATTTCTGCATATCTTGGTCGGTAGCGCCGGCATGCCCATATGTCTTAGTTTCCATTGTAGAATGCTCTTTATTTAGGTGTACTTACTCGGCTGTAGATAGATTTCGTTCGGTAGACAGTGGGGTCACTTAGTACTGGAGTGACATAGGATCCGTTCAGCATCTAGGGCCACATAACAAAGGGACATGTATCCCCCTCACAGAAAGTTGACAAGTTGAAAGTGAAATCATCTCCATACCCCGATTTGACAATTTTGACTCCGGAGCCCCGGTTGGGCCCAAGTTCAAAGATCGAAAATGGATTGATGTGTGGCTGTGCACTGAGGGGACGTACAATCACGAAGGTCACAGATGATGACAGGTACTTGTGCCCAACCATCGCTATCACGATCTCTAGTCTGTCTCTTCGCGGGCGTATTGATGATAACTGGACACTAAACTACTAGGGCCTTCAAATCTCGCCGCCTCCGGGGTACTCGAGGTAAATTAAGATCTTCAAGCTTTTCCATCTGAGTCGATCGACACAATTTAATAATCATAGTTTTGGTAGAAAATCGGGTTGATATGCGTGCAATCTGCCAATACTATGACCACAATGCCATGTCATTGGTTATTGGTTGTCCCAGCATTGCGTGACGTCTGAATCGTGTCCGTCAGCAGACATGGACTTGTGACTTTGATGCCTATGGAGCATTTCTGTAGGTTCACAAGCCGCAGTTCGGAAGTAGGTTTCCTGTCGTATCTTATTTGTCGATCTATATCCTTCATCTATTGGCCCCTTATGTTATATTACTTATATTATTACTTTGCAGGTGTGTCCATAGATAGCCGCGGCACACGACCGTCGTCTGCTACTTTTGTCTACTGAATTGCCCAAGATAGTAATTCACGAGTACCGCTTCACCTGTGAATAGAGCATCCTATCCTTCTATTACCATGGAAAGGCGACGGGCAACCGTTCCCGACCGCTCGAAATCTATTCCTGATCCTCATTCTATATGGCGCCGGCGACCGATGAGCTCGGAGCGCTAGCGTCACAATTCTCGGACATGTGGACAACATCTCGAGGCGTCTAGCACGTCCATTTCGATATTGAAGATCCTAGTAGATGTCATAAGGTATACCTGTGTGAAAATAGATCGATCTGGCACATCGGCATTGGCTATTGTTCGGCAAACTTGTGGACCGTTATGTTCCAATTCAATTCTGCCCACATATATCCTTTCACTCAGCATAGCCGCTCCGCAAGTGACTTAGATCGTCCGATAAACATCCAATGGCCTTGCTGATATCTTTTGTAAGCACGATGGAACGGGACTTCATTGGTTGACTGGTCGGTATAACCCGGCGAAATACCGGTCATTAGGGAAGCCAGAGATTTTTAGCTTTTAGACTCCCAACAGAAGGCCTAAGGCCCAAGGTCTGAGCTGTGGATAATGGTCTGTACAACCGCTCATATTGTACGATCTTCGCTGTAGCCCGCTAATCCCTTCCGGCTCGTAAACTTGCAAATCAATCCTAACACTAAATCGGAAAGTTGGGAACACTGTTTCCACACTAAATATATACATGTTGGAGTTAGAGTGTCTGCATGTGACACCTCTTAAGTATAACATGTACATACAATTATAGTTTAGTTCTGCGTTGTGTTGTAACTTTTCACTATCATAGCCAATACACTTGCTCTTAATCATCTATGTTTGGCGCATTATGTCTTTGTAGACATGAGTGGCTTCTTGTGTCTCTTCCCTCTGTTTTACAGGCTCCTGCACTCCTTTGCTGTCGCTAACTGCAAGAGGTTATGGGTCCTAGCCCCAAAGTTAACTGAGACTATCACTATTTCTCAAATTTTTTCATTTAATGAAGGTCAGCGCATATATCTTGAGCACCTAGAATATGAAGAGCCTTGAACTTATTGTTGCCAGCAATGACGGCGTCAACAGTGAATTTCATGAGGACATTGTAGAGTGGGTGAGCATGCAGGGAGTTAAAAATGTCAATTGTATTGGAGCTGTTGGAATATATGAGAATGCATTGTGGATTGACAGCTTTGTTGGTAGCATTTTGAAGGGCACAGGTGGCAGAAAGTGTTTTGAGAAAGAAGGTAAGATTGGAAGGTGTGTCCTTGCATATGACACAGAAAAATCCCTTCCACTTCCTAATTAGACACAAGCATAGTGGTGACATTGTCTCATGCAATAGTGCTAAACTGAGCCACTATGCCACTAGTCTAAGACAGGAAGAGGCCAAGAGCAGGAATGTCTACAATAAAGAAGGTCTCAGACAGATACTGAGTGTGATCAGAGATAGTGAATATGATCAGAGTCCAGAGATGTGATCAGAAATAGTGGGTGCAGTCCAGAACAAGTGATCTGGGACATGGAAGTTATCTGGGACATGGAGGCCATTTAAAACATGTCTGGACGGAATAGAGGTGGCTGAGAGGGAGATTTGGGAAAAATGATTGGGTCATAACATTTTCCAGCCTTATCTGTTTCCTGGCACTTATCACTACTAACTTTAATACTCCAAATCATAACTTATTTGTTGATCTTAACCTCTAACCAAACTCTAGCTCAACTCCCAAGTCCTTTGACCTCCATTGACATCTGAACTTAGCATTCTTGCTTCTGAATTGTCTGTTTGACCTCCAAACTTCTAGATTGTCTAATTGACCCCTGTCCAACTTCAATGTTCTGTAAGTACTCTTAGTCATTGGAGTTCTCCAACTGATAGGTTGCTTGCACTACAGTGAGAGAGCCTCTTGGGTCAGCTGAACCTAACATCCACTAAGTTTGGCTTTATTTAATATATAAACAAAGTCAAAACTACTCAATTTGTATTTCTAATTAATGGCTGAATTGTTTGCTTCTGCCTTTTTTTGCTTGAAGCCATGCAATAGTTCTTAAAATTGGAGTATGGTATTTTGCATGTCATTGAATGCCCTTCTGTTGATAAGCAGCATCTTTCTTCCAGCTTCAACTCTTACTCTGACAGCCTTTTTGTACTCAATGACACAGGAATGTAGGCTTGTCATTAGTTTGGTAGAGGAAAGTGTGACAAAATACTTTTAGTGGCTTGCCTACTTGGTCTTCTGAATTTGTCAGCAGAAACAAGTGCTTCACTATATATATTTGTGATGAGTATTCATTTTTCATGATCCACAACTTTTTTGATGGAATTGCTGCATTCAAAGAAGATCTCGTGACCTCTGATTCCCTCTCTATTGAAATATTTTTAAGGTAGAGATGTAGAAGTTTTTTGTTCTCAAAACATCTAGGATCTTCAATCTTTTAAGCAAGCTTTTCTTCTGCATAATCAAGCTAAGTCTTTTCCCTGATGCTTTGCTTTTTGATTTCAGCTTATCCTCATCAAATCAAGTCCCCTGTATGAATTTAGTGTCATATTATTATGATTGAATTGGTTACATAACTATTTCTTTGGATGTTATCTGTTCACACAAGAAGTGATATTCTATGTTGATATGGTTGACTTGCAAGTGAAGAAGTGGGTCTTCAAATAAGTCTATTGCCAACTTGTTGCAAAGTATTGTTATTGTTTCTCCTGTAAAGTATTCCTTAATTAAATACATTTCTGTGTAGCTTCATAAGGTGCCATGTACTCCACTTCACAAGTTGGACACCACCACTGATTGCTGTTTCTTAATTGACTATGATGCTAATCTGGACTCTAAAGACCAAGTATAGCTGCTAACACTTTGCTGTGTGTTGAGGTAATTTGCTTGGTCTGAATCAGTGAAACTAATAAGGCTAATGGGCTTGTTTCCTCTCAGTCATAGTTGCATAGTATTAGTTCCTTCAAATAACATACTACTCATATAGCTGCATGCCAATGTATGCTCCTGTAGGAATTAAGAAATTGCAAAAATTGCTAGACTATATATTGAATGTCTGGTCTTGTAGATATGAAAAGCTACAACAAGCTTCTTATTAAATTTTGAAAGAAAATGCAATTTGTTTTTTAGTATGATGTGCTGTTCATAAGTCTGAAATGATCTATGTTGTTTTCAATCCTTTTTTGAAGCTATCATTTTCAGTGTGTTTGGATATAAGAATTTGGGTCAAAGAGCCCATTTCAATCTTTGACAGTGTAAGTGGTGCAACCAGTGATTCTAGAGAAAAATATTGCAGTGCTGTGAAGGCCTACTTATATTGGAGGCAAGAGCATTTTACATTTGTTGTTGGGACTCATAGCAGTGTAATAGTTCTAGTCAACTCAATAGATAAGGGGATTTGAGCTCATGTATAGAGAAGGCTCTTAAATTCAAGTCTAGCCTAAAGAATGGAACTGTCAGTCTAGCAGCTGGCACTGATACTGATATCCAGCAAAATTACAGCTTTGACCATCAATGTTATCCTAGTGAAACTGAGCACATACTTACTGATGCTTAGTGTCCTTTTCTGCACTTATGCTGATAATGTACAAGCTGCTTCTTTTTATTTCATATCTTTTCATAAACTCCTTGATTCTGGTATTGTGGAACTTTAATATCCATGGCACCACTCAGGTTGATTCTACAAAAAGAGTGGAATCAGAGAATTATCATTATCAAGGTGTGTTTTTTTCTCTTTCTTGCTCTTTATCAATAACATATTAATCTTCATTATCACAGATTTCCTTTCTTTTATGGCTCAAACTTAGTCTGGACACCACTCCTCTGTATTCACATGATGCAAGAGTTGTGGAGAAGCATTAAGGATTGTTAATGATGTGTTTGGCATAAGATTAGTTGGAGAGAAATTGCAGTGTAATGATTTAGTTTTCTTCTGTAATTCTTATGCTTTGATTAGATGTGTTACTCTGTAGTTGACTATGACTTGTTATTAAAGATATCAAATCAAATAAAACACATAAAATCTTTTAATGCCAAATAATAATAGCTACATTGTTTCAAGCTTTTCAATTCTCCTAAGCTGCTCACATCAACATATCATATTAGTGCTTTGCTTAATCCTCCAAGTATAATGAATATTTGTGACAATAAATTTGAAAATGACAGTGTAAAATTACAGTAGAAGTAGAAAAATTGCAAAAAGAAGAAAGGAGGGATTAAAGGCTTTGTGCAGTCATTTTTATGTATAAAGAAATTTATGAAGAGTGTCTCATTCAAATTTTACAAGTAAATATGATATATTAAATATTATGACTATTGTCAAGATGCACAATATGCTTATTGCTACTGTATAAAACATTTTCTATTTGTTCCAGAGTATTATTCAGAAAAGTATTCTAATGCTCAGATCATAATATATATTCAAAATACTGAGAAAAAAGTTATAAAAAAGCAATAAAAATCTGAAAATTTAATTAAAATTTTACATAGACTAAATAAGAAGATAGTAGAAACTTGGTTTGTCTTATTCATTCTGTATAGTTTTTTACATAGTTGAAACTAAAAAATTTTTTATTTGCTAGAGATTTTTATAATCTTAAAGATGGTCATGGCAGCATTGACTCTGAAAATGATATTTTAATGATTATAAATTTATTCTTATCTGTGATTTTTAATAATTGTTATTTTGATATTATTTAAATTATTATTACAAAAAATAAAGAACTTTCAAGTTATTTAAATGCAATTCTTAATTCTTTTGAATTTTAATCTTTATATAGTTCTATAAATAATAAAAATAATTATTAAAAGAGCTTAGTATTTGAATAAAATTTAGCAGTCCAAAATATAAATAGCAGTTAATGTTATTTTGTGAGTCCAATTTACTAACAACTTTATAATATAACATTATATATAGCTAGTAAAAAAGTTCCAGATAATGGTTTTATATAGTTTATTATATGTCAACAATTTGTAAAAATAAGTTTATTTTTTTTTAATATATACATTACAGTATGGATTAGAACTTTATAGCAATTAATATCAGCTAAAGTAAAAGTTATAAAAAAATTTCTTTCTTTTAAATTTATTATTATAATAAAAAAGCATGAAAAACTCATCAAGATACTATATATAAGTAATATAAAAAATGTATTTTTTTTAGTAGTGCAATTAAATTCTGCATTTGCAGTCAATTAAAATGAATTATCAGGCATTTTAAAAGCATAAATATTATATAAAATGTTTATTTAAGTCAGTATATGAATTGCTGTAAATCTTTTGTATGTTGTTTTAAAATAATGGTTAGATATAAAGTTAATAACATTTTTAATAGATATAATGATAAAAGCTCCTTATTTTGTATTAGTTTAAAGTGTAATTTTTATCATCTTATGAGCAAATAAAAAAAGACTTGAAATTAAAAAATACAATTTATATTGCTAGTATACTAATACAACTCAGTCATAAAAAGCTGTGGATGTGTTATGCCACGTTTACAGTAGTTTAAAAAACTGTTCTAATGTTTTATACTTTTTGAAAAATGACATTGGCATGAAGAATTAGAAGTATTCAAACTTCTGGTTAAATCATGTAAAATATTATGGCATCATGAGTACAAATTGCATTTTAGTTTATATAATTTAAATTAAAACTGACAGAGTAATGGCCATTTTAAAATATTCACTCATTGACACAGTTTTATGAGCATCTTCAACTTTGCAGGTTTATCTTTATTTTAGTTAGAAATAAAGAGTAAGTTGCATGTGGAACTTCATTTATTAACAAAGTTATATAACTATATTTGGTCATATTTAGGAGTAGTTCAAGTTGGTTGAACCACATTTTGATCTTCAACTATAATCATGAAAGCTACTTCTCCTGCACAATGCTCTACTGTTGCTTTTCTCTTTGCTCAAAAGTATTATTTGCATTAGATTGGGGCTAAAACTGGTTTTGGAAAGTCTACTATTAGGAGGATTGGTAGAGAGTTGGAGGTGGATAAGGAAAACAATTTTAGAGGCCATCCAGCTAAGCTTACTCCATGTAATTAAGCTGTTCAAGCCATCAATTCTATTAACAACATCATTTCTAAGCCTGTCTCTCTTCAGACTGTCCAGAATGTGCTGAAGGAGGAGGAGTATTGGTCTTCTACAAAGAGAAAAGTTCCTATGTTCAAAGCTATACATCAGTAACTACAATTTGAATGGGCTCAAGTAAAGGACTGAAAAAGAGTGTTGTAAACAAATGAAGCAAAGATTAATAGGATTGAGTCAGATGGAAAGCAGTATCTGTAGAAGCTATGAAAAAAAGGCATTTCAAAAAACCACTATATCTACTATCAAACATGAAGGAGGGAATAATCTCATGGTATGAGGCTGTATGAGTTAAAATAAAATAAAAAAGCTGGTAGAAGTGCTGGGAATCATGAATGCAGAGGCAGTATTGTAAAATTTTAAATTATAGAGCAAAGAAGAGCTTTGAAAAGTTGGAGATAGAGAAGGGTGCCTGCTACTTTTAATAGAACAAATGAACCCAAATACAACTCCAAAAGAGCTAACAAGTGGTTTGAAAGCAACAACTTTGATGTCCTTTGGTGGCCAGCCAAATCCCCTGATCTTAACCCCATTAAACACTTCTAGGAGTACTTCAAGGAGCAGCTTAGGCAGTATGAAAGACCTTTTCATAGTGTGCATGAATTGTGGGAGAGAGTTGCAAATGAGTGGGATAGAATACTAGCAAAATTATGCCAAATACTGATAAAAAGCATGCTTAGAAGAATTCAAGCAGTTATTAAGGCAAATAGAGGACATACAAAGTACTAAATACTAAAATTAAAAATGCTCAAAAAACTGTCTCAATAAGTGAATATTTTAAAATGGCCATTACTTCATCAGTTTTAATTTAAATTACATGAATTAAAATGCAATTTGTAGCCATGATGCCATAGTATTTGGATGATTTAACCAGAATTTTGAAAACTTCCAATCCTTCATGCTAATGTCATCTTTCAAAAAGTATAAAATATTGGAATAGTTTTTTAAGCCACTGTAATATATTCATTACTCATAAGAAAAGGCTTTAAACAATAAAAGTGCCAGGTGCTGCTGACTTCAGGGGCTCAGATCTCCTGAGCTAGTTCTTACTAGGTAGATACAATGTTCTACATGTATAATCTGTGTTCTGGCAGGCTCCAGATGAAAAGAGCTGATGAGAACAGTTCTAAGTAATCTGGGTAAGTCCTGAGAACTCCAGAGGGGTGCAAGAATTAATGCAAGTAAGGAGCAAGTGTGGAGATGTGAGATATGGGATTTTGGAGGTGGCTATCAAAAAGATAGGGGTACTGGGGTCACACAAGCAAATGGAGTAGGACTGGGAGCTAAGGAGGAATTGGGTACAAAGTGATTGGACCTTGGAATTAACTTAGAATGGGGTCTGAGCATGTAGGTAGAGCCACAAAAAAAAGGTACTGGAGTACAGAGGCAAGAACAGAGATTGAAGATGAAATTAGGGTTGAGATATTAAGATATGGACATGGAGACAAAAATAGAAGAAGACAAGACAAGACAAGAGTCAAAACAAGACAAGAATGAAATGAAATTGAGCTGATACAGCAACAAAGACTTGGAACAATAAAATAAGATGAGCACAAACATAGGTAATATCAAGGCTACTGTGACTGATATTACTCTATGACTTAAATTCAGTCTAAGTATCAGGTCTGATCTGGTACATGGGCTGTGGTAATTCCCTGATGCAGATCCATGATGCATGGTGTGCACTAAGGACTGAGAGAATTGTCAGAGGCACCCAGATATTTGGTGGGGATTGGAGGAGTGAGAGGGCCTGCTGGGGGGGCATCAGAGTTTGCCAGAGAGGCATCAGGGTTTGCTATAGCAGGTGAGGTCTGGAACTTTGAAATGGATTGTGACATTAGTACTGTACAGTGTCTACTGAGATAACTACTCACTTGACAAAGGAAAATCCAAAGAGAACAAGTCTGGGCATTTTCTAGGCTAGGTGTGATGCTTCAGAGGCTTCAGAAGCATGAGAAACAACTGCACAGTATGACAGAGAAAAAAGACAAAAGTGATGTGTCAGCAATTGGTCAGCAGTTACATAAGGTGGTGGCAGTGTCAAAGGGGCCACACTTGTCTGAATTATTGACAGAGAACCAGTGCAGCCTGAGGGCTGGAACTAGGACCAATAGGTATGGAAAATGAAAGTGAATGAATGAAGACTATAGTGAGGGAAATCTGACAAGAACTGGAGAAGGAGAAGGGAGACCAAGTGGGACATTCCCTGATATCACCCCCTCTCTAGCATGTGGTGTCTCAATGCACTAGATAAAAGAAGTCACAAATTGCCTGGTCAGCTATTGAAATAAGATAGATGCCTCAAATAGCTTTTGGGGCATTGGGATGCCTATAGTAGAAGTCCTGAACCAGGCCTGATGCATGAATATTAGTCTGTGGTTCCCAAGAGATGTTCTTAATGCCATATCCCTTTCATTTCACCTTGAACTGCAACTTTCCTCAGAATATCCTGCTATCCAAGATTTCCTCATACTTCTCCTCATTATTGACCAGGACTGGTGGTGGGAGCAGCCTAGGGCAATGGCCTGAGACTGGATTCTTTAGAGCTGGAAATAACTTGACTACATTGAAGACTGGGTGCAGTTGATGTAGGCCTGCTGAAAGTTTAAGTCAGTATGCCAAAGGCCCTACCTTCTTTTCCACTGTGAAGGGGCCAAGATAATGATGTGACAGCTTCTGGAATGGCCTTGTTGTCTTAATGTCTGAGCTATCCAAGTACACACAGTCCCCAGGCTTGTAAACTGGGGCAGGTGTGTCTGCAATCTAGTATTGTGCCATGTCCTCCTTGGCCTTTACTAATGCAGCTTTTGCCTCCTCCCATGCCCTCCTCATCCTATTCACAAACTTGTTGACAGAGTTGTTCTCTGAGAAGCATGCCCAAGGTTCAAATCCTATGTGAGAATGTCTGCCAGTGTCCAGAAAGAATGGAGTCATTTGTATGGAAGAGTAGATGTAGTCGTTGTATTGAAACTCAGCATCTGGCAGGAGCTTGTCCCAGTCATTCTGCCTCTTGTTGCAAAAAAGGTCAAGATACTATTCCAGTTCCTGATTAACAGGCTCTGTCTGCCCATCTGACTGAGGGTGATAGGTGGTGGTGGTATGGAGCTTCACTCCAAGCAGATGGTACAGTTCCTGAGTAAACTCTGCCACAAACTGGGGGCCTTGGTCAGAGACATACTCATCAGACAGACTATGGGCTTCCAGATGTTCTTGCAATACAGACTAGCCACTTCCAAGGCAGAGCATGTGGTGTGGGTAGGTATGAGGTGAGCTAGTTTGCTATAAAGGTTCACTACTAGCATCACAGCATTATACCCATGAGCATCTGGGAGTTTCACAATGAAATCCACCAATGCAATACTTCTGCAAGCAGCTGGAATAGGGAGTGGGTGAAGCTGGCCTATGAGTGCTTGGCAGTGAGGCTTGGTGCAGAGACAGAGGTCACAGGTGCTAGTGTAGGTGCCTACATATCAGGAGATCTGTGGCCACTAATAGTTCCAGAATACCAGCTCCAGCATCTTCCACCTTCTAGAATGTCTGGCCACTCAAGAGTTGTGATGTTGTTCTACAATGCACTGGCAAAGTTCTGGAATGTTAGGCATGTAAATGCATCCTCAGAAGGTCAAAAGCCCATCCTGAAGACCCCACTCATCTGCATGCACTGACTTAACTCTGCTTGCCCATCAAGCTCATAGGGCCTGTGCAGCCTGGGCAACTGCATCCTCCTGTGCACCCTCCCATTTCCCTCTTCAGATGTTTCTAAGAATGTTTGCCTTATCCCCTTGAACCACAATCCCTTCTAGCACCTAGATGGCAAAGAGCTCAGACTTGAGAAGGACAATGTTGTCATTATCTCTTGCTCCTGTGCCATAGTCAGCCCACCTGGACAATACATCCAGTTTGCCCATGCTTCATCCTGATTTGTGATGCAGTGAGAAGTCAAAGTTAGCCAGATAAAAAGACCACCAAGCCTGATGTCAATTGAGTTTCTTAGTAAAACAGAAGTACTCCAGGTTCTTGTAGTCTGTCCAGACTTCAAACTTATGCTATGCACCTTTGATGAAATGCTGCCATTCTTCAAAGGACCAAATAATTGCTAGCATCTCCTTGTCATGGATCTCATAGTTCCATTCCACCATATTAAGGCTCTTGGAGTAGAAATCTACTGGATGCCATTTGCCATCCTCCTTTGACTGCTGGAGAAGGACTGCTCTTGTAGCAAAGTCCAAGCTATTCACTTCCACACAGAATGGAGAATCATTGTTGGAGAATAGGAGGACATGCTTTGAGGTCACAGCTTGCTTGAGGGCATCAAAGGCAGCTTGCTGCAGGGGCTTCCACCACCATGCTGTACCCTTAACTATGAGGTCAAAGAGGGAGCATGCATAGTGGGAGAAATCCTGTATAAACATCCAATAGAAATTGACAAACTCAAGAAAGGCCTGCACTTCCTTCTTGTTTCTTGGCTCAGGCCACTCTGCTACACCTGCCACTGTAATGGGGTCCATCTCTGCCATTCCATGCAAAATGATCAAACCCAGGTACTCCACCTTAGTCTGCTCAAATTCACACTTTTCAGGCTTTAAATAGAGCTGGTGTTGGTAGAGGTGTTCCAAGACAATGCATGTAACCTGACAATGCTCTTCCAGAGTTTTAGTGTAGATGAGGATATTCTCAAGATATACACAGACAACACCCTCTGCAATCAGATCATGGAAAATGTCATTCATTATAGTCTGGAAGGTGGCTGGGCTATTGGTGAGACCAAAGAACATCACCAGAGGTTCAAAGAGTCTGTGATTGGTTTGGAATGCTGCCTTCCACTTGTCCCCTTCTTTGATGCATACATTGTTGTAGCCCCAATGGACATCTAACTTTATAAAGTAGCATGCACTACAAAGGTTGTTGACAAGTTCTGAGATGAGTAGCAAAGAGTAGCAATTCTTTACTATCATTGCATTCAAGACACAATAATTCTGAACCAGACAAAGGGACCCATCCTTCTTCTTAATAAAAAATACTGGAGAGGCCATCGGAGGCTTGGAGGGTCATATCCATCCTGAGCTAAGATTCTCCTGCAGGAAATCATCCAGCTCATCCTGCTCATGGGGTGCAAGCAGATAGACCTTGCAGCTGAAGGGCTCTGCATCAAGTATCAGCTCAATTGCATGATCCCACTGCTTGCACTCTGAAAGTGAATCAAAGGAGGCCTTGGAGAATACATCCTCAAAGTCATGGAGGTGATTAGGAACAGTGCTACAAAAAGCCTTGGGTTGTGAGTTTGCCACAAATGCCTCAGCCAGACATTGAGAAGTAGTCTGACTAGCTTGAATCTCTGCCACAGTAGGAGGGAGGCAGAAGGTTAAAGCATAGATCCAATCACCCACCTCTATGGTTTCATTTGAGGACTCTGCATCTGAAGTATGGGTCCATTCTTCTTCACCTCCCTTTTCCTCTGGAGATTCACACCTGAGACCTTGGACATCCTCATAGGGGCCTCTCTATGAGAGAATGTCAGAGGGAGGAGACTTAGGAGGTCAAGGTCAGCATAAGGGAGATGCCCAGTGCAACATGCATGCACAGCAGCATGCTCACAAACCTTGGCTCTCTGCTTCTTATAAGCTTCTTCTACACAAGTAATGCAGTGATGGGGGCAACAACTCATCTTCACCTCACCCTTAGTCCAGTCAATCTCTGGGCTGTGTTCACATAGCCAGATGAGCCCCAAGATCATGTCTTGCTTTCCCAAACTAGTAACAGCAAAAGTGGCTTGCTCTGAGTAGTCTTGGTAGTAGAAGACCAGGTCCACCATGGAGCAAATAGAGCCAGCTTCATTGAGTAGGCCATCACCATTGTACATGGGGATAGAATGGGAAAGTGGGTGAGTGGTGAGGTGGTGTTGTTGCATGTAGTCAGTGTTGAGGAAGAGGCCTGTTGCCCCACTGTCAAGGAGGGCAACCACACTTTGGATCTGCTAGGTGTCTGTTGTCTCTATTTCTACCTGTAGCTTCAGGAGTTGGTAGAAGGGGTGGAAGCAACAACATAGCAATGAGGGAGATGGTGTTCCCATGCAGAAATACAGATGTGTGAGCTAGGAGGTGTGTTTTCAGCAAAGACTTTAGCTGGAGGGGGAGTTTGTATGTCTGAGGAGAAGCTTATTGTTTTGGCATAGTATCAACAATGGCAACAGATATATTTGATACTACAGATAGGGGGGTAAAACAATTAGCACTAGGCAATGAGGGTGTACAGGTCATCTATTGCCCTTTTAAAAATCTTCAGACTCTGTAGGAATCTCCTCCAACACATTGGCCACTTCACCAGACTGGACAGCTATAGGTGCATCTAGAGAGGGGGTTCCCATTGCATCCAGGACTGTGAGGAGTTGGATGAGCAGCTCTTCTTGCTCTGACACTAACAAGTAATGGACCTCTAGTTCTTGAGGATAGTAGCAGGCAAGGTGACTAGCCTTTTCACAGCATCAATACAGGACTGCTGTCTGGAGGCATTGACATCTATTGGAACCTCTTCAAGCAGGGAGCACAAGGGAGCAACATGGGTTGGAAGGGGAAAAGTTGCACCTGCTTATGGGGCTGCTAGAGCAGGCATAGAAGGAGGAGCTCAGGGGGTAAACCCACCATAAGAGAAAGGAAATGTCAAGAGTTGCATCTGCTGCAGCTCACATTGCAGTTCCATTAACTGCCACTGCTCATGTGCCATCTTGTACCAGGTATTGACCTGCTCATCATCTTGGTGCCTCTCTGCCATACTGTTGATATGATCCATAAGAAAGGGGTGGACTCCATCATGGAAGGTTAGGCAAAGTTATAGACTGTCTGGATATCCTGCCTGTTTGACTAAGGCACAAAAGAGTCAATGTACTCATCAAGTGACCACTTCTCTTGACCATACTGGGTTTAGTCTTGAAGGGAAAGAGCTGCAGTTCTGGTAGGGTCAATGAGGAGGAACACAGCTCAGAACTCCTTCTCAAACTCCATCCAGGCCAAGAAACTCTCAACTCCTCCTGGGCATCAAAAGATATGCAGTGCATATGTTGAGGCTCAGCCAGTGTTCATGTTGAAGAGAACCCAGGTGATTTTCAAGGCATCCAAGGTGAAGGCTTCACTGCTCAGCTGGATATAGATGATACAGGACTGGAGGAAGCATTCTCCAGCCTTACAATCTCTGTCATAGACATCAGGGAGTGCAGGACAAGGGAGTCTGAAACAGGGAGCTGAAAAGCTTAAGCCAGATGCAGATGCAAACTGTTCTGCAGCAGCTGGAGCCAAAAAGTCTGAGCTAGGTGCAGACACAAACCATTCTGCATCTGCTGGGGGCATGGGAGGTGTGGCAGGAGCAAGGGGGAGGTGTTCCAGAAGGGCTTGGAGAGAAAGAGACACTGCTTTAGTAGTTTAACAGAGTCCAGTAAATTTAGCCATAGGAAGTAAGAGAGGCTTGGGTAACTTGAACCTGTGTCTCCAGGGACAGTAAACAACTTCAGGCATTGTTCTGGAGGCTTGAAGTGTCAGAGGGAGGTGCTGGAAGAATTGGCTGGGTCATAGAAGGAGCACAGGGGGCACTAAGACACTGGTGGGAGAGAGACCTTTTGAGGAACCAAGTAGAAGCTCAGGTAATAGAAAAGGGGGCTCCTGTCAGGTTCTGCTGACCACAGGGGCTCAGCTACACTGGGCAAGTCCTTATCAGGTGGACATGAAATCCTGCACTGATAACTTATCATTTGGAGAAGGTCTACACATTGGGGACTTGTGAGGATAAGTGATGGGGGGTGATCCAAACAAACCTGGAGTGGTCTGGAGAGGTTTGAAATGAGTTGCAGAGAAGGGGTTGGACCTTGCTGGGGTGCCAGGTGCAAGTCTGCAAGCAAGTATTGAAGATGTGGGGTAAGCAGAGGCTACACAAGTGATGGGAGCAGAGCCAGAGCTTGATGGGGGATCAACAGATGTTGATGGGTTTTAGGGCGGAGCAAATAGTGAGGTCTGGAATTGGTTTAAAGAATGTTTGAAGTTCATAATTGTAAGCATGGAGTTTGTAAAGGCATTAAGGTCAAAAGGACTTGAACACAATAATAGAAACAGAGTCAAACAAGATGAGATGGAGTCAAGATGAGATTGAGATAAGAACAAAAATAGATTCAAGCAGAGAGATGAAACAATAATGAGAACAATAATGGAACTGGAGATGAGACAAGACCAGGAGACTGAGAGGAAGGGAGACATAACATGGAACACAAACCATGAAACAAGAAACAATCAGAAACACATCAGGTAAGACAATATCAAGACTAGAGTATGGGATGCTACTCTACAATTTATATACTGACTACTGGAGAGCTCCAGGGGACAGTAGGTCTGGTGGTAGGACTTGTCAGAGCTGCACAGAGTTGACAGTTGTCAGTTGCAATCAGGGGACAGGCCACAGTGATATTCTGATGGGATCAGTTGAGAATGTGAGCTGTCCTGGGGTCGTCATGATGCTCTGGAGTTGGTCAGGTAAATTAGAGTGATGAGTTGGTGACATATGCTGGAGTCAGGAACAGTGGGGGAGGGTCCCAGGGGCTTAGGAGAGTCAGGAGAAGCATTGATGGCTGTGGGGAAGGCATTGGAGTTAGCCAGGAAGTTGTTGTGGTTTGCTGGAGAAGTGTTGGAGTTACCTGGAGTGGGCGCAGAAGGTGGGCAAAGGTTGAGGGAGTTCAACAGAGTGTCAGGGGGAACTCTAGGGAACAGGTTGGAAACAAGGTCTGGGGTCCAGGGAGTGGGTTGTGACAGCTCCCAGACCAAATCTAGAGACTTGTTCTGCTGTAAGGGCAACCTCTGGAGGCTGTGGCTCAATCACTCAACTGGCAAAGGGAAATCCAAAGTCTATTTAGTACTGTACAGTGTCTACTGAGATAACTACTCACCTGGCAAAGGAAAATCCAAAAAGAACAAGTCAGGGGATTTCCTAGGCTAGGTGTGATGCTTCAGAGGCTTCAGAAGCATGAAAAACAACTGTACAGTATGACAGAGAAAAAAGACAAAAGTAATGTGTCAGCAATTGGTCAGCAGTTACATAAGGTGGTGGCAGTGTCAAAGGAGCCACACTTGTCTGAATTATTGACAGAGAACTGGTGCAGCCTGAGGGCTGAAACTAGGACCAATAGGTATGAAAAATGAAAGTGAATGAATGAAGACTATAGTGAGTGAATTCTGACAAAAACTGGAGAAGGAGAAGGGGGACAAAGTGGGATGTTCCTTGACAGCATGTTGAACTGGACTATTGTGGGTTGGATTGCAGAAATAAACATGACTTTGAGAGTGTAGGTGGTCATGTTCTCCCAGATTTTACTCTTTTTAAACAACATTGTATTCTTAGCCATGACAACATGTTTCACTTGACATGGACCAACTGGTATTCATTTGAAAATATGTTTCCTAACCTTGTAAGTGACTTCAAACAGAGGATAGTGGATTATATGTCTGCTCTTCTTGGCACAGATACAGAAACAAATAACACCTTGCAACAGGACATTACTCCTTCTGTTCTTACCCATCCTGATCTTGTTCTTGAGCAAAACAGTGATGATTTCCCAATACTACCAGGTCCACCAAGCAACATGGTCCAAATCTGGCCAGAATTGGAAATGCCTGTCCAAGACTACTTGGACAGCCATTATAGCAAATATGTTGTCCTGGTTCCTTGCATCTTTCTCACTCAAAAATCCTCAGAAATTGCCTCAGGCTTCTGTTATGAATCTGCTTCATACAATGCTATGCAGTTGAGTTGTGCAGAATTCATCAATTTAAGATATCTTCTTGAATCACTGGAATTCAGGGATCCTCACAATCTCAGTTGGTCAGAGCTGTTGTGCCTTCTGACATTATGGAGAGATTTTCAGGAAGAACATGTATCCAGTGATACCTTCTGGTGGAAGGTTTATGGCAACAAGAATAAGAACAGGGTTGCTATTGAGTATGGCACTTGTGCAGACTATGAAAAAAGGGCTGCTGCTGCTGCATCATATAAGGCAGCTGGCAAGCAAACAGAATGCCAGAGGAAACAAAAATGTGTTGGGTCATCCAGTGGTAATACAGCAGTATTTTCTCTGGTTGAAAAATCTGGCATGGTAGCCACCCAGATCTAGCTTGCAAACCCAGCATTATTTGTGGCCAGCAAACCTGGCATTGTAGGCCAACCTGATCCATCAAGCAAACCTGGCTTCAAGCTGAGCATTAAGATTCATGATGACTTCCCTGTCATGTCTAACCATATTCATAGCAATTTCAAATGCCTGTTTAGAATGTTCTACTTTAAGCAGAAAGGCAAGCCTCAGCCAGGGTTGGTTTCTGCGAAGATGATAAGATTGTAAGAGAAAAAAGATATGCTTACCTGAGCTTGAACAAGCTCTAGAAGCTGATTTTCCTGCTCTTTGGGCCTGAGAGGCCTCAGAGATTTTCTGCTGATACTTGTCCTGTATGTGACTGATTTCACATTGGATAGCCTACTGGTTATTGCAATTCTATTTTTCCAAATCTCAACAGACCTTCATCTGCAGTTTGTGTGGAAAGATTCTGACATTCCTGTTGAAGTTGTTCATTCCATTTCCACCAAAAGTGCTACTCTTATTCTTGACATTCTTGTTTAGAATGGTCATCAAGATTTAGAACTACCAGACCTGGAAGAATATCAATATCCTCACCTAAACTCATGCTTATTCTACTGCTTTCATGCTTTCCTTTCTCGCCTCCTTAGCCTGAATAGATGTGATGAGCAGCCTGTAGGAGCTCTACTCATCTCCAAGAGACTATGCATAAGCACACTACATTTCTGCCCTGCTGAAAGCTGTTGAGCTTCAGCAGCTTTTTTTACAGATAAGGCTTACTATTCTTATTTAAAATGCTACTGTTGCTCTTGAAATCTCTGCTGGAAGCCTCTAGTTCTTGCTGCAGTGCTTCATCTAAGCAATGCTCATATTCTTATTGGAGAAAATCTTGTTCTTCCAAAATCTGCTGAAGTTTTTGAAGTGCAGTATCTTACTGAGAAGTAGTGTCCAAAAGTGTCAAAACACTAGCCTGGAATGCTTCAATGGCTTGGGCCTGTATAGAGTCAAGCTTAGCATTGCATTGCTCAACAATGCTGTCAAAAATCCCTTGAGCCATCCAAACAGTTCTACTTGATCATTCTGAACCTAAATAAATATTTGAGCACCAGTGATCAGAAAATTCACTACTTGTACACCCATCTGGAAAAGCTGTGTTGTCAGCATGGTCCAGGACTTGATTTGAAAGCTATAGCTTCAAAAGATATGAGCTCTGAAAATGAGAGTCAATAAACAGTCTTAGTTGACTATATTGAAGAGAGAATCTAAGATCTGCAATGACTCAAAGCTTTGTACAATGTAAAAGCTTAATAGCTCTAATAGAGAGACAATCATAGGTAAGTAAATGCAGTTCAAAATGAATGATGAGGTAAAATTACTTCATCAGTAGCAACTTCATTGTCTTCAATATGAATACTGAAGCACTTTTGAAAATTCTACAAATCTGGAGTGAGTGTGCTAAGTAATGTATGACAAATAATCTTTGCTACTAGCATTCATAGAATCTAAACTAGTTTCCATAGTATGGAGAACCTCATTAATCAGCTGATCAGGAATGAATGCCTGGATAACTGAATCTCATTGTATCAGGCTCAAGCAACATCATAAGACTTGTCAGATTGGAAATTGTTAATGCTGAAGATGTTCCCATTTGAACTAAAGCAAGGCTGTTGAGGGGGAAAAGGGATGGCAAGCATCACTGACACTTACAGATGCCTTGTGACAAGACAGATATGAAAATGACAAAAGACTGTCTTGCAATGACCATTCCACCAGTGGAGCCTTGTACTTCCTTGATTGAGGACCAAGCAGCAGAAGCAGGATATTGAGGATTGTTATCCATGGTTGGGTAAGCATGCTGAGCAACTGGAGTATTAGGGAGGGAGAAAGACATTATAAAGATTAGTTTTAAGAGTTGTCTTGGCTGTGATTGACCCAAGCCACACCCACTACTCATAACCTGACCAACAAGTTGGGTAAGCAGCCAGCCACAGGTGGGCTAGTGGTTAGAAACAACAAGCAACAGAGGCAGAGGGCAAGGTAGAAGAAGACAAGGAGCCACACTGGCCAGGCTTACAGTCCCACTAGTAAACCCAAGATTGGTGCTGTTGTTAAGACTAAGGATGTTCCATCTATGATATACTACAGCTGGTGCCATGACTACTACCTAATGACTCAAAGGCAGCTGCTGACTACAAGCTATTGACTAAGCAGACTGGTATGTAATAGAAGCTAAGTAAGCAACAATAATCATGCTGAGTAATGCCAAGACAAGGTGTGTAATCAAAGATGACACATCAGGTAGCTAGGGCTAGCCAGACTCATTAGAAAAAAGGAGCTGAGATAGTAGAGGAGTTGCAAGGTGCATGGATGGCCTGGGCCCTGGCCAGAATAGAGTGCCAATGATCAAGTGGCTAAAGTGAGACAGACAGAGACCTGTGAGTCTAGTGGCAAATTGTCTACACTCAGATTATGAAGTCATTGTGACCTGATGCTTTTATATGTGTACATGTTGACCTGTAAAACTGTTCAGATACCATTCTGTGCCTGTACTCACTTTTTTTTAACTTGCAAGTATAGCTAACATAGCAGTATTGATTGTTGATGCTGTCCAACACTACTCTGAGCTTAGTCTGACAGTATGGATTCCACCTGACCAGCTGCCTGGCATTGTCATTTCCCCCTTTCATTCTTCTTTTAACTGTTTCCTTTGAGTCATATGATTGTTTTTATTTATCATCAATTATGACTAGTCTCTTTCTTTTACATCCTGGCTCACTCAGTTTTGCATCTTAGTCATAGAATAGTCACTGATATAGTATATATGCAGGATAAAATATCCTTAGACCAGACAATAGCAGTGTTGACTAGGCCTATCCACTAAACCAACTGTGATCTCCTGCAGTAACAGACTTGTGACTGGCTCACTCTGCCTGCCTTCTGCCCAACTCTTGACTGCAATACCATTTGCTCTGTCTTGCTCTTGTCCAAGTTTACCTGTGGAGCATCCTTCCACTTACAGATGCAGGCAGGTGTGTTATTGAGCTACATTTTTCGCCAACTTTTGACTGCAGGCCCGTTGTTGACGATCTGTCAAAATGGCTCCTGAAAGGAGGTCTTTGTGTAGGTAAATGAGTCGCTGCACTTGCGAGAGAGGAGATTTCGACTATTATCATCAATCCAACTATGTTCATTATCACAGAAGACACATTTGTATGAATACAGTAGTGCCTCTCTAGGATTCCGATTCTAACTCGGAACATGACTGTTGACGTGCACTTGAAGTCTTGGTGGACGAGTGCGGAGCCTCTGAGTTGAATTAATGGTACAGGCCCGCGGTTTGTATCTGTCAAAGTTTACTACTGGTCCTTAGCCTCATATTATGTCAATGCAATGAATCGGTAACTTGTTACAACAACAACTACTGATTGATCAACCTTAAATGGTTCGTCTTTTATTTTTCCAAGACAAGCAGTACTCGCCATGTCAGAATAAGTTGGATAGTACTTCGGCTTTATTTTGGTCATGGCTTGTATCAGCCAGAGGCTTGTTGTTGATGTGGGGACTAAATCTCATGCTATGCCAATATAGTGAGGTGACTCTGTGACTTGTTACAATGACTAAAATTGGATTACCTCAGGTGTTTCGTCTTTTCTTTTACGGTTCGAGCATATTATAGTAATTTCATTACACATACTCACTGCTGGCACTCAATTGTGTTTCCTTGGGAAAGATGAAAAGGAAACCTGTTATGCCATTTTCTCTGTGGCAATTTCTGATAGAAAAAGTCTTTAAACAAAGGAAATTTGCCTTTTTCTATTGTAAAAAGCTAGCCAAGAAACAGATGACAGGTTTCTTTGACTCTTTTTCCATTGGAAACATTTTCTGGCCCCAGCAGTGACTTTGGCATCCGTCTCGGTTTATTCCAGTGCCAATATGACGACGTGAATGAGAAGTTCTAAATGCATCTCCGCTTTTTTGCATTGAGTCTTTTGATGCCCACAAAATCAGACTTTTGGACGAATTCAAAGAACTAGCTGTTGTGATTTGTTAATCGCACTGAACGGCCCGAATATTAATCGTTTGTGTCCGAAGATTAATCAGCTATTTTTATCACTTTTGTGCATGACAAATGGTCAGCGCGGCTAACAAATCGAAGCTACAAAAGTCAAGTTAGCAACATTGACAAAAGTTAAGAACCATAATCAGCGTTATCAAAAGGGGAAGAACAGGTAAAAATGTCCGAAGATAAAAGGTGGTCATGATATGAAGCAAAACGGTAGGTGTAAGTAGAGGGACAAGATAAATCAGTGTACGAGCATCTTAGGTGCGGTAAATATCAACACCGGTTGGCTAAGAGTACTCGAGGCCAGCCTTCTCGAGCAGCTCTGCGATCTCTACATCTGGAGAAGCATGGTCAGCGTATCCGCACGAGAAGAGCAAGAAGACTGCTTACGATCCTCTGTATGTTGCATGCGCCAGGCGAATGAACATATAAGGCCTGGGATTTCCACGTCAGCCATTTGATTGCGATGAAATAATGTCATTCAGGGTGCCTAACCTGGTCCAAGAACGAAATCGCCACCGAGTTGTGATATGTTTCCTTGTTTCCCAAGGAGGTTTGGATGCTTCAAAGGACCTTTCTGCAATCAAAGGTCAGTGCATGAAACAATTATAGGAGTGTGCGTACCCAGATGCTTTTCATCGCGTTCTTCAGAGGACCCGTGGTAAGATAGCTCTTACGCTGCTGAACAGGTGGCGTTCCTTCGAGCTTCTCGATGTTCATACCGAGAGCACGATAAAGCGAGCGAGATGGGTCAGCGTAGATAGGCCCAGAAAACTTGGTAGTGTCTGGGTTGGTATTGAAAATGAGGTGGACGTTTGATTACAACAGTCAATGAACGAACTTGCGTATGACTGAATTGGCTGCCAGTCGCCGCAGCCGACAACAGCCAGTTTGACATCTGCTTTGTCAAGTATGTCGTGAGGAATGGAGGCCAGCTGTTCGACAAACGACTATGGCCGATGGTGTTTGCACTGAATATGTTGTTCAAAGAAAAACGAGAATACCTGGCAATTCTACTCGTAGCCAGTATATTGAGGTCTGGGGTATTCAAATTGAGCATAAAAGGGGGCTCACACCACAGAAGAAGTGCCCTAAAGATCGAGAATGAATTGATTATCGGCAGTCCATATAGATTCTCACTGATGAACACCACGATTGTTTTCTGCTTCTCGAAGAGAGAACCAAAAGTGACTTTCGCCCCTTGAGAGTCCAGAATCTGCAACTTCGCAGCGTTAGTCAGCGTATCAGCGTCTGGGATAGCTGCAGCCAGTGATGATGGGGAGGTAGCCATGGTAAGTGATGAGAGAGTGTGCTTGAGAAATTTGGTCTCCACGACTTGAAGTCACGATTGTACTGCTGTTTGTCATCATTGGAGGCAAGTATGCCAAGTCACGTTTCGGACTTGGTTCACGCGCTGTTGACGCGATGTTTGTCATCCATCAGGGGCAATTCTGTGGCAGTGCAATAAGTCCTCACGAACTGAGACCACGATGTTGGATGGTCCTGAAGCTCAGGATAACCTCTTCCGAGACGATCCTCGTAATCACAAACTTGAAAACATTCCACAGTCTCTTGTTCGTGCGACGCTACGCCTCGAGTTTCCCCCAACATATGTCGTGGTTGGTATGTATCGTTTCTTTACAGATAGGTCATTGTATACCCCTGCCTGGGACAAGTGCCGACATGCAACTAGAAGAGGAGCAATCGTTGGTACAGTCTGGGTATGTCCGTCTTTTCGACTATTGTAAGAATCAAATACCGATTATGCCTTTTCATTGCCAGGCTGTGTTAACATTTGGTGTCCAGCGAAAATTCATCCAGATATTTCTAGCAAAGTAAACCTTTTTACTTCCTCTCAGACTCTACTAAGGAAAAACGACAGCTCTCCTCGTGTCACCGGCCTATCTGATTCAACGATTTTCGGATACAGTCCTCCATTCAGTCTCCCCACTTGTAAGTGTGTGAGAACATGCAAGGTGGTATCATCTATGCTTAGATCATCTCAGACGCAGCAGTCCTTCTTGTCGGCTCACAGATCACGTACATTCTCCGCTTTTTTCTCGCGCGCAATATGCACATTGCACGTACACGCGCATGGAGTCAGACCGTAGCATCACGAGCGAAAGGACCTGATTTCTGGCAGCCCTATGTCGAGGAATGGGACAACCCGCCAGTCATACCCTCGGAACCCTTTTGGGAGAAATTGGTCAAACGCTGGCTAGGAGGATGGATTGGTCTGTTTGTCGTTCGTCGGGGTATGTGATTCATCATTGCTACAGCTCACATTAATAATGTACATCCAGTGATCCTCTTTCCATTTAATTTTTACCCATTTGTCGGAATTCTCGTATCTGCTGCGATCAAATCTTTGCGCACTGCTCGGAATCTCCATCGACCGGTTCGTACCCCATCAAATCGTACTTTTCCACTCCTTTCCCACACTTGCCATCATTGCAGTATTTTGAAGCGAAGAAGATGTCCAAGGAACAAATAGCTGTTTTCATGGAGGAAAGAAGATGGGACTACCTTCGTACGTATTCATTCCTTCAGCTAACTGGTACAACGCGTATTTTTTTTTCGCAGAGTTTGGTTTTGTGGCAGCCTTACTCGAAGGTATCCCGATTGTTGGGCTCATATTCACGATCTCGAACAGGGTTGGCGCTGCCATGTGGGCACACGGTTCGTTCATCCCGTTTGCACTTATGTCTTGTTCTCACGCTGTTATAGACTTGGAGAAGAGGCAGCACTTTGTAGCGTCGCAGAAGCAGCTGGACCGTGCTGCACGCAAGTCACAGTAGACTCGGGTCGAGTGCACAGATTTCAGCTAGTTCTCCGAGCGCTTAGTGCAACGATTAGATGCTCTACTATGGCGTCTTCTCTACGTCACACAAGTATCTTTTGTTGAAGGACATCGATCCACGTGTAAATGAAACAAGGTTCAATGTACACTATATTCTATAACTGTCAAAATTGTGGTATTCGCTTTCGGATTGAACGAGAGGTTAGGCGCGAACCATGACGGATGGGGGGGGCCGGCGATCGCAACAGGATACAGCAATAGCACCTTGAGTTAACGTCAGGATTGTGGTATTCGCTTTCGGATCGAACGCTAGGGAGTCATCGAGGAGTCCCGGGTGGCAATCGCAACAGTTACAGCAACTCTTCTCCGACACAACAATCCAAGTCGACCCACGAAGAGAGGATTGCGGCTAGGATCATCGTACTTGGAGCACCAATTTGTAGCAGTCGCAGAAACAGCTGGACCATGCTGCACACAACGTCGATCACGCAGATTCTCAACACTATCTATAAGTGCTCTACCATGGGCGTCTTCTCTACATAGTAACTTTTGTTGAAGGATATCGATCCACGCGTAGCGTGAGTATCACGTCAGTCGTTAGCATACGGAATGAACAGCACGAAGCGACCAAGAATCTCTACAATCGAATATGTCCACTCGAACATCTCATAAACTCGGAGGCACCGCAGCACTTACAAACAATAATCACCTTCCCCTCCCTCCCAAATCAACCACAGAGAAAAACAAAACAAAAACAAATACGCCTAGAATTATAGTACTTGTGTAGAAATAACGTGAGTAGAAAAAAAAAACCATAGACGGTCGGTCGGTCGGTCGGTCGGTCGTACGATAGAGCACGAAAGACAAATGTGTTCTTGTCTGTTACGGGTCACGTATAAACGGGGAGGCGTATGTAATAATTGTATATAGACGTATATCGGGGGGTCGTTTGGGCATAATATGTGGGAGCGGTGCTGCAGGTCATAAATCAGGGGGGGTGTAGAGTAGATATGCGGAATGAAATGGATAGTCTTTCTTTGATTTGCAGGTAAGAAAAAAATCTAGATTTTAAGGTATGATGGGGAGAGAGAGAGAGGGAATTCTTAGCGATAGCGAGGGCGAGGGCGAGTCAATCAACGACGACGTTCGTTCCCCTACCCAAGCACCATATCATCCCCATCCCCATCCCCCTCCTCGCCCCTCCACCGACTCGGACCCGCCTCTCCCCGCGGCTGCACAAACTGCATCAACGGATTCGTCCTCTGCCCCTGTCCCTGTCCCTGCGCGCCCCTACCATGATACCCAGGCCCATGCAAATGATGCACTACACTCGGTCCCCCTCCTCCTCCTCCACCACTGACCATACTAGCACCCGTAACAGTCTCCGCTCTCCTCCTCCCCGCGCCCACGACGCCCACGCCCGATCCCAATCCCGCAGAATCAGCAGCAGTAGCGACAGCGAACCCATCATACCCAATCGGCGCGAACCCCACCTGCTGCTGCGTAACCCTCGCCCGCGCAGGCGTCCCAATCGGGTCCTGCGTCTGCGTCTGAACATACGCAGCACGCTCCGCAGGCCTCAACGTCGCATTACTCCCTCCCCTCGTCGGCGGCGGGGGTACAACGAGCCTTTGACGTGCATCAGGATACACCGGTCCCATACCTGCTTCCTGCTGCTGCTGCTGCTGCTGCTGTACAGCCCTAACAGTCCCCGCTCTCTCCCTCTCCCTCTCCCTCCTCTCCCTCTCCCTCCTCTCCCTCCTCTCCCTCGCACTCCCACCCGCACCCGCACTCCCATCCGTCTCCGAACTCGGCCCCGCACTCGCACTCGTCGCACCACCCGCACCACCACCCGAATCATCATCCTCCTTCGCACTACACCAAAACCGATGTCCCTCGCTCCACGCAGTAGACTGACACTCCTTCCCACAATACTTGGCCTTCCTACACCGTCTACATTTCGCAAACTCCCGCGGGTACGCCTCCCATCGTCCACATAGCACTGCGGGGGGGTGGTGGTTAGCAATCATCCATCATCCGCACTTGGTATCACAACCACACTCACTATTCGCACACTGCCTAATCCCGCCACGACTCTCATCCTTCCTACACGCGTTCCGCATAACAACACCCGCCCAATACTGTATCTCCGTCGGAAGCCTCGGCGGCGGATTCACAAGCAGCTCAGTCTCTGAACTTGAAGGCTTGAACGTGAACCGCTCAACGAGCGAGAACACGTTCGTCTGTCGCTGTTGTTTCGACTGCTGCGCGCTCCCGCTCGCGGCGCTCGTGCAGGGACCATGCTCCTTCCCACCAGAAACACCATCCCGCCTCCCCACCCCAATCGATCTCAAAAACCCCGCACCACCCGCACCCCCTCCCTCCCTCTCCTTCCCAGCCCTCACTCTCTCCTCATCCTTGCCTTGCCCCTGCCCCTGCTGTCTCCCCACACCAAGCGCAGCCCACCGCCCACCAACATCCACACCCGCCGTCGCAGGATGAAACGTCCCCCGCGGCTTATAAAACGCCTGCCTCACATGCGGGTACTTGCTCAGGTACGCAAGGAGCTGCAGACTCAGGAGCACGTCTTCGTCGCGGTACGGGCTCGTTTCGTGGGCGTGGGCGTGGGCGTGGGCGTGCGAGGCGTGGTGGTGGTGGTGCCGATGGCGGTGCTGGGCTTGCAGTTGCGGTTGCGGTTGCGGTTGTAGTTGCGCTTGGCCTTGTGCCTGTGCTTGCTGGCGCTGCACACCACGCTGCGCCACATCCATCCCCATCCTCGGCGTCATCTCCATCTCCATCTGCACATCCCCTCCAGCAGGCAACCCAACAACCGCAGGTCGAGGCGTCGCATCCGGGTTGCCGATGCGCGATGGCGGCGGGGGCGGGGCCATCTCCACGTCGCCGTCTGCATCGGCGTCACGCTGCACACCCTCATCCTCACTCTCCGCACC
Source organism: Termitomyces sp. T153 (assembly GCA_018296165.2). Lineage (NCBI taxonomy): Eukaryota > Fungi > Basidiomycota > Agaricomycetes > Agaricales > Lyophyllaceae > Termitomyces > Termitomyces sp. T153. The sequence continues at coordinate 123,217 of JACKQL020000081.1, forward strand.
CATCCCCATGCCAACGCCAACACCAAGCCCAGCATTGATAGTAATAGCACCAGGCGCACCAGGCGGGGCACCCATCGCGAAATCATCATTCGCCTCCATCGATACGATGCCATCTTCAACGCCAACGCCGCCAACGCCAACGCCCGCAACGCCGACATCGGCAACACCCGCACCAGACTCTGAGATGATAATGTGCGTATCGGCAGGCGGACCGTCGGACACGATACCCACGGCCCTCCTATGCTGGATGCGCATGGCGACAGCGCCTGCGGCCTCGCCCTCGCCCTCGGTCTCGCCTTCGGTCTCGGTGTCCCTCCCGGGGCTCACACGCGCCCTCGGGAGATCCCACACGGGCCTGGCGATGATGGTGCCGCTGCGATCGCGCGAGGGAAAGACGACGGAGCCAGTTGGTGTGCTTGAGCCGATGGGGGTGGGTGCGGCGGATGCGTCGGTGTCGCTTTCGGGTGGGGGTGTGGGTGTGCTGAGGAGGAGGAGCGCTTCGTGGATCGTGCTGTCGTCGCTAGAGACCTGGTAGAGCGTTAGATGGGACGGTGGATAAGTAGATTTAAGCGTACCGTGGACGCTGCCTCGCGGTGAGAACGACGAGTTGTAGGGCGCGGTCCAGTCGGGCTGTCATCCTGCACACACAATAATCAGCCACGATCGCCGGTTGGAAGAATCGCCGCACATCACCAGGGAGCCGCACGAGCGCAGGCCTCGGGGCCGGCTGTCGATTCCTCTGCGTCTCGAGCTCGGCCTGCTGTGCGGCGGCGGCAGCAGCAGCAGCAGCAGCAGCGGCGTCCCTCCTCGCCTGGCGCTGCTCCCTCGTCTCCCTCGGCATGCCCGTCGCACTCGAGCTAGGCCCAACCGCAAACCCCTTGTTCGCCAGCCAGGCCTCGAGAATGCACCCGACGACATCAAGCGTGCCAGCCTGGACGACCCTGCTCCTGATGGGCTCGCTGCCGCGCACGCCGATGTTGACGACGCACTGGAAGGCGAGGGAGAAGCGGTAGGCAGCCTGCTTGTCGAACTGGGGCGGGTTGAGGGTGGGGACGGGGCGCGGGGGGCGGACGTGGGGCGGGACGAGGCCGTAGAAGACGGCGCCGTTGTCGGGCGGGGGCGGGCAGAGGCAGAAGTCGTGGAGAATGCGCACAAGACGCTCGAGGCCGCCGTCCATCGTCATGATCTCGCGGATCCGCGGCGACGTCGACGTCAGGTACGTCAGATGAGTCAGCGAGTTCAGCAGCGGCAGCCCCGACGACGTGTCCAGCGCTGCAAATCAGTCAGCACACCCAAGCACACAACAACAACCACTTGCCTCGTCGGTCGTACAGCTGCGACGTAATGCACACACACGCCTTGTTCTGGCTCGGAAACCCAAAGTTCGACTCGCGCATCGTTGTCGCTCGCCCTCCAATTCGCCGCCCAAGCGCACTTTCTTTGTGTGGCCTTGTTTGCTTGCACGTGGGGCAATGGCTTGCTCTCATTCTTTGTGGCCCCACAATCAGCTCCTTCTATTGATCTCTGGACTCCCAGCACATGACCAAAAGATAGCCCTTAATAGTCCAAAGATGGGAGGCCTACAATGAGTGGTAGGCTGGGAATGCAGGAGAGAGGCTATATAGAAGGAGAAACACTTGTTGGAATTATGGACAGAGAACTGGTGCAGCCTGAGGGCTAGAACTAGAGCCAGCAGATAGGAAAAGCAAAGGAAAATAAAGGAAAACTATAAGGAGGGAGAACAGGACAGAGGGAGAATGTGACATCCCCTAACATCACCTCCCCTCTAGCAGCAGCTCATCACAGTCATCCTGCCTCTCATTACAAAACAGGCAGAGATACTTTTCCAGTTCCTGATTAACACATTCTGTCTGCTCATCTGACTGAGAGTAATAGGCTGTGGTGGTATGGAGCTTCATTCCCAGCACCCAGAGTGAACTCTGCCACAAACTGGGGGCCCTGGTCAGAGATCTACCACAGACTATGGAGCTTCCAGACATTCTTGCAATACAGACTAGCTGCTTCCAAGGTAGAGCATGTTGTGTGGGTGGGGATGAAGTGGGCTCATTTGCCATAGAGCTTCACCACCAGCATCATACTGCAATACTCCAGCAAGCAGATGAAATAAGGAGAGGGTGGAGCTGACCCAAGGGTGCCTGGTGGCAAGGCTTGGTGCAGAGGCAGAGATCACAGGTGCTAGTGTAGGTGCCTACATATCAGGAGATTTGAGAGGCCACCAGTAATTCCCAACATCTTCCGCCTTCTAGGATGTCTGGCTATTCAAGAGTTGTGATGTTGCTCCACAATGTGTTGGCAAAGTTCTAGAATATTAGGCACATAGATGTGTCCTCAAAAGGTCAGAAGCCCATCTTGAAGACCCCACTCATCTGCATGCACTGAATTAATTCTGCTTGCTTGTTGAGCTCATAGGGTCTGTGAAGCTTGAGCAACAGCATCTTCTTATGCACCCTCCTATTTCCCTCTTCAGATGTTTCTAAGGATGTTTGCCTTGTCCCCTTGAACCACAATCCCTCCTAGAGCATGGATAGCAAAGAGCTCCAGCTTGAGGAGGACAATGTTGTCATTATCCCCTGCCCCCATGCCATGGTCAGCCCACCTGGACAATGCATCCAGTTTGCCCATGCTCCATCCTGGCTTGTGATGCAGTAAGAAGTCAAAGTTGGCCAGATACAGGGACCATGGAGCTTGACAAGCTTCTTGGCTGTGCAGAAGTACCTGAGGTTCTTATTGTCTGTCCAGACTTTAAACCTATGCCATGTGCCCTCAAGGAAATACCACCATTCTTCAAAGGACCAAATAATAGCAAGCATCTTCTTGTCATGGATTTCATAGTTCTGTTCTACTGCATTAAAGCTTTTGGAGTAGAAGTCTACTGGATGCCACTTGCCATCCTTCTTTGACTGTTGAGAAAGGACTGCTCCAAGGCAAATTTTGAGCTATTGGCTTCAACATGGGAGGGAGAGTCATTGTCTGGAAACAGGAGGACAGGCTTTGAGGTAATAGCTTGCTTAAGGGCACCAAAGGCAGCTTTCTGCAAGGACTCCTACCACCATGCTGTATCCTTGACAGTGAGGTCAAAGAGGGAGCATCCATGGTGGGACAAGTCCTGTATAGACCCAAGGAAGGCCTGTACTTCCTTCTTGCTCCTTGGCTCAAGCCACTCCACTACACCTGCCACTTTAATGGGGTCCATCTTGGCCATTCCATGTGAGATGATCAATCCTAGGTACTCTACCTTGGTCTGCTCAAATTCACATTTCTCAGGCTTTAAATAGAGCTAGTGTTGGCAGAGGCATTCCAAGACAATGCATGTGACCTGGCAATGCTCCTCCAAAGTTTTAGTGTAGAAGAGGATATCATCAAGACTGCAATTAGGTCATGAAAGATATCATTCATCATAGTCTAGAAAGTGGCTGGGCTATTTGTGAGGCTAAAAAACATCACTAGAGGTTCAAAGAGTCCACAATTGGTTCAGAATGCTGCCTTCCACTCATCTCCCTCTTTGATGTGCACATTGTTATAGCCCCAACAGATGTCCAACTTGGTGAAGTAGCATGCACCTCAAAGGTTGTTGACAAGTTCTGAGATGAGTGGCAAAGGATAGCAATTCTTTACTGTCATTGCATTCAAGACTCAATAGTCTTGAACCAAATGAAAAGACCCATCCTTCTTCTTAATGAAAAAGATTGGGGAGGCCATTGGGGACTTAGAGGATCATATCTATCCAGAGCTAAGATTCTCCTGTAGGAATGCATCCAGCTCATCCTGCTCATAGGGTGCAAGAGGATAGACTTTGCAGCTAGAGGGTTCTGCATCAGGTATCAGCTCATTGCATGATCCCACTGCTTATGCTCTGGAAGTGAATCAAAGGATGCCCTAGAGAATACATCCTCAAAATTGTGTAAGTGATTAGGAACTGTGCTATAAAAAGGCTTGGACTGGGAGTTTGCCACAAATGCCTTAGCCAGACATTGAGAAGTGGTCTGACTGACCTGAATCTCTGCCACTGTAGGAGGGGGGCAGAGGGTTGTAGCATAGATCCTATCACCTACCTCAATGGTTTTGTCTAAAGACTCTGCAGTGCTGGTGGATTCTCCTTTGCCTTCCTCTCTCTCTTGAGGTTCACACCCAAGACCTCAGACATCCTTGTAGAGGGCCTCTCTAGGAGGTAATGCTGAAGAGGAGGGATTCAGGAGGTTGAGATTAGCATGAAGGAGATGCCCAGCACAACAGGCACACATGGCAGCATGCTCATGAACCTTTACTCTATGCTTCTTGTGGGCTTCATCAGCACAAGTCATGCAATGACAAGGGCAGCAGCTCATCTTCATCTCACCCTTAGTCCAATTAATCTTAGAGTTGTATTTGTATAACCAGGTGAGCCCCAAGATCATGTCTTGTTTCCCAAAACTTGTGACAGAAAAAGTGGCTTGCTTGGAGTGGCCTTTGTAATAGAGAACTAGGTCCACCACTGAGTGAATAGAGCCAGCTTCATTGAGTGTGCCATCAACATTGTACACAGGGATAGGATGAGATAGGGGGCAAGTGGTGAAAAAATGTTGTTGCCCATAGTCTGTGTCAAGAAAGAGGCCCATTGTGCCACTGTCAAGCAGGGTGACCACACTTCAGGTCTGCTGGGTGTTCATCATCTCAATTTTTACCTGTAGCTTCAGAGAGTTGGCAGAAGGGGTGGAAGCAACAATGTAACAACAGGAGAGATGGCATTTGTATGCAAGAATCTAGAGGCATGGGTTAGGCTGGGGAGGAGGTTTGTACACCTGAGGAGGGGCTTATTATTTTGGGCATAGTATCAAAAGCAGCAACAGATATAGTTGATTCTATGAACAGAGGAGCAAAAAGATTAGCACTAGGTAATGGTAGCATACAGTTCATCCATTACCCTTTTAAAAATCCTCCTCCAGCTCTGTAGAAACCTCCTCCAATACATTGGCTGCCTTATCAGAGTGGACAACTATAGGTGCATCAAGAAAGGGGGTTCCTGTTGCATCCCTTGCTGCTAGAAGTTGGACAAGCAGCTCTTCTTGCTCTGATGCAGATAGGTAGTGGACTTCTAGCCCTGGAGGACAGTAGCAGGCAAAGTGACCTGCCTTTCTATAACATCAACACAACAAGAGAGTAGAGGATTGCTGTTGAGGAGTGTTGACATTCATTGAGACTCTTTAGAGTAGGGAGCACAAGGGGGCAACATGGAATGGAAGGAGAAGAGCTGCACTTGCTTGTGGGGCTACTAGAGCAGGCATGGAAGGAGGAACTTAGGCCACCATGAGAGAAAGGTTATGTCAAAAGTTGTGTCTGCTGCAGCTCACATTGCAGTTCCATCAACTGCCACTGCTTCTGTGCCACCTTATACCAGGTATTGACATGCTCATCATCTGGGTGCCCTCAGCCATACTATCAATATGATCCATAAGAGAGGGGTGGAGTCCATCATGGAAGGTGAGGCAGAGTTGCAGACTATCTGGATAGCCAGCCTGTTTAATTCAGGCATGAAAAGAGTCAATGTACTCATACAGTGACTGCTTTCCTTGACCATACTAGGTCTGGTCTTGAAGGGAAAGAGCTGTGGTCTTGGTAGGGTCAAGGGGAAAGAACTCAGCTCAGAACTTCTTCTCAAACTCCATTCAGTGAGAAAAACTCTCAACTCTTTCTGGGCATCAAAAAATGCATAGTGCATAGGTTAAAGCTTGGCCTGCCTTCATGTAAGAGAGAACCCCAGGTGATTTTCAAGGTGTCAGAGGCAAAGGCTTCACTAACCAACTGGATATAGGTGATGCAAGACTGGAGGAAATGTTCCTCAACTCTATGGTCTTCATCAAATACATCAGACAGTGCAGGGTGAGGAAATTTAGAGTGGAGTGCTGAGCCCTCTAAGCTAGGTGCAGAAGAGAACCTTCTTGCAGCTGCTGGGGGTTCAGAGGGAGGAGTAAGAGCAAGGGTGAGACATTCCAGGAGGGTCTGGAGGAAAAGGGACACTGCTTTAGTAGTTTAATGGAGCTCAGTGAGTTTAATAGTGTAGGAGGTAAGGGAAGCTTGAGTAAGTTGAACCTGTGTCTTCAGGGACAGCAAAGAACTCCAAGCATCATCTTGGAGGCTTGAAGCATCAGGGAGAAGTGCTGGAGGAGTTAGTTGGGTCATAGGAGGAGCACAGGGAGCACTAAGACACTGGTGGAGGAGAGACCTTTTGAGGAACCAAGTAGGATAACTCAGGCAATTAGAAAAGGGGCCCCCAGACTGAATCTAGAGACTTGTTCTGCTATAAGAGTGACCTCTGGAGGCTGTGGCTCAATCACACAACTGGGAGAGAGAGATCCAAAGTCTATTCAGCATCTACAAGAAGTTCTAAAGTTCTACCTACTCATCTGACAGAGGGAGATCCAAAGAGAACAAGTCTAAGGATTCCCAATGCCAGTCTCTGAAAAATTTGCTCTAGAGCCTTGTGAACAACACTCAACAACAATCCAATCTGGAGTCTGATCAAAAAGTGGAAATCCATTGTAAATGGCCTCAATCTCTGGATTCTCAGCATGTGACCATGTACAAATATGGGCAAAAGATAGCCCTTGGTTGAAAGTACCTATGGTTCAAGGATGGGAGGCCTACAATGAGTAGTAGGCTGGAAATGCAGGAAATAATTCAGGGGTCTAGTGAGAGGCCATGTAGAAGGAGCAACACTTGTTAGAATTATGGACAGAGAACCAGTGCAGCCTGAGGGCTAGAACTGGGACTAGCAGATATGAGAAGCAAAGGAGAATAAAGAAAACCATAAGGAGGGAGAACAGGACAGAGGGGGAATGGGACATCCCCTGACAGGTGAGGTGGGGTTGGGCCAGTCAATTCAGAGATTGGTTATGCAAAGTCAAGGAGAGTTGAGAATGGAGCAGAGGTGGGTGACTCAAGGCTAGAGCTTTGGTCATTACTCATTGGCAAAGGTGATAGTTGCTTCTATGCAGGGAGTGATTATTGCCAGCAGAGGAAGAATTGCTGTTAGAGAACTTGGGGAGGGTGGGGGTGGTAAGGTGCCAGAGAAGTTGCTGAGTAATTGAGCAATCACTGCCAAGGATTTGTTGATAAAGCTGTTGGTTGTGCCACAGTCAACCTGATTAGGGGCAGAGGTAGCAGAGAAGGGGAGAGATGTGTAAGGAAGGGGAGTGCATGGGAAGGGTGATGGGAGATGAGCTGGGAGGGTGTCAAGGTAGAGAACTATTATGTGGGAGATGTGATTAGGGTGAAGGAGACATTGGTGTCTGATCTGCAACTTAATGTGCCTTTGCATTCAGAGCAAGACAGAATGAATCATAGTAGGTCTCAGATACTGGCCAACCATAAACATTGGTTTAAAGTTTGGTGGCAGTGTATACAGGGTTAATTGCAGACATCAAGAACAGAGTAAGGGAGAGTCTTGATATTATGTCAGGTTCTGCTGACCACAGGGGCTCAGCTTAACTGGGCAAGTCCTTACTAGGTGGACACAATGTTCTGCACCTTTAACCTAGCATTCTGGGAAGGTCCAGACTTCAGATACTTCTGAGATAAGCTACAGAAAGCAGTCCAAATAAGTCTGGAGTGGTCCAGGGAAGTCTCAGACAAGGTACAGTAAGGGTCAGGCTTGGGAGTGCTTCATATTGAATATGTGGGGTGATTGGAGGTCATGCAAGCAACAGAAGTGGGAACAGAGGGTGGATGAGAGATCAGAGGTGATTTGATGGGTTCTGGGGTTGATTGTAGAACAAGTCTAGAGTTAGATAAGATTGTACAGAGTCATGTAGATGTGAATAGAGATATGAATCAAGGTCAGAATGGAGTTAGAATTGAAAGGAAATCAGGCACACATGAAAGGAAATAGAGATAGACAAGATGAAATGGAGTCAAGGCAAGATTGAAACAAGAACCAAATAGATTGAGATGAAGCACAAGACTAGAGACAGAAATGGAGAACAAAAATAGAAACAGAGATGAGCCTGGGAGATGTAACAGAAACAAACATAACAAGAAACAAAAACCACAGGTAAGCAAGTAAAATATCAAGACTAGAGTAAGGAATACTACTTTATAACTTATATACTGACTATGAAAACTCCTCCAGGGACAGCAGATCTGGTAGCAGGGCTTGTTATAGCCATGCAGGGTTGATGGGTATTGGTTCTGATTAGTTGGCAGGACACATCAATATACTGGTGAGAATATGAGCTGCCCTGAGGTCTTTGGGATGTTCTGGGCTGGTAGGGCAAGTTGTAGTGGCAAGTAAGTGACATATTCTGGAATTAGGAACAGTGTTAAAGGGGTCTGGAGTGTGGGAGGAGAAGAGAAAGTGACTGGGGCCTATAGGGAATGTATTGGGGTTTGCCAGAAGGCCATCAGGGTTTGCTGTGGAAGCATCATAGTTAGCTGAGAAAGTGTCAGAGTTAGCTAGGGTGGGCACCATGAGTGAAAAAGGTCAGAAAAGGTCAAGGGAGCATTGAAGGTGCTTCAGGAAGGTGTAGGTCAAAGGGGAAGAGGCCCAGAGGTCTGAGGGCAGGTTGTGATAGCAGTGGAACTTGTTCTTGGCTTTGGCAGGCTAGATTTGGTGAGGGCATTGTCTAGGAAAGGGGGTCTGGAGTTGGGTGGAGGGTGGAGTTGAGGCCTTTTTAGGCCTGGAGATGAGGTCCAGCTTGAGGTGTTCCCAAGAGTTTTATAGAGGCCGAGTCACTTGGATTAGGCTTGATGGAGGGTCTCTAGGGTTGGAGATTGTGTCACTTGAGCCATGCCAGGGTTCTTGGGGGAATAGTTGGGGTGTAGGAATTAGGCTTGGTTTGTGATGTTGATGTCATTCTGGAGTGGCTAACAGAGGGACCAGAGGTCCTTGGCAACTGCATGGGTAATGGGAAATATAGGAATGGAGTGCACCAGGATTAGTGGCCTCTATTAGCATAGATAGGGAAGGATTTTGGTGACAGAGTAAGGAGTATTATTGTGGGTAACCTTAACAAAAGAAGGTGCTGCATGCTAGTCACCCTGTTAAATAGTTAACATAGAGGCAGAGATACTTTTGCCAGATCTGGTTTTATTAGTTCTTGTAGTCTGTTAATCTGCAGGCAGGAGGCAGTCAAGGGGGAGTTGTGGTTGAAGATAAAGTTGTCTGGAAATTTATACTTTGGTGGAGTTGTTCCTAGGCAAGAGTTTGGTAAACTCTAGAGTATTGTTAATGGTGTGGTGGGGCTTTCAGAAGTGCTTGTTGGGAGGAGTCTCTGGACTTGGGGACTTTTGGCCCAGCAGCACAGTTTGCAGGTTTATATTGTGTGGAGTCCTTCATCCCTGGTGAAAGATAAGTCCAGAGACAAACTGGAGATTCTTACATGTCCTTAAGTATCCCAGTGCTGCTGGAGTATGCTAAGGTGGATGGGTCTGGAGTCTGGAGCATAGATTTGACCTTCCTAAGGTAGGAGTTGGTAATCCAGAGGCAATGTGAAGAATTGGTGGATTATTGGTTTGTTGATGGAGTTACTCAGGGTTTGTGCTGTGTGAAGGAGGAGTCTAAAGGTGCATTTTTTAGATATGTTCTTTCTGAGGTACTAGTCTGGAGACAGTGTGGGAGACTGGTGGGTTGCAGACTTGTCAAGGGAGTTGTTTTTGACAGTGGTACTGAGTGGAGAAGGAGTCCAGAGATGTGTTTTAAAGAATTTTTCCTTTTTAAAGTAGGAGCCAATAGTCTAGGAGTAGCATAAGAGGCTGATTAGTTGCTGGCCTATTGACAGAGTGGTTTCTGGAGGTTGTACTAAGAGGAGGGAGGAGTCCAGAGGTACATTTCATAGGTTTGTCTTTTTTAGAGTAGGAGCCAGTAGTATGGAGACTGTGAAGAGAGTTGGTTGGGGATTGGTTTGTTGGAAAAATGGTGTCAGAGGTTGTGTGGGGTGGAGAGTGAGTTTGAAGGTGTATTTTGGAGTTGGTGGAGGCTTTCTTCTTTATTCAATTGCTCTGGCAGCAGAGATTGAGGTAGGCATAGGGCACTCTGCTGAGCATGTTATCAAGATAGTTCTTAAGGGCCTGAAGTTTGGTTTCCAATATGTGGTGGATCTTGCCAAAAAGGGGGAAGAGTTGCCTTCTTCAGTTTTGAATTTGTGATTCTAAGATTGGTGTGAAGAAGGTTCCTTGCACTTCCTTTGAAGAATACATCAGTGAATTCATAGTACTCCAAGAGGGCTACTTTATGTGTGATTTGTTCCTCAGTTTGTTCTGGTGGGGTAGTTCTGGCATGTGGGTATTCTTTCAGTAAGGCTGGTGTATAGGCAGGGATCCTGTCTTTTGATCTAGCAAGGTAGTTTCTATATGTAGGTGTTCTTCTAATAGGGTTGTTTGGCAGGAATTCTGTCTTGTGGAAGATGTGCAAATGGGACAGAGCCAATAATTTTGATGAGGAGGATTTCCAGGTCAATAGTGTTGGGTACTAAAGTTGCAGTAGTGGGGTCCAGAGCTACCTAGAGTTATTGACTAGAGTGTTTCAGGCCTTTATATTGATTCTGTAGGATGATGGAGAGGAAGCCTTCAAAGTGCATTCCAGAGGAACTAGAGTGGATTGTGGCTTCAGTTTTCAAAGGCTTCTGGATCAATGGAGTTGAGTGCTGGGGTTGTGGCAGTGGGGGCCTGGAATTGCAGTGGTGAGGTCTGAAGTTGCAACAGTGGAGTCTGGTGATGTAGTGGTGCAGTCTGAAGTTGTAGTGGCAGGGTTTGGAGTTATCTGAAGTCATTGGTAAGGGCTTTATATTGATTCTACAGGTATTGAGGAGAGCCTTTGGGTCTGACAGTGGGGTTTATTGGAGCTTCACAGAGTCAATGGGCATCAGTTCTGATCATTTGGCAGGCTGTGGTGATATACAATGATAGGAACTGAAGAGAACACAGGCTGCATCGTAACCATTGAGATGTTCTGGAGTAGTTGGATAGATCAAAGGGACAAGTTGGTGATGTGTGCCAGGGTCAGCAGGGCTGTTGGGGGTGCCTGAGAGCTTTGGAAGTATTCATGGGTTTTATAAGGCCTGCAGGAAATGTGTTGGAGCTTGTTAGGGGTCACTATGATTTGCTGAGGTATATTGGAGATTGCTGGCACAGGCACTGGGGGTAGACCAAGTTTGGAAAAGGTCAAAGGGGCATTGGGGGTACTCTGGGGAGGCATGGGCTGAAGGAAAATAGGTCCAGAGGTCTGAGGCTGAATTGTGATAGCTTTCTTAGAGCCTTATGCCCAATTTCTTCTTACCTCTCCTTTGGTACAGGCATCCTAGCCTGTTTCCAAAGGATACCATAGTCACATTTAGATGGTTTTGAGGGGAAGGTTTTAGGCATATTTTCAATCATGCTGGCCTGTGCCATCTGAATAATTGTTTGGTAGTTAGCATGTTTAAGCCTATTGTGCCAGGTCTTAAAATTAGAAGCAGCATGTATAGCAAACACTTGATTGATGTAGAGATCAATAGCATATCAATATTTATGGGAAAGTAAGGTTTCTGATGTGACAACAGTATTAGTAAGCATATGTGTGAGCTAAGCTCCAGTGTCATTGAAGGTTGTTTTGATTTTGGCACATTTTGCAAGTTTACTAATGGAGAGTAGGTGTACTCCAGATTTTGGGACAAAGAGTGCATTGTCTAGTTCAAGGAATAATCTGTCTTGGATGCATTGTGAAAATTTTCCAATGCATGTAGTGGCAATTGTTGATTCTCCAATGCCATGGATTGAATGTTCAGCAGTTGGAGTTAAGAATGTTCTTCTGCATGTCTTGTGCCTCTAAGTCTACCCATCAAGTATCTAAGCATATTTGAAACAGCTGCTTTGTGCAGCTAACCTAGAACTCTTTTCTGCCCACATTTATGAGGTGCATCAAGCCATTTCTTTTGAATAAGTGAAATGGCCCAAAAGGTCCCAGACCCAACCTCACTTCATTTTGTTAGGTCCTTGATATTCTACTCAATGCTAAGTTCCAGACCCAACCTCATTTGTTTCACTCAGCTGCAATCCCCTCCTGTACATTGGGGTCATTATAGGATCAAGGATCTCCAAAATCAGCTGTAAGCTTAATAAAAAGCCTTTGTGGTTGGCCTTCTGGAACTTCTCCCATAATTTGCCTGGCCTGCTTGTATAAGCCAATGAAGGGATTGACTCTAGCAAGCATATCCTGCAAAGAGGCCATTATCTGAGGATCAAGCTTGGGATTGTTCTGTTGACAAAAAGCCAATTGCTGATTGTGATCATAAACGTAGAGTTGTGCATATACAGGAAGATTGCCTTTAATAGGAAGCAAGGCACCTGTCAAATGATGTAGTTCTCCATTGATCCTAAAGCTCTATGGTCCAGGTGCATTGGTAATAGCATGATCAATTTTGACTACCAGAGATGTGAATGCAAAGGCTGCATTGTATTGATAGATAGATGTTTCAAAAGTGTCAGAGAGAGGATGATGTCCATGGAGCAGGTTCAGTAAATTTGCTGGAGCATCTTGAAGCCTGAGCAAATTCACTTGGCCTTGTAAGCAGCACATGCCAAATTTTGGATTATTTCTGGTAGAGTTGATGAGCTTTTCAGCATCAAAGTGTAGAGCTTGGCAGTGTGGATATATGACAGCCATAGGACCAAGATAATGTAGTGCCATCAAATAAGGTTGTCTTCCTCTTGGAATAGGCTGAACAGGGCCAAGCTGTGGTGGAATAGGAAGTCCAAGGGGAGGCTGCTCAGCAGGATTTTGTAGTCCTGCTGGATGATTGAGTAGAGCAGTGTCCAAGTCTTCTGCAGGTCTCAGTTGAATAGGATCAACATATCTCAAGTCATTATCTAAAGGTATGTCATTCTGAGGACCTAATGGATCATTAAGGAGAGGATCCAATTGCTCTGCTGGTTGATGTCTAGCAGGATCAACACATTCCAATTCATCATCAGAAGGTATATCATTCTGAGGACCCAATAGATCATCAAGGGGAGGATCAAATTGCTCTGCTGGTTGATGTTCTGCAGGATCAACATATTCCAAATCATCATCAGAATGTATGTCATTCTGAACACCTAAACCATTGAAGTCCTCTTCCAGATCAGCTATATATTGCTCTTCCCAGCCTTAAAAGATCCTTTGAGCCATAGCTGCATTCAAAGGCCTATGTTCAGAATTCAAATCTATATGCTGTTCAAATTTATTAGTGAAAGTAGCATTCAAATCTCTCTTGAACTAATCTCTGGCATAAATTGCTCTTCTTCCTCTCTTTCTCTCTCCTGGCTCAGAATAGCCAAAGCTTGTTGTTGCCTCTCCTGCTCTTCAGCTATAGCAATTTGTCTGAGCCTTTGTTGCTCTTGTAAGGCTGCTAGTGCTTGCTCCTATTGCCTCTCGTTCAACCTTTGTTGCTCTTGAGATAGAGCTAGTGTGTGAGGGGGAGGTGGTATTATCATGGGCATAGGTTCTGGTGCAGGAGCTTTGATAACTCTTCCATGTATAGGAGCAGGCAGAGGGGGCACCTTTCTAGGTAAGGGATTCTGTAAAGGGGCATTCCATCCTTCAAGTAAAACAGTTTCAGGAATGGCCAAAGAAAATGGATCATCAGCAGGTGCTAGCTGCCTAATAGGTCTTCCTAAAGAGCCAGAAGTGGTGGCTATAGATTGGTGATTAGGCCTTGATCCCCTAGATCCTATATTCCCAATTCTATAGATTGATTGTTACACCCAGTTCCCATACCCCCAGGTCCCAATTGAAGTGGTGGGACAACCACAGTATTGATCTGTTCCAAAGATCTATTGTTTCTATTTGCATGACATTCATCAGGATCTGTCATATGTAACTGTTCAAGTCTCCTTTGAATCCTAGCTTGTTGCCTTTGGCTTTCAGGAGTAGTAGGTGGTTGCCTGAAACATCAATTGTCAAGCAATTTAACAGTCAAAAACCATTAAAATTGACTTGCATGATGAGATATTTGATGTATCAATAGCTCAATGTGCATAAGGAGTTACTAATAAGCTTGTTAATCAACATCAATCAATCAATAGATGTGACCAAACATACTTTGTTGTGTGGCCTCCTTTCCACAACTTTGGAAATGCCCATTGTTTGGTCATGTTGTGTCCAAAACATGCAAGGCATGAAAAATAGTGTCCACTAAATTGCATTTGGCCTTTTTAATCCCTGCAGACTAATGAGCACCTTTTACACAAAGTCAAAAGATAGTATTTATTTATTCAAGTTGTCTGCTATAATTTTTTTTTTCAAGAAAACATGTTCAAATGGCCAAAAACAGCCAACTTGTATTGTGTTCACCCTTAAGAGGCAATTCTTATATAAGAATTGGTCAGCATAGTCAGGCTTACTTCAGCAGAATCCCAAAAAGTTGTCCACACAGCCACTTTCTCATGTCACATAATGTATAGACAAGCTATGTCCATGCTTTCCTAGACCCACTCTCACTTCATTCAGTTAGGTCCTGGATATTCTAACTCAATGATGAAATCCAGACCCAACCTCACTATGTTCAGTTAGGTCCTTGTATTTTGTCAACTCATGTTTTGCCAAGACTCAGACCTATTCTGACTTTATCTATTTGGGTCTTTGATTTTCTTTTGTAAGAGTTTCACTTTGAAATAATAATTCAGATTGTCAGAGAAATGGAGCTTTTCTGCTCATCTCTTTCACTATGCTGACTTTGGTCTTTTTTTTCAATTAATGTCTTGATAGTCCTGTCATTGTCAATGTCAATAATTGTAACTCATTACTATGATTTCAATTTTATTTCACTTAGTCAAATAACCCTTCCTTCGGAGTATTCCATTATTTTTAACATAACTGACTTTACTTGGTTAGGTTTTCAATATTCCAACCCTTGCAAGTGATTATCATTCAATAGATCATTTTAATATACTTGAAAATTTAGAATCACTGGTGAATCAAAGTCCCCTCCACCTTCTGTCTGTCCCCTTATTGCTCATACACTTTGAAGAGCATGTTGGACAATTTTTGGACATCCAAATGTACTAAAGAAAAAGAAATGAGGGAAAGTAGCCTGATTAATGGGATTTTATGATATCACTCAGTGGTACTAATACTTAGTAATCAGACCTTTGATTTGATTTATTCTTACCCTTCAAATCAGAAAGCCTATGGATCCTCAGAAACAGGAGCTAGCCAACAGCTATCAGCAATCCAATCTATCAAAATATACATAGATGCCATAGTAGTGGTCAAAGACCTCCCATTCCAGTCCTTTAACAGAGGACTATCAGCTTTACACATTCTATATCAATACTGTCTTTTGAAGCTTTTTCCATCTCAAAGCAATCTTCAATGCTCTCTTGACTAATAGTTTCATTAGCATAATAAATTAAACCCACCATCCTTTTCCAGATGCTGTTATAATGTAGTTAAACATCCATTGAGAGCAGGAAAAGTTGGAGATGATTAGGAATAAGCTGACTCTAAGGTATAATAACTGATTACTGTAAAACTAAAGAATACACACTCTCAAGTCTGAACACACACCTTGAAATCAGAAAGCCAGCATACAGCTATCAGCACTCCAGTTCAAGTATAGCCTCACTTTGTTTGATTTTACAATTCAATTTTGAAACCACCTAACATCACATAATACACTTCCAAGTCAGAGGCTATCAGCAATCAAACCAAAGTCAGATTTTATCAAAACATACTGTATGTCTCAAAGTCCTTCAGAAACCATAGTTGCCTAGGGATATACACTAGGCAACTATTCTCCTTTCTAAAGATTAAGCAGAAGATCTGATACCACTTTTTTGGCCATTTTTGATTATAAATTCATTGTTCTGAACTTTTTTTGATAAGAAATACATGCATGGGATATGCTTCTTCCTCAAAGAACAGCCAGAAGTGTTGCTTAAAGAGGCACATTGAAAGACAGTACATTTCACATAAGTGATGCCTGAAAGAGACTGGAAATTGCCTGAAACATTAAGTTTTGTAGCTCAAAAAAACAAGAGATTCATGCTATTAACCAAAGCTGTCTGTTATGCCATTTTTTTCCCTATTCAAAGTGTAAATCAAGAGCCAACCATCTTGAAAGGCAATTATTATGTCAGAATTTGTCAGCATTAGTCAGGCTTACCTCAGCACCATCCAAATTTTGTCACATATATTAGCCACACAGCCACTTTTCTATATCTGTTGTTACATAATATATAGAGTTTGTGTCATGTGTTCTTATTTCTGATCTTATCTGTCAATAAGCACTTGATTGTGCATGCTCTTGCAGACACTCAGAGCCCCAGATGGATGTTTCCTTAAAACCTCTCCTAGCCCCCTAGACACAATTATGTCTTCAGCAGATGTGTCTATCTCAGCAGAACTCACCACACTTTCCAAATCCCAGTCTCATGTTTAGACTGAATATGTCTCCTGCAACCTCCCTGCCACTAGCTGCCTGAATGGCACCCAGTGCAGCAGCCCTCTCCAATGGAGGCATGTTTGTACCACCAATTCCTAGCACTGGACTCAACAGTGCATCCTCAGCTGCTTGCCTCTCTTTTCATACCTATTTCCCTTATGTCAACACAGCAGTCATTGCAGCTATTATTACTCATGAGTTCAAGGCATCAGACCTGCATAAGCTCAACCCCACAAACTGCAACAAGGAAATGCAACAAAGAAATAGCTTACACCTTCAATGGCTCAACCAACTAGTTCTAGGTCAGTCATTGTGCTACCAGAAAATCAAAAACCCCCCTCTCTGTAATCATCCCTCTTCAGTCATACTTCAACATACTTGCATTTTACATCAATGATGCATCAGCCATGAGCTGCTTTTTCTGCTACACATCTCACCTCATCAAGCTCATGGCTGAGAGTACAAATCATCAGCAGTTTTTGATTATTACATGGTTTTCTTCAAGTGCTGCTGTACAGAGATAGCAGTAGGGAACTTTTCTCAATAGGCTAAGCACAATAATGACTTCTTGTCTGAGCATGTCTATGCTCACAGGAAGGCCACACTCTCTATGCATGCCAAGACTAACCAACTGGCATCCAATTCTGGAAAAGCTTGCAGGAAGTTCAACAATAGGTGGTGCACAACCAACCCATGCCCCTGGGATTAACATACATGCACTATGTGTAGTAAATTTGACTATGGAAAGCACCAGCACAAGAATTTGACAGCTAGGCAAGTTGTCATCTTTATGCTCTCACATTTTTCCCAGGCCTGTCCTTGGGTGCTCCATCTTCATCACTTAGTTTTTCACCTCTGGAACTACTCACTCTCAATCTCCCACTCCCACCACCCTGCCCCAGCACATCTTCTTGTGCCAACACTCCCATTGCAGATGTATTTCATCTTCCCTGGGTCAAATTGTCTCTTGACAGGTAAGCATGGGGCCACCATTTACATGATTACTCAGACCCTGTCTTTATAGATACATTATCTCAAATTATATAAATTGGTGCTGATATTGGCTTCACAGGTGATTGTTCTGTAAGCCATAACTATGTTAATCTCAAATCTGCTCTCTTGGCCCCTTCCACCATTGTCTCCATATCTGAAGACATTGCTGCACAAGTTGCCAGTGGGCATACACATGGACCATTCACAATGCCACAATTTTCCAACTTTGCCCATTGCCCATCAGGGAAGTCACTCACAAGCAATCATCCAAAGTCTGCCACATCTACCATCTCTTGTAGTCTGAGGGTAGCTCTGTAAACAATGGGATTGCAGACTCTGAGGCCTCAATCATGTACAATATGATTGACTGCACAATCAATGACCTCATCACATCAGGCCCAGGCTTTTTGATGCTCAAACTTGATTTAGAGTCCATGTTCTGCCATATTCCCATCTGACAGCACAACTGGCCATTCCTTGGTTTTCAATGGCTTAGGAGGTACTACCATGACCTCATACTTGTGTTTGGAGCTCACTTGGCTCTTTACATCTTCAACCTATTTGCTGAGGCATTGCACTGGATTCTCCAGTGCAATATTCCTTGGTGTCTGCTAGCAGTCATAGTACTGTGCCATGTCATTCTTTGTCTTTACCAGTGCTGCCTTTGCCTCTCCAGGGTGCCAAAAGATGTGTAATGCATAGATTAAAGCTTGGCCAGCCTTCATGTAAAAGAGGACCTAGACAATTTTCAGAGCATTGGAGGCAAAAGCTTCACTACTCAACTTGATATAGGTGATGCAGGATTGGAGAAAACATTCTTTAACCTTACAGTCCCCATCAAATTTGTCAGAGAGTACCAAGCAAAGAAGTTTGGAGTGGAGACTAAAATGCTGGACTAGGTGCAGAAGAGAATCTTCATACAGCCACTGCAGCTTTAGAGGGAGAAGTAGGAGCAAGAGGGAGGCATTTCAGGAGAGCATGGAGAGAGAGAGACACAGCATCACTGGTTTGACATAGTCTAGTGAGTTCAGCAGCATGGGAGGTAAGAGAAGCTTGGCTAATTTGGACCTGTATTTCTAGGAACAACAAACAGTTCTAGGCATTTTTCTTGGAGTCTGAAGCATCAGAGGGAGGTGCTAGAGGGGTTGATTGGGTTAAAAAGGAGCACAGGGAGTAGCAAGACACCAGTAAAAGACCTATTGAGAAAGACACTCAGGGTCATACTGAAGTTTGAAGTCTTTTATTTTCCTTTTTAATAGTTACTTCCACTTCTGGATTCTGCCACTGCTAGCCTCATGTTTTCATGCCAGCAATGTTTAGCAATCTTTGGCAAACCTTATTCCTACCTACTACAAAAGATCAGAGACACTAATCAGCCACCCTCAGTTGTCTTAACATTTTGTGGAGTAACTGAGGGTGAGATTACTTTACTATGCTTCTTCAAATATTTTACTTACAAATCTATAGTCTTATATTACTATTTTACTCTACAGGTCAATACAGTTGTCTTGACATTTCATAGAGTGACTGAGGGTCTTACATTACTATTTTACTCTACAGGTTATCAGACCCCTTTTTTGCTAGTTTTTCACACTGTAAAAAGCCTCAGACTTTTGACACAACAACTCATACTATTTTTGCTGAATACTGAGCTACTACAGAAACACAAATGTCAACTGGAAGTGCTACTACACCCAATCCCCCATGTTTCCAGAGGAATCACAATTTGATGGGACTAACTTTGCACGCTTCCAAGACAGGGTTCTCATCATGGCATGTGCTTGACAAGCTTGTGGATACTTGAAGGGCTCTATTGTGAACCCTGCAAACCCCTCACCCACACCACTCCAAAAGGCTGACAACAGTCTCAAAACCTTTGAAAAGAGGAAGTCCCTGGTGCCTGTCCCTACCACCAAGACAATGAAGTGGATGTCCTTTACTCCTTCCACTGAGCAATGGGATGCCTGCAATGTGTGGACATTGTTGTTGATAGTCAACAACTGTAAAAATCTGATTAGATTGGGAATAAATATGGGAGGCTCTGTGGTGGAGGCATGGAAGGCACTGACCAATACCTATGGCACCATCTCTGACCTCACTGCAATGGGGCTGAAAATTGCCTTTGTAGCACCATGTATTCTGACAGTGCTAATTTTCTGGTCCATCTTGCTGATCTTTGGACAAAGTAGCAGGAAGCTGTGAGAAGGGGGCAGTTATCAACAATGCCACTTTTCACACTATCATTATGAATTCCTTACTGGAGTTATGGAACACTATTGTTGCTAGCATGTATGGCACCAAGACTTCTCCTGCACTCATCTCTGGCCTTATTGTGCAATGGGAGCACCTGCAGATGCAAAAGCTGAGGGCAGACATGACTGCCACAGCTCTCCAAGCCAACACAAAACCTCAGAGACCCAAGCTCATTTGCCTTAATTCCCACTGCAAGTGCACCAGCCATACTGTCAAGAACTGCTACTGGAGCAGCAGAGGCAAGGAAGGCCAATTTCTGCAGAGCTTTTGAAACTATAACAGCATGTTGGGAGTGCTCAAGGCAGTAAAGAAGGTGGCAACTCTGAGAGCTGGACTCACTATCAATATAGCAAATGTGGCAGTGTCTCATATTACTTATGTACTCATGGCTGAGATTATGCCATATGCACCTGAGGAGATATGTAACCAGATGCTTGGAATGCCTGTTAACTACCAGGTTATGAGCATGCTCACACTCCAAACACTGGGATCTGTACTGACATATGTGGATTTGGATGCAAGTGACTACTGCTTTGTTGAGCATGCTGCATTTTTGGAGTACAAGGAATTGTCCATACCTTGGAGAGCAGGCTGCACTGGTTGGCAGCAGTTTCTGGATAGTGGGTCAGGGCACAGTCAGGAAAAGTGTCAGGACAGCAGTGGGTATGTTGGAGCTGGTCTTCAGACAGGCACTCCACACCTCTGATCTTGCTGCAAATCTTATCTCAGTTGGGAAATTCAATGAGACTGAGTTCACAGTGACTTTTACTGTTGGAAGAGCAGTGTTCTGTAATGCTTTGAGGCAGGAAGTGCTGGTTGGATGTCAGGAGAGGGCAATGTACTTACTGACAGCTTTTTATATGTCTGCTGCCCCCACCACTCAAGTCATGGTGGCTTCCTCACTCACCATACCTGCTGAAATTGAATTGATGGACTGCTTATCTGGAGCAACAGAGACACAAAAGGTGTATGCAAGGATTGCATGTATGGAAAACACATAATCCACCCATTTGATGCTGAGGTGGAGCATGAAAGGGAACCAAATAAATGTGCCCATATCAACCTGTGGAGACCAGCCTCCATTGGTTGATGGTGGTACCTCTTGACTCACCACATACTTTCTCTCTTGCAAGGATACAAACACCATGCTTACAGCATTTAAGTCATACCACATTGAATCAGAACAATAGATGGGGAGGAAACTACAGATGGTCCATGTCAATGCAGGCTGTGAGTGGATTAATCGAGACTGGATCACTTACTGTATGGATAATGGCATTGTATGAATGTGACTGTGCCATATGCACATTCCTAAAATGGTCTGGCTGAGCATTGTATATGCACAGTAGTCAAGGGGATATGGTGCCCTCTTGCAGAGAATGGACTTTCAAAGAGTCTATGGGCAGAGGCAGCAGCAATGCAGATAGTGACAAGGAACTTCATCCCTTTGTTGTGCCATCCTGACAGTGTACCTAAGAAGAGCTGGAGTGGGAAGCACCAGAGCATCAAGTTTCTGTGCCCTTTTGGCTGTGTAGCTTTTGTGAAGGTCCCCAAAGAACTTGTCAAATTCAAGCTCAATCCCAGATTTGTGAAGTACTTGTTTGTAGGCCACTGCAACAATGGGTACTAGCTGTACAACAAGATGTTGTTTTTGACAAAGGCACTAGGCACAGATCTCTCACCATCATTAGTGATGAAGAAGATGATCTGATTGGGAACTCAACTCCTGACTCAGACCCCTCCACACCAGGTGTCATCTCTCTATGCCAGCCTGTTATGCCTCACATTTGCACCATCCTGGCCACTCTTAATGATGCAGACAATAGCAACAAACATGTACCTGAACACTATGGTGAGGCCCTGAAGCAGATGGATCTGTGGGGGCCAGCTATAGAGGAATTGAGAATGTTGGAGGAGAGGAGAATTTTTGAACTGGTCCTGAGGAGTGAGGTTCCTGGAGGAAAGAAGGTGATAGGGTGTCAGTGAGTATATGCAGACAAATATGAGGTGGATGGTAGCATTGTGAAGAGGAAGGTGAGGTTAGTGGAAAAGGGCTATTCACAGGTGGCAGGGGAGGATTTTGATGAAACATATGTGGTGGTGGTGAGGTTGAAGTCTCTGAAGATATTGGTGGCAGTAGTGGCACAGTGGGGTTTTGAGATTTGGCAAGTGGATTTTGTCTTGGCTTACCTTAATAGTCAACAGTGTCCCTGAGCACACAGTTTACATGGACTTACCTCCAGGTTCTAAAGGAGGAGAGCAAGAGGTTTGCCCACTATTGAAAACCCTGTATGGTATGATGTGGAAGGGATTGGTGGTACACTTTGGAGAGGGCTTACCAAGATCTAGGATACCAGACCCTCTCAGCTGATAGCTGTGTAAGGTTGAGGATATTGGATGGAGAGCACACCATCAAAAACATATGGTTTATCAGCCATGAAGATTTTATCAGCATTGGTCTGGAGGGCCATCTCCTCTGTGAGGTGGATGCCAATGGGTAGTGGAGTGGAATGAGGGTTACAGTCTTGCATTTTGCCCTAGCTGCTCCCTCTGCCATTGTTGAAAGGCCAAACATATTGTCAGTGTGTGTCACAGACTGCCTGGCTCACTGATGTGAGCACAAGTTGCTACTCACCCAGCCATATCCTTTGCAGTTGGACTCCTGGCCCACTTCCAATTGAACCCTGGACCAGCCCACTGGAATGCACTCACCCATGTCCTTGGGTAGATCAAGAACATGCTTGACTACCACATCACCTATTTCAAACAAATTGACAACTCTCTTAAACCAAACAGCTATGTTGACACAGATTTCAGGGGTGATCTTGATACAAAGTAATCCATGGGAGGCTATGTGTTTATGATGGCAGGGGGAGCTGTATCATGGAGTTCAAAGAGACAGCCCACAGTTGCATTATCCACAACCAAGGCCAAGTACATGGCTCTGACATGAGGCACCCAACAGGGTATTTGGATGCATAACTTTCTAGTCAAGATCAACTTGCCACAACCCCTCCCCATTATCTTACATGCCAACAATTGTTCATCTATAGCTCTTGCCAGATTGACCAAGGAACATGCTTGCACCAAGCACATCAATATCCAACACCACTATATTTGTGAAAGAGTACAGGTAGGGGACATCAAAATAAGCCCTGTGCAATCCACCTAAGACATTTCCATTCTATTCACCAAGTCTTTCCCCCTGACCCCAACACAAATACCTCATCTCACAACTCAGCCTAAAACCTTCACTGAGACCTGCACATCTGGAGGAGTATTGAGGGAGACACTCAGGGTCATACTGAAGTTTGAAGTCTTTTATTTTCCTTTTTAGTAGTTACTTCCACTTCCAGATTCTGCCACTGCTAACCTCATGTTTTCATGCCAGCAATGTTTAGCAGTCTTTGGCAAACCTTATTCCTACCTACTACAAAAGATTGGAGACACTGATCAGCCACCCTTAGTTGTCTTAACATTTTGTGGAGTGACTGAGGGTGAGATTACTTTATTATGCTTCTTCAAATATTTTACTTACAAACCTATAGTCTTACATTACTATTTTACTCTACAGGTCAATACAGTTGTCTTGACATTTCATGGAGTGACTGAGGTCTTACATTACTATTTTACTCTACAAGACCTTTCAAAGAACTGAACAAAAAGATCAGGCAGGCAAAGAGAGAGCTTCCAGACCAGATATAGAGATTTGTTTTGCTGTAAGGGCAACCTCTGGAGGCTGTGGATCAATCACACAACTGGCAGAGGGAGATCCAAAGTCTATTCAGCATGTACAAGTTCAAGAGTTCTAGCTACTCACTTGGCTGAGGGAGATCCATAGAGATCATAACTAAGGATTTCCAATGCCAGTGTTCAAAAAATTTACTATAGAGCCTCTGGAAAAAACACTCAATAACAACCAAATTCAGAATCTAATCCAAAAACAACAATCCATTGTAAATGGCCTTGATCACCAGACTCCAAGCATATTACCATATATAAAGATTACCAATGAATAGCCCTTGGCCAAAAGTACTTGTGACCAGAAAATGGGAGATTGACAATGAACAGCAGGCTTGGAATAAAGGAAACAATTGGAGGGTCTGGTAAGAAGCAGTGTGGAAGGGGCAATACTTGTCTGAGTTATTGACAGAGAACTAGTGCAGCATAAGGGCTGGAACTGGGACCAATAGATAGGAAAAAGGAAGGGGAATAAAGAAAACCCATAAGGAGGAAGCATGGGAAGTCCCCTGATAGGCTATCTATCTATTAGTCATATCTTCATACAGTCACATGCTTGGAGGTTGGAGATTGATGTCATTTGGATTGATTTCTATTTTTGAACCAGATTCTAGATTTGATTGCTGTTGAATGTTTTTGCTAGAAGCTCTGAAGTAAATTTTTCAAACACTAGCACTGGGAATTCTTAAACTTGTTCTCTTTGGATTTCTCTCTGCCAAGTAAAGAGCTAACACTTGAGAACTTCTTGTAAATACTATAGACTTTGAATCTCTCTCTGCCAGTTATGTAAGTGAGCCACAGCCTTTGAAGGTCACCCTTATGGCAGAATAAGTCTCTAGCTTTGGTCTGGAAGCCTCCTTTTCAATTGCTTTAAAAAGTTACAGCACCTGAAAGGATTCTTCTCCACAAATGTCTTACTACCCCCTGTGCTACTAATATGATCCAACCAACCACTCTCTCTCTGATGCTTCAAGCCCCCAGAACAATGCCTGCAGCTGTTTGTTGACTTCATAGATGCAGCTTCAGAGATGCAGGTACAACTTACTCAAGCCTTCTTCATCTGCCACACTGCCAAACTTGCTAGATTACATCAAATTGCATATTTGACAGGCTTTGTAGGTCAGGCCATCCAGTGGGAAGACCAATATGCAGGGATCACCAATCATGACTCAATGAAACAATATTACCACCATGCTTCTGTGTGGTCCAAAACAGGCTGCATCGCTCCAGATCTGTAAATTGGAGGAAAAGTACCAATGAAATGATGGGAATGGCTGGCACCTCTAAATGGGGATGACTAGAGATCAAACTGGCAAAGAGGGGATGATCTGAGCACCAATATGGGTAGCCAGAGTGGGCTAACCTATAAGTACCACTGATGTGTGAAGGCCCAGTGCACAGGTGCATCCAGGTAGGCAGGCCAGGCAACTGTTGATACAAGCTTGTAATTGACAACTGCCAGGATGAGCCCAATCAATGCCAATGGGCATATAACCACAGTGCTGAAAACTCAAAAAGGGGTCAGTCTGGGTGTGGGGATGGTTTGGATCCACAAGGAGCCAGGCCAGTATCAACAATGGAAAGGTGAAGGGGAACACATTGTAGAGAAGCAGAACAGGTAGGAAGAAACATCAACAATGGATATTGAAAGGATTCACAGGCCACAGTAGTATGAACTCTGACAGAGTCAAATTACAGTAAAGTGGCTGTGAGATGCAACCAGCATCAACTGAAAAAGGGATCTGGCCAGAGAACTAGTCAGATGTGTCTGTAATTAAGCCAACTTAGAATATGGTAGGGCCTATGACATACATATTCCCATGTATACCAGCCTTCAAATTAAAGGCAGTGGCTTTGGCACTGCACTGACAAAACAAACAAACAAACAAACAAAAACATCACTAAGGATTAAGTCTTCATAAAAAAAATTGCCCTCATTAACCCTTAAAATACAACACTGACTCAAGTATTACATGCTTGACTTTCCCTCCATAGTAAGGGAGAAGGTTTTTGATAACATTTCATACATATATAAGGGCAACCTCTGGAGGCTATGTTTCAATCACACAACTGGCAAAGGGAAATCCACAGTCTATTCAGTACTGTACAGTGTCTATTGAGATAACTACTCACCTGGCAAAGGGAAATCCAAAGAGAACAAGTCTGGGGATTCTCTAGGCCTGGTGTAATGCTTCAGAGGCTTCAGAAGCATGAGAAACAACTGTACAGTATGACAGAGAAAAAAGGGAAAGTGATGTGTCAGCAATTGGTCAGCAGTTACATAAGCTGGTGGCAGTGTCAAAGGGGCCACACTTGTCTGAATTATTGACAGAGAACTGGTGCAGCCTGAGGGCTAAAACTAGGACCAATAGATAGAGAAAAGGAAGGAGAATGAAGGAAAACTATAGCAGGGGAAATCTGACAAGAACTCAGGAAGGAGAAGGGAAAACAAGTGGGACATCCCCTGACAACATAGTGTACATCAAACTTTCTGAGAGTGTTCCTTTATGCATTGAGGAGGAATTCACAGTCATGCTTAGTCATTTCACAGTGCAGAATTAGAAACCTAAGCAAATTTGGTTTCCAGGTCTAGGGGAGAAAGTGGCAGAGTTGGGCACAATGACCTGGCTAAAAGACATCCTTCACATATCTTGGGAGCAGTGGCAAGTGTATTGGTTCAAATTATACCAATGTGGCCACACCGGTTGATATAAAAGAGACATCATTGATGATCATTGTTACAGCTAAGAATGTACAGCAAGTCAATCATGTTCTGACAAAAGAGTTCTAAAAGAATTGATGATGCAAAAATTTTGACAAAATGATTTTTTTAGAAGACAATAGCACACACTAGATAGCTATGGAATTGTCATGTCCAGATTCAACAATTGATGTCTAGGAAGTGTACATCACACCTTAATGGTGATGTAAAATTGAGAATTTGGCTTTGTTTCAAACTCAGCACAAACTCTGGTTTACAAAGGTGTTTGGGACTTAGTTACACTCAGTCTCACTAATTGCATATAGTAAGGTAGAAATTTTATTGATTTAGTTAAAAAGAGTGACTGGCCCAAACATTCAAATTTAAATATAACAAAATTATAAACCTGAAGCTACTGGATGCTTCCAGGCCTAAGAACTCTGCTCCCCTGAAAAATTCCAAGCCATGGCATGTAGTTGCTTATCCAATGGGCTCAGAAATCCCCTTCTTTTATACACCTCAGTCCATACACAGACCATGACTTTTTCTGCATGTTTTTGTTGTCACCTGGGAGTTGTGGTCAACTGGTCAGTGGGCTGAGCCACATGGTCAGGCCTTGGAAGCACAGGTGTGTCAGGGCAGCCATGCACCTATTTTTTGCACCTATTTTTGGCATTGGCCATTTGGGTCTGACTATACCAAGGTCTAGACTGATTGCTGGTCTCCCCTTTTCCTCCCTCTTTTGTCCTCTCTTCCTGCTTGCAGGTACTCATCATTGTGGGCTTCAGGTTTGTTTGGTTGAAGTCAGTTTGTCCCTTGAAGGGAGAGGCTAGTCCTGGATCAAGGGGAGGGAAGGTTGTAGACCCAATCTTGCATTCTGAGATTGATTCTCAGTCCCTGCCATCAAATTTTGATGGCTAGCCTCCTAGCCATTGTCGACTGACTTTGAGCACATTTTTCATGGTTTTAGGTGGGAGTTTCTACTTTTCTGAGGTATGCCCTGTTGCCCTGTTAGTGTGGTGGCGAATCGAGATCATGATGATGTACTGAGATGTGGAAATCGAGATCTTTCAGGACAACACATAACAGTTATCGCCGTTACATTTATCGGAGCTGTTACATTTCTACAAGTCTAGGCACACGAACGAGCTTTCCACGCTACGGCTTCACAATGACGACTTTTTTTGCAGGTTGGCCTTAACTACCGATCTACGCGCTTTGGCTGTGCATTTGCCTTATGCTGCTCGGTCCGGGTATATAACTCCCACTCGCCTCGCCCAAGACCCCTACCCTTTGGTCCTCTTTGCAGTTTGAGTCTTACGTGTCACGAAGTCGAACGATGTTGTCACCGTTACATTTGCCTTTGGCCGTATTACTCTCTCATGTCTTATTGCAAGTGAAGGGATACGACCTTGTTAAAGACTACTCTGGGCAACCCTTCTTCGACGAGTGGGACTTCTACGGTGCATACGACAACCTTACGCTCGGTATGATTTCACATGTGAACGCTGAAGTTCGCAGTATTGACGACGATTTCTAACTATAGGTGATGTAGTGTGGCTGGACGTCGATCAGGCGTATGGACAGGGGCTGGTGTATGTTAACACTGTGGGCAATGCGATATTGAAGGTGGACAATGAGCATAGTGTGGCGTTCGGCCAGAAACGAGCCTCTGTGAGTTCTGACAATGTATACTCGAGAAACCTATAGACTGATTACGCAGGTACGAATATCAACTAAAGCGTCATACGCCGTCGGAAGCTTGTGGATAACGGACATGGTTCATATACCTTACGGTTGTTCTGTAAGCAAAGCTGTACCCCTTCACCCGCTTCTGATGCTCAGCTTTGCATGTTTCAGGTATGGCCCGCATTTTGGACAACGGGCCCCACATGGCCTAACGATGGCGAGATCGAGTACGTCGACTTGATACCAATTCATGTCTCCATCTGGATTTATACAACAGCATCGTGGAGGGCATCAATCTCATGAACAATAACGTAATGGCGCTTCATACACTCCCAGGATGCATGCATTCAACGCCCCTGAACCAGATGGGTATCTCGGGAGAGCTGGACTGTTCAACGCCTACAGGTTGCATTGTTACGGAAACCAAACCGAATAGCTACCGAGAAGGGTTTGCAGCTGCTGGTGGGGGCGTATTTGCAACGCAGTTCGATGTTGCTGGGTGAGTGACTCGTAATATCATGTTTTGAAACACTTTGCTGATCATCTTTGAGAAGGATATCGTAAGTGTTTTGAATTGTTAACATCAACTTTGACCTATGCAACTTATACAATATATTCAGTATCTGGTTCTGGAGCGTGAGTAGTATGTTTTGAGCATCAGACGCTGAGAGCTAATACATTATGTAGCGCCCAAATATTCCATTGTCGATCACAACAGCGGCGACATCAAAATCATCAATAGACATGTCTGATTGGGGTCCTCCATCGGCAAGTTTCCCGGCCACAACCTGTAACATCACGCAATTCTTTAGCCCTCAGAAGCTCGTTCTAGACATCACACTTTGCGGAAACTGGTGAGTAGGTCATGAAATGTTATTAAATAAAACATGTATCAACTTATCATTCTAGGGCTGGTGGCCCAGTAGCATACTCACAAACGTGTCCTGACTCTGGTCCCACGGGAACTTGCGTGAGTACTTTCTTGTCGTTCCTATAATTTACTCTGCAACACCAAAACATAGTATAATGACAACGTCGTCGGTCCCGGAGACCGATTTGATAACGCCTATTTCGAAATTCAGTACGTGCATGCGTACACAACAGGAGGAGTTGCGCCTACTCCAACTGCTGCCGCCGTTGCTGTTACACCACCCAAGACGACGTCGACGCAGTCGCCGATTGGGACAAATCAGAGTTCATTGTTCTATCCCGGCGGCGCAGTGGGACTTCACATGGAGCGTGTGGCTGGGATTGGTTTGCTATCGATGTTGGTTGGGGCAATGGTTGGGTGTCTGCTCTGCCTCTAGAAGCTTTGCATGACTCTCAACTGTCATAGTATTTTTTTACAGCTCTATAACTTTCCCACTATCATAATCGTCTCTTCCTTCCCCATAACCTCTTTGGTTTGCATAGACCCTTGTTCCCTGCTTATGGAAATCGCAACACTAGTGTGTGTGTCCAAACGCCCAGAGCTTTATCTCCCCGCTTTCCCAGCACTCCACCCCGGTGAGTTCGGTCACCAAAACCGAGTTCGTTGGTCCATCGTTGAACTTCGGGTCGCCTGTGCCCGTCTTTAGTGGGTGCGTGATGCGTAAACACCACGATCCGTCTTTCTGGCTCGTCTCGTGCAATAGCAGTGACAGTTCTATTTAGCCATGCTAGATCTGCTTTATGCACAGCGGCATACACGTCGGGGTTGTCAGATTCGATTTGATGGAAGTCTGTTAAAGACTAAGAGAGGATATCGAGGTCGTTTTGATTCAGAAGCGACCAGAGATCCGGTGGTGGTGACCGTTGTGAATGGGAGGTTGAAGGTCAAGGATGTTTCTTTGGCGATTGTGTTGGAAACCTTGCGTGAATTTTGATTGAGTGAAAGATAAGGATAAGGGAAGAAAGATTTGTACCTTGATAATGATTGATTGAGCTGTTGTGTTACGAACGACGCTCCAAAAGATGGTTCCAGTCCTGCTGGGGAGCGTTGATGGTATGTATTCGTCTCCTCGGTTTTGATTGAAGAGCTAAGGTGATCATTAGAGATTAGGCAGAAACAACCAGGTCAAATTGTACCATTTGTACGTAGAAACTCGTTGAGCGATAAACCGCTCCCGAGCTACAAGATAGTTAGTCAGGAAAAACATAGAATTCAACTCGACAGCCTACTCGAAGCTGACCAGGTTGGGTGTCTGTGTTGAATTGAATAATGATCTCTTTGGGCCAAGCGTGTTCGAAAGGATGACGTACCCATTGAGAGTTTGCGACGTGCTATGAAAGGCTCGTTTCAACTCATCATGCCACCTAAGAAGTATTATTCGGGCTTACATTTAACAAAGGCCCGTACGATGAATCAAAGTCAGCTTGGAAATTGCAAGGCAAAAGGGATGTACACAATATCGCTGTCCCTCTCCAGTCCATTCATGAATGCAACTTCACCAGTCGAGCCTTTGCAATATCTGATTCAGTAAATGACAAGTAAGAAAAGCACATGTAGAGACAAACTTTACATAGGCGGGAAGGTGAGTCGTCCATCAGCGGGTGTACCAAATATAACATCCGGATTGGTCGAGATCGCAGCATACTCCCCCTGTGTCATCATAAATAAGCCAGTCATAATAGACAACATAAGAAAGCAAGGGCAAACCTCGAAGTCTTTTGTTACATTGCGCTCAAATCCATCATAGAAGAACGAGTTCTGTGCAAACCAGGCTAGATAAAATGAAAGTAGAGAATCACTGGATGTAACTTGATAAATTTGGATGTACAAGGAGTTCGATAGACATGGACATCAATTGGGTGAGAGGATGGGGTTGAATGTGTCTGAGGTGGCAATGAAGTCTGGTCATCACAGTGGTGTTAGCTTCAAAGATGATCACAAAAGTCCATGAAAGAGGGTACGAACGAAGATCAGGGAATTGGGCTTGGAGAGTTTCAACAAAGTCATGCCATCTAAAGACATACCTGTTAAATAAATTGAGTAGGTCAAGTATTCTCTAGTTCAGGTCAAGTATTACATATTTGCAGCAAAGAAGTCCTAAGAGTCAAAAAGTCAATCCATGTAGTCAGCTTCAGTGCAATGTTTTGACATATATGTACCTCATTTCCAACTTCAACAAAAGTCAATGCAAAAGGCTCGGGATGACCCAAAGACACACGGAGATCAGCTGAACAAGAGCATGTCAAAAGGTATCAGAAAAGTAGAAGGGAGAGCATTACCAGCTTCACTTGTCCCTTGAGCACCAATCACAAAGTTGATCTGATGGTAATGTAATGGTATTCGATTCATGGAACTGATTGTAGACAAATGATTGAACTGCACCTGATCAATGGTCTGCTGAATAAATGGCTTGAGGTCTGCTTCTGCAACACTGGTTCCACCCAGTGATCACACACTACACTGAGCACAATGATATGATGAATTTGTGGGCACCAGCATACCTGCCCAAACAGCCATAATGGGTATCATATTCAGATCCTCACAACAGAAGGAAGAAGTGAAAGGAAAATGGTAGAAGAAAGAGGTGGAGTAGATTGTTGAGGCTGTCACTTTGATTCCTGCATACATTGATTGAGTTGGAGAAGGAAAAGAAGAAGAAAGGAAGTTGACAAACCAAAGTACCTGGTGTTGGCAAATCTGAAGGGGTCAGTGTTGTCAGGTTCCACTGACCATGGGGGCTCAGCTTAATTAGGCAAGTCCTTACTAGGTGGATAGGAGGAGCAAAATTCTTGCTCCCCTCTCAGAGACAAACATGCTGGGACTGGACAGAGCCCCACAGATTTTCAGATATATGCAGGCCAAGAAGTGAATGCTCCTTTGAACTGGTCTAGGGAACAAATTGTGGGTGGAGGAGAACCTGGACAAGGATCACCAGATAGTAATCCTGAGTCCTCCCCACACTTAACACCATGCTGTAGACCTCAGGCCCTGGGAGGAGGAGGTGGAGGTCCAAGAAGAAAACCACCTTTTCCTGGTTCTGGACCACCACCACCCCTGGGAGGGGGTCTACCTGGCCCAGGAGGATCAGATAATGGTCCCTCTAGCAAGAACAATGGTATGGGTTGCAGAGCTGCAAGGAGGAGGACTACAGTCCTCCATGAGAGACAGCCATGGCAGTTTTCAATTTCACTGCAACACCATGGATGCTTTACCCCTTTAAGAGTGGAAGAAGCCCATGAATATCACTGTCAGATGATGCATGATTGTCCGAGAGTGGTGATGGAGCAGTTGCTTGTGGTCTGACTGGCAATACTAGAAGAACTCAAGCCAAGACAGAATGATCCATTGAAAACAATCACTCCTTATGCAGGGTCTGCCAAGTTCAGCAAACTTGAAGACTGGCTAATGAGCATCTGCATGTTCTATACTGTAGCTCAGTATGGTGGAGATGGGTGCAATTGCAAGAAAGTCCTGATCTTGATGGACTTTCTAACTGTGGGCATTCTGAAGTGGTACCTACAATATGTTATACATGTCAATAGGGCCCAGTTCCACTGGAGGTTTGAGGATGTGATCTCCAAACTGTACAATTAATTTCTACAGGCTTCAACAATGCAAGATGCCTGCAATGCAGCATGTGCAGTTGAAGAAGAGGTGCAAGGCTTTTATGATGCCTTGCTCAACCATGCTCAAAGCATGCCCATGTTCCCCAACAAATTCACTATTCATGAGCATTTTTTGGAGGGGATACCCTTTGACATGCTTGTGGCACTAATATGCAATGGCAGACTGGCTCCCAAAGTGAACACAGTTTAGGAATTTGTCTCAGAGGCTAAGGCCTACTAGAATAGCATCAAGACTGCTGCACACTATTTAGAGTGCAGCAAGAAAAGTCAGTCAAAATGGCAGCTGTTGCTAGCAACAGCACAGTCTCCATTGAGTGGGACTGCACTGGCTAAGAGGACAGAGGTTACCACACAACATAGTTGGTTGTGGCTGTCTGGATCAGCTAGGAGGCCCACTCTGCACATGGCTTCAAGGCCTATGCAAACAAGAGGCAGTATGGGCCAGGGGCTTTCCTGACCTGAGACTGCAGTACAGGCAGCAAGGAAACACCTTGCTGCAGGGAAGAATCTGATGGCCATAGTGTCAGGCCAATCAGGCAAGGATGCTAGGCAGTCCACTAACTGTTATAAGTGCAGAAAGTCAGGGCATTTTGCACATGAATGTAGGGAGCTGGCTTGGGTGTGAGCAGCTCATGTCTGCCCTATCAGATGTGGGAGAGGCCAACAACAAGAAGAATAAAGAGCCTGCTGAGGCCAATGTCAATGATGTAGTTGAGTCCAACAAGACTCAGGAGCATGGGGAAGAGTATGTTGATTTGAAAACATACAACAATGAGTACTATACTTGTGGTAGTGACAGTGAGGGACTGTTTGCCCTCACAGAGATCTCTACTGGCAATTGTAAGGAGAAGGAACGTAGTAATGAGGTTTATATGTGAAAGGTGTAGCTTGTGGCATCTAAAGGTGCCATGGACTGCCCAGTGCTGCCAGTATAAGACAAAGAATGTCTTGTCACTTGGATAGAGGTGAATAGCCACCAAGCATGGATGCTGTGGAACTCAGGGAGTACTACTTTTGGAATCACACCATCATTTGCTCATATGGCTGGTATACAGGTGGCACCATTGGCCACTCCCATCACCCTGCAGCTGGGGACAATTGGAAGTCATTCTATAGTGGACTATAGTGCCAGGGTTACCATGAAGGTCCCAAGCAAGATTTGCAATGTCTATGTGGACATTGCAAACTTTGATTGCTACAACATAATTATAGGGACACCATTCATGAGGACTCATAAGGTCCTCCTTGATTTAGCAAATGACCAGGTGTTCATGTAGTCATTGATGGGAAAGTGATGCCAGCTCACAAGTTGGAGCTGGAGGATGCCAATAGTCATGCATGACACTTTTGCACTGTGGAAAAGTGGCATAACAAGTGGCCCTTACTCTTTGGTGGACTCAAATGGCCCACCATGAAGTAGGTGGCAGATGAGGACAAGGTTTGGATGACTGAGAGTTTACTCAAGGACCACCTGCTGCTACTGATCTCAGAGGAAGAGTACCAAAAGAGTACTCTCCAGAGAGGGGGGAAGAGTATGCTAGAAGGTTTGAGTTGACCCTTCAGTGGCAAGGAAATGGAAGATTTGGGACAGACCAATCTCAAAGCCTACTCTTGAATGGGTGTATGATCCATAGATGCTGTAAGGGCAACCTCTGGAGCAATGGATCAGAGTCACACAACTAGCAGAGGGGAATCCAAAGTATATTAGCAGAGTAGACAATGATACAAATTGGTAACTAATACCTAGCAGAGGAGAATCCAAAGAGAACAAGTCTAAGGATCCCTGCTGCTTGGCATGGTGCATCAGCAGGTGGCAGAGGCATGGGAACTACTGTACAGGTGACCAGAGCTACTCCTAACCCTAGGGCAATGGTTGCTGAGGTAATATAGAGAACTCCAGGGTTCTAGAAAGAGCCTTGGAAATGTTGAACAAGCTGCAGAGGTGCTGGAACTAGTCACAGAGGTTGGAAATGGAAGTCCCCTGACATCACTCCCCCTCTAGCATGTGGCATCTTGATGTGTGGGGTAGAAGAAGTCCCTGATTGCTTGGTCTGCTGGTGAGATGGGGTAGATTCCTCATATGACACACAGCATGTCTGGATGTCTCCAGTGGAGCTCCTTAACAAGTCCAGGGGCATGTACATTCTCCCATGGCTCCCAGGAAATATCCTTGATTCCATAGTCTTTCCACTTCACCTTGTACTGTTGTCATCTCTGGAATAAATGGCTGTCCAGAATTTCTTCCACTTCATACTCTTTGTTGTCATTGACCACCACCAGGGGTAGTGGAGGTGGCAGACATTGCCCTGGGATAGGATCTTTAGGGGCCAGGGTAAGTTTGACCACATTGAACACCAGATGAAGCTGGCACATCCCCACAGGGAGTCAGAGTCAATAGGCCAAGGGTCCTACCTGTTGTTCCACTGTGAATGGCCCTAACTGGTGGTGTAAAAGCTTCTTTGAGGGATGAGTGGTTGTAATGTCAGAGGCATCCAGATAGACTTGATCCCTGGGCTGATATCTGCACTCCAGAGTCCTCCTGTAGTCATAGTATTGCACCATGTCATCTTTTGCCTTCACCAGTGCAGCCCAGGCCTCTTCTTGTGACCTCTTCATCTGGTTCACAAATTCATTTACTGCCTCATTCTCTGAGGATCAGGCCCGGGGTTCAAAACCCATGCATAGGTGCTGTCCAGTATTGAGAAAGAATGGGGAAAATTGGGTGGACATGTGAACATGGTTGTTGTACTGGAATTTGGCATCAGGGAGGAGTTTGTCCCAGTCATCTTGGTGCTTGTTGCAGAAGAGGCAGAGATACTGTTCCAACTCCTGGTTTACATGCTCTGTCTGGCTGTCAGACTGTGGATGGTAAGCAGTGGTGGTGTGGAGCTTCACTCCAAGCAGTTGGTAGAGCTCATAGGTGAACTCATGTTCCTCTGGTACAGGTTCATAGTGCTCATGGCAGAGCAGATGGTGTGGGCTGGAATGAAGTGTGCTCTCTTGCCATATAGGTCTACCACCACCATGATTCCATTGTAACCATGAGTGTTGGGGAGTTCTATGATGAAGTCCACAGATGCTACACTCCATCATTCCACAGGCACTGGTAGTGAGTGTAACTGTCCATAGGGGAGTTGGCATTGGGGCTTGGTCTGGAGGCAGAGATTGCAGGTACTAGTGTAGGATCCAATGTACTAGGACATCTGGGGCCACCAGTAGTTCCATGATACTAACTCTAGTGTCTTCCACCATCTGGAGTGCCCTGCAATTTGGGAGTCATGGTGTTGCTCCACAATCCTCCAATAGAGCTCTGGGATGTTGGGGATGTAGATATGGTCTCAGAAGGTCAGGATTCCATCTCAAAGGGCCCATTCATCAGCATGGACCACCTTAACACCAGTAGCATGCCCTGACTTCAGTGTCCAAGCAGCCTGCACCACAAGCTCCTCCTGTTGACCATCCCTATTACCCTGTCAGATGTCCTGGAGAATGTCCACCTCTGCTCTGTTAACAACTAGGCCCTCCATGGCTTGGATCACAAACAATTTGGGGCAGAGGAGCACAATGTTACTGTTATCACCTTTTCCCATTCTATGGTCTGCCCTCCAAGATAGGGCATCTGGTTTCCCTATGCTATGGCCAGGCTTGTGGTGCAAGGAGAAGTTGAAGTTGGCAAAGTAGAGAGACCATTGGGCCTGCTGGTGATTGAGCTTCTTGGCTGTCTGGAAGTATTTAAGGTTCTTATGATCCATCCAGACCTCAAACTTGTGCCACATGCCTTCCAGGAAGTGCTGCCACTCCTCAAATGACTGGATGATGGCCAACATCTTCTTATCATGGATCTTGTAGTTCTGCTCCACTACATTCAGGCTTTTGGAGTAAAAGGCCACCAGGTGCCAC
Organism: Termitomyces sp. T153; assembly: GCA_018296165.2. Lineage (NCBI taxonomy): Eukaryota > Fungi > Basidiomycota > Agaricomycetes > Agaricales > Lyophyllaceae > Termitomyces > Termitomyces sp. T153. Next base: position 159,445 of record JACKQL020000081.1, read on the forward strand.
TTCCTGTCCTCTGGAAATTGCTGTGAGAGCACCACTCCAGTGGCAAAGTTGGAGCTGTTGGCCTTTATGTGGAAGAGAGAGTTGTCATCTGGGAAGAGGAGAACAAGTCTGGAGGTCATGGCACACTTGAGAGTGTCAAAGGCCATCTGCTCTGGAGGTCTCCAGCTCCACATAACATCTTTTTCTGTGAGATCAAACAGCAGGTGGGCATAATGTGAGAAGTCCTGGATGAATCTCTGGTAGAAGTTTGCAAAACCAAGGAATGCCTGTACCTTCTTCTTGTTCCAGGGCTCTGGCCACTCTGCCATACCTGCTACCTTCACTGGGTCCATCTCCACAGTTCCATGGGAGATGATTAGGCCAAAGTACTCAATCTGGGTTTGTTCAAACTCACACTTCTCCAGCTTGAGGTAGAGCTGGTGCCAGCAGAGGCATTCTAGAACAAAACAAGTGATCTGATGGTGTTCTTCTAGCATTTTGGTGTAGATGATGTTGTTGAGGTACATGCACACTACACTCTCCACAATGAGGTCCCAGAAGATGTTGTTCTTCATGGTCTGGAAGGTGGCTGGGCTGTTGGTGAGACTGAAGAACATAACAAGTGGCTCAAACAATTGCTAGTTGGTCCAGAAGGCCACCTTCCACTCATCTCCCTCCTGAATGTGCACATTGTTGTAACTCCACTGGATGTCCAGTTTAGTGAAGTATCATGTGCCCCAGAGGTTGTTGATGAGCTCAGAGATGAGGGAGAGAGGATAGCAACTCTTTACTATCATGGCATTGAGTACCCAATAGTCCTGTACCAGAGAGGGCCATCCTTCTTTTTGATAGAGAAGACCAAAGAAGCCATTGGGGATTTGGATAGATGGATCCAACCAGAGTCCAAGTTCTCCTGGAGGAAGGCATCAACCTCATCCTGCTCTCTGGGCATGAGGGAGTAGACCTTACAGCTGGAGGGTGCTGAGTTGGGCAGCAGTTCAATGGTGTGGTCCCACCTCTTGCACTCCAAAAGTGAGTCAAAGGAGGCCTTGGAGAACATGTCCTCAAATGCATGCAAGTAGGGGGGTACTACATTCTGGAACTCTTGAGGCATGGCATTGGCAGCAAAGGCCTGGGCCAGCCACTGGGATGTAGTCTGGCTAGCCCTAATCTCCATGACAGAGGGCAACAGATAAACAGTGGTAATATAAATTTGATCCCCTGCCTCTATTGCTTCATCCAGGAGCTCTGCTTTGCATATACCACCAAACTCCCCTCCATACTCCTCCAGAGCTCTGCTGTTGCTCTGATCATCCTTGTAGAGGGCCTCCCTATAAGAGAATGCCAGAGGCAGGGAGTTCAGGAGGTCTAGATCAGCAAAGGGGAGAAGGCCGGCATGACATGTTTGGATGGCTGCATGCTCTCAGACTTGAGTCTGATGCTGTGCTCTGGCCTCCATGGCACAGGCAGAGCACTTCCTGGAGCATCTACTCATGGTCACCTCTCCTTTAATCCAATTGACCTTGGGGTTATGCTCTTAGAACCACATGAACCCAAGAATCATGTCTTGCCTTCCCAAGCTGGTGACAGCAAATATGGCACACTTTGTGTAGTTCCAATAGTAGAGAACCAGGTTGACCATGGAGCTAATTGTGCCCACTTCATTGGGTGTTCCATTGATGTTGTAGACAGGAATGGGCTTGAGAAGGGGTGTGTGGTCAAACCATGGTGTTTGACAAACTCTGAGTCCATAAAAAGTCCCATTGCTCCACTGTCCAGGAGAGCTGCAACTCTGCGGTTTTGCTAGGTGTCCATTGTCTTGATCTCCACATTGAAGCACAAGGAATGGGCTGATGAGCCACAGGCCATCACATACTGTCAGGGCATTCAGCATGCCCAAGCAGGGCTGTGCTGTTGGACCTTCAGAGGTGTCAGAGAGCTTGGCAGGAGCTCTGGAGTTAGTGTTTGTATGTCTGGAAGGGGGCTTTGATGTTCTTCTGTCTCAGAATGAAGGGCATTGGAAAAGGCAGTTTCATCTTCTATCAACAGACAAGAGAACCTGTTAGCACCTAGCAATGGAGGCATACACCTCATCCATTGCTTGACTAAAAATCCCCCTCTAGCTCCGGAGGTGAGGTGCTCACGTTGGCTTCTTCCAGGGTCAACTCCAATAAGGGCTTGTCCAGCATTGGAGCTCCAGCAGCATCTTTTGCAGCCAGGAGCTGCAAGAAAAGTTCCTCCTGCTCTGCTGTGAAAAGATAGCAGACCTCTAGGCCCAGGAGACAGTGCTGTGCAAAGTTCCCAGGCTTCTTGCATCTCTGGCATAACAGTGGGGCTACGTGGAGTTGTCGGGCCATGTCCATATCCATGGGAATCTCTGGGGGTAGGGGACAAGTGGCAGGGGCAGCTGGAGCAAGGGCTAGTGCTGGGTGAGTAGGTGCAGGGTGGCAGAAGTTGCTGACCAGAGCAGAGTGCATTATGGAATGGGGGCGGCAGAGCTCCCTCTGTATCTCCATGAGCTGCCATTGGTCCCAGGCCACCTCATACCACAACACAATCTTTTCATCATTGGGGTGGCCCTCTGCCAGATTGTCAATGCATTCCACCAAGGTGGGGTGCAAGCCATCCTGGAAGGTGAGGCATAGCTGGAGGCTGTCAGGGTAGGTGGCCTGTTCAACCAGGGCTTGAAATGAGTTGATGTACTCATTCAACATATGCTTCCCTTGTCCATACTGCTCCCTGTCATGCAGCATCAGTGCTGCCATCTTGGCAGGGTCCAATGGAAAAAACTCCATGCAAAGTCCTTCTTGAAGGCAGCCCAGTCCAGGAAGCTCCCCACACCTCTAGAATGGTGGAAAACTTGCAGCACATAAGTGGAGGCATGTCCAGTCTTCATGTATGACAGCACCCAGGCTATTTTCAATGCATCAGAGTCAAAAATGTCCCTACTGAGGTGGATGTAGGTGAGGCAGGACTGTAGGAATTGCTCCCCACTGGAGCGAGTGCCATCATATGCATCTGGCAGCACTGGGCAAGGGATTTGTGGCTGCAGGGTCACTGGAGCCACCAGAGTGGGTGCCATGGCAGGCAGAGCTGGTTCCTTGGCCATGGGAGGAGTGGAGTTAGGGCTTAAGCATTCTGGCAATGCCTGGAGGGACTGGGAGATAAGATCTGTTGTCTGATGGAGGGTAGAGAGTTTGGTCATATGGTGGGTGAGAGATGATTGCATTAATTGCACCTGGGTTTCTAGGTGGAGCAGGCAAGTCCAGGCTTTGTCCTGCAGAGCTGGGGCCTCCAAGGGTGTGTCTGGGTTGGCAAGCTAAGACATAGAACTCTGCAATGCTTAATCCTGGTGGAGAAGTGATGGATAGTGGCTTGGAGGTTCCTTGCAGCTATGCAGGGCTTTTGGGCCAGTTTTATGAGACTTGTTCCACTGTAAGAGCAACCTCTGCAGCAATGGATTGGAGTCATGCAGCTAGCAGAGGGGGATCCAAAGTATATTAGCAGAGTAGATGATGATACAAATTGGTAACTAATCACCTAGCAGAGGGGAATCCAAAGAGAACAAGTCTAAGGATCCCCACTGCTTGATGCAGTGCATCAGCAGGCAGTGGAGGTGTGGGAACTACTGTACAGGTGACCAGAGCTACTCCTAACCCTAGAGCAATGGTTGCTGAGGGAATATGGAGAACTCTGGAGTTCAGAGATCTCTGGGGCTCTTTTCAGAACCCCAGAGATGTCAAACAAGCTGTGGAGGTGCTGGAACCAGTCACAGAGGTTGGAAATGGAAGTCCCCTGACACCCAGCAGATGCCAATAGGGTATTACAGGTTTTACACCAAGAACAAGTGTTCAAACCCCCATAGTTGCAAAAAATCCACTCCTCATTTGGCACATATGACAACTACCACTGGCTTTAGCAAGGACCTCACATACCATGGGGGCATCACAACACCCCACATCTGCACAGCACAACAGGAATTTTACTGGTCTCAAATTACCCCTACCTTAAAAATCCATACTAACCCTAACCTACCTACCTTTGATCTATCTTTGAGCCTATTGCAACATGAACCTGCTACTATATATGCCACCACAATCTCTGCAAGGAAAGTTCTACTATAAAATATTACATAAAAATTGATACACAAACATGCTACACCCTGTACAAGGTACTGTACATTGGCCTACTGGCCCATATGTTAGCTCAGCATTGTAGCCCTGTCAGCATTAAAACAGAAATCATCATCATCATCATCATCAAAAGAGAAAGACAGCTTATACTCCAAAATTTCATCCATGAAGGGCACCCTCCTCAGCTGCACCACCCACTACTCTCCAGTTTCTTTGTCTACAAATTACACTTCATGAACATACTACTGCAATATGGACTCTATTCACATGTGATAATCCTGTTAAATTTTGATTTGATGGTAAATTTTGCCTTCCCAATATTCCCACCATGACTCTACTACAGCTTGTCAAGATGGTGTACAGGACATGAATCAGTTCCCTAAAAAGAACTACCAAGATCACCTGCACTTTATGTTTCTTAGTGGGCCAAATGTATCTCCCTTCTGCCAGCACAATGGACTTTTCAGCCCACTATGATCAGCAAGTATGTGATCCCTGCACATACTTCTATTGTCCCAAACATCTGTGCTGTGCACCAGCATGACAATAACTGGCCTGATGCCCAGAAGTTCAGTCCATACCACTTCATCAGTATGTGCCAGAAAGCTGTGAACAATATTCCTTTTGGCATGGGCCCACATCAATGTGTTGCCCAGCAATTCTTGCTCTTTGAGGTATTTGTGCATTCATACGGCTCATGCAATGCACCTAACACAGACAATTACAGCAACAAGCACCTTTGTGTATGCTTCTCTTGAACTACAATTGGTCATCTTGAAGAATAGTCTGCATGCAGAACAGGTCCAAAATGAGTTTGGAGCATTTGAGCTTAGCATCTTCATGCTCTTGATATCAACTTTGTTCAATGGACCTACTAGTACTTGTGCTGCAATAGAGACAGAGCTATTTTATTTAGTCCAAAGACATTTGGTTTTACATTCAACCTGACAGTGTGACTTCCTAACAGATCTGGATTGACGCAGAGCTGTTACCTATGTAAATGAAAAGAGAGATTGTAAGTAACATCATACCTCTTTGGATACCCGCAATATCTCCTCAAGACCCTCGTCATTATTCCAGAAGCTCGACACATCAGGAACGGCAGCATCAATTCGACATTCTTCACCGGTGACAACATTGAATCCCTCAAGAGGCTGAACAATGGACTGACTCTTTTGTCTATCCTCAACAAGGAATTTCTTCACACCATTCTTCTTGTTCATAGTACCCGGTACTGACGTGTTCTTCTTGCCTCTAGAAACTCCACGGACTGATAGAAACCAAACCAGGGAAGGAAAACGAGAAGCATACGGAAATAAACGGGCCGGCCGGATCAGCGGTCCGGAAAGCGTGGCTTTTTACCTGAATCAACCTTTGACGTTTTTTTTTGCTAGAGCCACAAGAACCCACTACATAGTAGCGGAAATTTGTTCGATGCGGTGTATACAGGTCTATATTGACTCAGAAGTACATTGAACCGAGTTTAGAAGGTGACTACTCCAATCCATACCAGAATTCGTTCCAGATACCTCGCAAGTCCTGCGTCGGCAATATCCGAAAGTCACATGTTGCAAAGAACCCTGCTGGTATTCACTTGTAGTAGTCACATCGTATATATGTCAAGAAGATCACGTACATTAAAATGACTTATCAGAGGGCGACGTACCTACATAGATCCCTGCGCTTGACAAAATATTGTCGTGCGATAGATTCACATGGGAATAAGAAAGGATATACTAACACCTGAAACTCGTTACTGGTGTAAACCGTGTCAGAGGGAAAGTCGTCCACGATGCCGTGGGGATGATCCACATAGCCTGAAACTAAAAAATTTAGTCAATGCGACGAGCTATGCAGCAGAATATATAGATATCAATATCAAACTTTGCGCGCCGTTCTCAGAAGGCAGTACAATCTAGTTTCGCCATAACATTACTGCTAGCGCCTTATCTCACTACTTACGATGTCCGACTGGTCTCCTGGAAAAAGCACCAAGGTCCGGAGAGACCCGATATACTCAAGTTGGCAGTGATCAACTAGTCGATCTTCAGTTTATGGAAATCCTGCCGCGAAGTTTAAGTTAGAATGCAGACTGCAGATCGGGAGTTAGATATTGGACCACATTCCGATTAGGGCTAACAGGATATACTAACCAGTCGTCACCGTACCAGTTGGTTACCCGTTTGGAGCCGTGCTGTGACCGGAACGCAAGTCGCCGTATGACCTGAAGAACGTGCGCTCATTGACCATGCCACGAGTACGTCAAGTCGCCGTATTCTTGACTAAGCATGTACTATAGTCTAGAAATTTGACTTCAACGCGCGTATTGTCGACGTTGAAGTGTTACTTATGTACCCATACTGATTTCTGTAAATTTTGTGCCCGTCGTACGGAACATCGTACCGCGTTGATATTGACACTAGCCGAAATTAGAAATGGCGGTCTTGAGAACTTCCGCATGGCACAAATTCACAAATCACGATCACGTTATGATGACGGTGGCGGGTGGCATCAGCGGGTAGCATGGTGATACTTCCAGCTACATATGGTTACGAAGGAGTGGCCAGTCGTATCTACAACGAATAATCAACCACAAAGTCATGTGTCTGTAATCGAGGGAAGGAGTTTTGTAAGCCATGGATGACAAGGCGCCAAGGATGATCGATGTCGCTGTCGCTACTGACCGTACTCGAAGTCGTTCTATTTCCTATTATGCTCCTATTATGAATTGACAAGCTCATGAGGTGGGGGGTCCAAGGGAGGTCATATGAATGATCATGCTGTGGATCTATCCTTAAACTCAATCTCATTTGCACGTTTAGGAAGACAAACACGAGGAACCAGACGTGTTTGGCTTGATAATCGCATATCATGGAAGGAAACTCCGAGTCGGATATGATATATGACTATTGATATATTGTACATATGAGAAGGCACGTCCGCGGTGACCTGGCAGTTTTGATCGTTGATCCGTGAGCTTAAAGATAACATTAGGGGTGTAAAAATACTTACCGTAAAAGGGAGGGAATAAATTGGATGGAAGTGTATGAGCCGTCGATTCAGACGACATGAGGCAGGGAGCTCCAATGATAGCCTATATTGAGGAGAAGTGAGCTCGAGCTCATACATGATATGATAATCGATATGCATGAGACGAAAGCTCGCCGGAAGTATATGTATGTATGTATGATTGGAACGAGACAAAGGAGAAAGCGGATGAAGGATGTCGATGAAGGATGAAGTCATAGTGGTAGTATACATGTAAAAAAAGAGAATGCGAACAGATTGGACAATTTATTTTCAACTTTTACTTCCTCCCAAGGGACAACAAGCAAACAGCGCCGCGGTACATCATGTCATCAGCAGGGCAGGTTAACCTCTGCGCCATGCTATCCAGGGTCGCACCATCAAAGTACGTTCGGATTTCATGTTGAGTCGAGTAGCGGAACCGAGGACGGCAGTGATGCCCACGACATTCATCAGCTGGGAACGACACATGAGATCTCAGCCGAAAAGCGGGAAAATAGGACATACCAGGTGCAAATGCGAAACGCTCCGCGTCGTCGGCGTCCACATCCATGTTATCATCTCCGATATCACTTTCATAGAGGTCGGGGCTGGGACTGCGGTTCTTCGTCACCTCTGAGATAGGCGGTAGCTTGACGGTGTGCGCAACGGGGTAGTACGCTAGGTGGTACGGTACACCATAGTTGTACGGGACATATTGGGGGTAATGGAACCGCGATGAAGTGGTGTCCGCCGGCCTTGGGTCGGGGATACGAGGATATTGATAGCTTGGTTTCACGAGTGGGGGGCTGTATGATGATGAGGTACGATCGGTGGGAGTGAAGGCCTCAAAAGCCTTCAAGGAAGCGCGAGGGGGTGATTCCGGGGAGGGTGGAAGGGAGTCGGGGGTCGATGGGCTGTTACTGTATTCGGTAGGTGTGGGTGAGTCAGTGCACGTGGAGAGAATTTCTGCCTGAACCGGTACAGTCTCAGGGGTGGTGCTGGCCTTATTAGCTGCTGTAGCAGGAGCGGCAGAGACTGAATTAGCCACTGTGGCCACAGCTGACTTTTTTTTCGACCTTCTGGTTCTCTGAAGACATATCCATGAGCTATGATAGATTGTAATGTTCGTTTCGAAGTTTGTACATACCTTAGGCAGGGCCTCGCCTTTCATCATCTTGACTCCCCTACATAAGTCCCGATGTTTCGCCCATAGACCGCTATAATACTCGTTGCGTTGATCTAGCTTGATCCATCGCTTACACCCGAGGCATCTGACGATCCGCGAGCGTACTTCGAGAGTCCACGGATCCGCCTCGAGCTGACGACGGCGCTCATCGACATCCGTGCAATTCTTGCGTTTCCTGATGCGCTGCTGAGGTCCCTTCTGATCGCTCCGAGAACGCTTTTTACGGGAGGCACTGCTGTTCGAGCTCCTGGAGCTTCTGGGCGACTCGCTCCCTGCCACAGGAGGCTTCTCAGCCACCACGACCTGCGGCGGCGATGATTTGGATTGTCGAGAACTGGGTGCACTGGGATTGTATGCTGGAATGCGAAAGGTAGATCGCGTTGACATTGTATGCGAGAAATGGAGCAGTGGAGTGAGAGAGGGTGAGGGGTGTGGTTGAAGAAAGATGGACGCTCGGAATAAGAGGGCGGTAATTATAATTACCACCCCCGAAACAAAACAACGAAAAATCAAGCGGAGCGCGTTCGCGGAGTGAGACGCCGGACCTCTCCACGTGCTTTTTATACCCACTTTTGTTCTCACTTGTCACTCTGGTGGCCTGCCTGCGAACTGCATTGTCTGCATCTAAACCCCTCTTGTTCGCCTCCATTGTCATTGCGCACATCATACACTGCATTGTATATGCTCAATCAGGCTTTGGACAAAGGCCAACAATCAAGAACAAGGACAAGGGAAGTATCAAATCATGATCCCATATGCTTATCAATCAACACACTATGGAACAAAAAGTCTTACAACCCACACCATACTTATCATATGCGAAAACAAGGAACACTTCGGAATGTTCCTATCAAGTTTCTGTGTACCTGGAACAAGGCGCTCAATCCAAAAGAGAAAAAAATATCCGATAGTCCTTTCTAAGATCAACGGCCAGTTGGCCGGCGCAGAGGAACACGCAACCAAAACCCGACGCTGCTTTCCCATGTCACCCGACCGATCTATCCACGCTCAGAGTGCACCTCACTACTCACACTCTTCGAACTTTGATGTCCTCATACAGATTCGATTCCTGTCCGTTCCAGACGTTGCATCTGCCCGGTGCGCACTCGCAGGAACTCTTACTGGTATTATAGTCGCGTCGACGGCCAGGACACTGGTATCACTCTTGCTATCGGCGAATATCGCCACTATTATTATACCTTCGGCAGGCGATGAACAGCCGATAACAATCTTCCATAGGACATATGACCAGACCTGTGGCTGTGACTCCGTACGTGGTGCATGCTGCATTTGAATATGTCATTTTTTTTCATGCGAGTCGGAGGTGTTGCCTTGTAGGTCAGCGTTGGGTCGACTAAGGATGTCGGGAGCATTGTCGGGAGCATTGATTGAAGCCTTTTAAAATTTCACTTCACGATCTAGGATCTCTGTGACCTATCAATAGGCTATCCTTTCACGTACACAGATTCTACCTTCTTTCCGTGGACGCCGCGATCGTTTTGACCATTTGTACGGGCGTAGGCCATCTGAGACGTCCTCGAAAAGCGTCAAGTTCTCCCAGCAGGATGGTGACCCCCAAGGACATGTACCTTCCGATATTTCGACCGTATCTGCCATCTTGTTCGGTATCCTGAAGCGGGAGACCGACCGAAGGCTTCATTTCGGCATAAACCTCACTCTCACCCTCAAATCCTCGCCTCAATCACCACGTTCTCTCTCCCTCTCCCTCTCCCTCTCCCTCTCCCTCTCCCTCTCCCTCTACTCCCTCTCCTACTTTCCTTCTCTCTCTCTCTTTTCCAAGAAGACCTTCGCAGTTCCTCAAACCCCCTCTCCAACTCCTCAGACTTCATCTTCCTTTCCTACAACTTCTCCTGCATCTTCTCTCCCCTCATCCCCATCCTCACACGCTGCTATAATCTTCACATTCTCCCCAATACGAATTAACGACACCACTGATGACGCGCGATCCAGTTGAACTGGTACGCCGCTTCTTGTTCTTTCTGAAGGATTGTCCGCATGCATAAATCATGTGACTGAATGGGAGCCTGCATTGGAACCTGAGCTTGGTGGACTGGTAACGCGGAGTGGTACCCTCAGTATCCACAACGCGTCGTTAGAGACTGACGATGTGCTCGATGGACTCAGCAGCATGTTTCTTCATTTCGAGCTCTTTCCTTCACATGAGATGTAGTACGAACATTGCGTCGTCTGTGTATCCTTTAGATGGGGTGTGTCGATGAAGGACCGGAGGAAGTGAACATTGGCATGGTGGCGGAATTCTGATGATACGGGGGGCAGGAATCAACACATCCCTCGGAGAGTTGGGAGGCTCGTTGTAAGCTAGATATATGTGGCGGTTTGACGTGTATACTTACTTTCATGCAGACAAATATGATGTTTCCATAGTGTTGGTTGGTATCAGACTTAGATCATTGTGACATTGGAACTTCCAAGTATTGCATTATATTCATGAGATGTAGACTGGCTAGACTACCAAGACATCCACAATTCTCAGGCTGAGGTTGTACGATAAACGTATCAATGTCACATACGCACATATACTTATTGATTTAATTTCAATACAGCACCTACAATGAATATCACACATCACACACATTCGACACGAAACCATAAGTCATCAACGCCACATTTTTGATGCCACTGAAGCCTCAAGTCCAAACTCAAGGCTTCTGTTGATGTTTGATACGGACAGGAAACCTTCATGTTACTTAATCTCCGACACGGACACTGTCAGATCAAACCTAAACCTCACAGATCCTCGGTTAAGTAAGAGTACACACGGCCAAATGACAAATGGGGGTATACGTTATCTGTGGAGCAGCCCAAGATTTGCGTGGCCCAATTCAACGATATAGTACCTTGAATGAGCTGTTCTATTTATCACTCTTAGTCGACGGGACTGAAAAGGCGGTAGAACAGCATTCGAATTCAAAGTCTGTTGGCTGAAATGTATTGTTGATAGGTGCCTTGAGCTTTCATCTGACCCGATGATCGCGACTAAACATATGTTGTAGGCTGAGTTCCGGAAGTCATTTGTCACGGTTGTTCTGCATGAATCAAATTCAGAAAGACATGCATCTCAATAACTGAACGTGGGCAACTTGAATGAATTTCACACCAACACCGGACGTTACCAATGTTCGCCTCAAATTTCGTAAGACAAAGAGCATATGAAGACTAGAGTGGAACTTGTGACCTGGCGAATCACCGCGTGTAGATCGAGAAGACGGAGGAGATGGGCCGCGTATGATGAGACCGGTGCGATTTAGGTGGCTTCTCGCGGAAATGAATAAGTTGTGCAGAAAGAGAGGGTGGAGACAGGCGTTTACTTGATGTTTGCGAAATTCTGCTGCGGCTCTAAGTCATCTATCGCAAACTTTCACCAATTTGTTGCATCCTCTAACCCGTAGGAAGTATGTATTTTCTTTTGTTGTTTTCAAGATGGAGACAGGTAAGGTAAGGCTCCATCCATTAGTTTTTGTCGACTGACTAAACGAAAATGGTAGACAAACAGTAAACAAACCGCTTACAAGCCGTTTACACCCTCAAAGTGTGTTTGTAACGAGTTGTAATCTGTCAGATTAAGTCGAAAGTACATGTCAAAGTACAAACTTGTACAGGATCAGTTATCTAAGTACGACATGGCTGGGCCTTGGTGGCAGTAAATTTGAGCAAGCCCTGCTTTATCCGGCACTTGGTCATCATGGCAGCCATGATTATTGTAGCCCGGAGTGAAGATCAAACATACGATAGGCTGCCATGTGGACCTTGCCGTATGTGATGTAACCGTCCTTGTGTATCACGGCAGTCACTGTCTTCCTTGAACAAGAGATCCAATAGAAGTAGCATAGGGAGTCTCACCTTCTTCTAGATTAAGAGTACAGTACATCCTCACCATCCTCAGTTCCCAGAGGTATAGAGAAAGGAAGAGTTCTAGGGAGAGTCGAAACTTGAGATGTTCTCCACGAAAGCTAGGATATCATCCAGAGATGCCATACTGTCCTCTTTGAACTTCACAACCCCGACTGAAGACTTGATACCGCATTACTTCTGTGCGTGTAATGCATTAGCTCTATACCTGTAATCCAATTGCTATGCCAGCCACTTGTTACAAGAGAATCATTAGCCGCAATCACTGGCCTGGCAGTGATCCAATCACTCGGAAACATCCGTTGCTCACGTGCTGGCCATCGTTTACCATTTCTTTATCGTTTATTTATTTACCGTTTATAGCCACTGTTACATAAACTAAACTGTAAGTAAACAAACCAAAAGGGTTGTGTGGTTACCGTCCTGCAGCTCAGTACAAAGGAAAAGAAAAAGCATACGTACATTCTGTAGATTTATGCTCGTATGCTTCCATGGTTACAGCGGTTGACTCAGGCTGAAGGTTGAGCGACGTTTAGTTCCCGACGTGGCAACTGCAGGAGGACGTTATCAACCATCAATCTTATCTTACGTGTGGCTCACCCAGGTGAGGCATTTATAGTAATATACCTTGATACTTGATCTTGCAGTTCTCGACCATGTCCTTTGAAGTACCGGCTCATCTACAGACTGATCTTCATGCGCAGTATGGGAAGGACAAGATTCGTGTCCTACGAGTTGTCCGGGAAGGAGATTGGCACCAAGTCGTCGAGTACAATGTGACCGTTCTCGTGGAAGGCGATATCGATGCTAGGTGAGTATCATGAAACTTACACTTAAACCTCGACGGTCTGTGCGCAAAATCTATGTGGCATCTGATCCATCTTAGCCTCGTCTTCGACATGTTGCTGAGCAACTGATTGCATATTCATTACAGCTACACGAAAGCCGACAACTCCGTTGTTGTTGCAACTGACTCCAGTGAGTAATTTCGAATCCCTTTACATGACTCAAGTTTGACTCACCTAACAAAGTGAAAAATATCACTTACTGTACCTTTTCTTTCCGGTTCATGAGGTGGAAAGTGGTTTAAATTGACTACAGACCTTGCAAAAGTATCTCCACACGTTCTTGTGCCGGAATACTTTGCTTTGCATCTTGGAACTCACCTTGTATCACGCTACTTGCACATACACAAGGCATTCGTGACGATCGAACAGCTGCGATGGTCGCGAATTCCTGTCGTTAATGCTCAGGGCCTCGATGGCGCAGTGGAAGGCCACAAACACTCATTCTTGCGTGACGGGGACGATAAGCGCGTTATCAAGGCTGAGGTCAGTAATCTAGATCACTCCATCTTTAGCATCCCATCAAATCGTGGCCTAGGTCGACGCCTCAGCAGGCAAAGATAAACTTGTCGGTCGGGTTTCAGCCGGTATTACCGACCTTCTTGGTGCACATCCTTTCGCCATCACATGCCACTTCTTATCTGACTTAGTATGGATACGGTAGTTCTCAAGTCTACGGGATCCTCTTTCACGTCGTTCATCAGAGACGAATATACCACTCTTGCCGAAGTCGATGACCGTATCTTCAGCACTGCCGTTGATCTCCAATACACCTTCGCACCAGTCGATATCACCACTCCCGCGGATGACAAGAAACTCAATTTCACACTGGGAGAAAGCGCAAAAGGATCTCTTTGGGACGCCACGGGTGTTGCACAACGTGCAAGAGACATAACTCTGAAAGTCTTCGCAGAAGACGACAGCGCCAGCGTGCAGGTAAGACGGAACCCTTCCAACCTCATATATCAACCCAAAATGTGATTTAGGCGACCCTTTACAAGATGGCACAAATAGTTCTCGCTCAGAATGATGGCGTTCAGGTCGTTACTTATGCTTTGCCCAACAAGCACTATATTTTTGTGGACATGCGCTACATTGGTGTCGAAAACGTCACTCCTCCGTGAGTATTCTTCTTGTCCTTATCTCCCTTCAAGATCAATTCTCGTCGGACTTTCGAGTGGTATCGATTGTCGATCTTTCTTTTGGATTCCCTGTTATCTCTCTTTCCTGCTGCATATTGTCTTCTATCTCCTGACATAAACATTCTAGTTCCAAAGCTGAGGTCTTTATGCCTATCGCTGCGCCAAGGTACGTTCAATTGATGTTTTCCATGTTACTGCCCCTAATTCTAGGTGATAGTGGTCTTATTAGCGCAATTGTATCCCGTAAATGAGATATAATGATTTGGAAAGCGGAGCATTGATCTTTTTTCTTGCATATGGTCCAATTATGGACAACGTTCATAATCATAAGAGGCCTGATCATGAATTCTTGCTGAATTTGGAAACTGGTTTGACTGTCCCTTTGTCTGCATATCTTATCTTATCATCTTATCTCTCGCATATGATAAGTACCGGGAGCGCTTCCCTGATCTTGGCTTGTTCGGTTCTTATGGCCAGCAAAACCGAACCTTGACGCCTGAAGCCTGAGGAGTGACGTGGCTCCCGCTGTCCTACGACAATCAATCATGTCTTCTTCATTCAATATTCCCCTCCTCCTTGGGGGCATGATCCTCACTGTGAGTGAAAGAGTTGCTCTGGAGCCTCATACTCAATTCCTCTTCGATATAGGGTTCCAGTAATTCGTTATGGGGTAAATTTCAGGTGGGCTCACGGTATATGTGATTATTTTGTCTCTTGGTTGACTTTTAATTTAAGGACATGCAATGTGTTGAAAACTGTGCAGATCCAGATTACAGGAAGCGTATCCTATACGAACAACCTGTCTGGCAAACTCTTCAAATGTTCGGTACGTCAAGAAGCCTGTTAGATTGACTCAGGCTGATACATATACCTAGTCGGAGAGATGCTTTGTAAGTTTCGATGTTCCTAATGAATTGCTGGTTAAAAACTGAGTCCTAATAGGCTTCCTGCCGGTTTTGTGTATACGACTCAAATCACTTCGAAGGCTACAACCAATCCAGCTTGCGGACGATGATCTCGACCACGCCGTCAAATCTGACACCTCCAAGGACATGGCCGGCTGGCATGTCTTTCTCTTCTGGATCCCAGCCTTCTGCGATCTCATCGCAACCACCGTACGCCCTTCATATTGGATTCGTCGGTCCTTGACGAAAATCATAACTCGCAGTTGATGAACATTGGGCTGATATACACGCCCGTCTCCATATATCAAATGACCCGAGGTGCTTTGGTCCTCTTCGTCGGGGTCTTCAGCGTCATCTTTCTTCATCATCGATTACGATTATATCAGTTGCGTCACTGTCTTGTAGAGTCTTACAAAGAGATCTGACGATTGTGTGTCAGGTGGATATCGCTCCTCATTGTCGTTGGAGGTGTTGGCTTGGTCGGCTATAGCGGGTCGCTCGTTTCAGAAATCATCGAAGCGCCGACGTTTCATAGCATGATTAATCATTTGGTCGATGGTCCGAGCAACGAGCGTCAGTTAGGCGTGGTTCTCGTTGGTCAGTCGTAAAATAAATCCGCTGGCCTCGATCTCTCATCAATCTTCAGGTGTATCCTTGATTTTGTTCGCTCAAGTCTTGTAAGCCGTATATTATATCATCGATAAACCTCTCTCAATCTTTTTTCGTTGTTCAGCGCTGCCATCCAGTTCGTTGCGGAAGGTATGAATAACAAGTGTACCCTTCGGTCGCAGAACTAAATCTCTCACCCCTCAGAAAAAATCATGGGTAAGGGACTAGGTGCTCCATTCGTCGAAAACCAAACTCATTCCATGTAGAACGTTACTCAGTTACCCCTCTTGTTGCAGTCGGCTACGAGGGTCTTTTCGGCACTATTTCCATAATGCTATGTATTCCGATCCTCTCAATTCCTTCGATCTCGAAACTGTCACCTTTCTTTGATCTTTCTCGTGGATGGCATCAATCCGTCGACAATTCTACAGTCCTATATTCTGGGATAGCGACTGCAATCAGTATCGCATTCTTCAACTTTTTCGGCCTAAGTGTCACTCGCCACGTCAGCGCAACTGCACGATCTTTAACTGATACATGCAGAACTCTCTCGATCTGGATTATTAGCCTCGGCCTCGGTTGGGAGATATTCATGTTTCCCGCATCGTTATTACAAGTCCTAGGTTTCTCACTTCTGGTGTAGGTCTTCAACTTTTTGGAGTAGTACATGGGCTGATCCTATGCCTTCCTCCCCAAGTTATGGAACGGTAGTGATTCACCGCTCAATTTTGGTCTCCCACTAATTTCACTTTGTCGTTGTATCATAGTTCTTCTTTAACGACCTGGTCAGGATACCAGCGTGCCTTTCATGTCCTATCCTGGAGTCGTCTCGATCGATTACCGGGAGTTCTGAATCTCTCCTCTTGACCTCAGAGTCAACGAGTGGTTCTTCCTCCCGATGTGAATGAGGCCTGTGTCACAAATAATAACCTGGACCCATTCATATGGATTCATAGACGATAGCCTAGTTGCCTACTCCGCCTGATACTCCTTGACGTCATACATATGTGGTTGTTGTATATGTAAGGTGCAAGGTTCATTGCGAAGTTTGGTACGGGATAAGAAATATTCTTATGAGTGTCGACAGCTTTTGTAAGGAGATCAGATTGAGATTCGCCAAAGAGCAAGCCGCAGACCAAGGTGGCTATCTACGAACGCCCAATTGTGTCCACTATTCCTATTTTGAGGCATCTAATATTCTTTCGTCTCCTTATTTAAGTCTGCCTAAAGCATTCATTTTGAAAGGCATGCCCCAACTACAAGTGATCTTGTAATCAACTTCTTCGTTCTTAAATACTCAAAGATCTCCTCGTCCGCGCACCGCCGGTACGCACACAGCGCCCGATTTTCCATCAGATATCAAACAACCAACCTCCGATGCATGCCCTTGTTTCATCTGGTATCCATCATTATGATCATGATTTCTCACCCCACAAATGCAGTAACTTATATATTCTCTCGGATTACCATATGTTAAACTCTAGCTGGTCTGAGTCCCCACCTTGATTCGCATATCGGTGCTGGTCACCATTGTCGATAATGCTGAGATCTTCAATTGCCTTGCTCTTTGCCTTCTTCCTGGCTCTCAATGTGCTCGCTCTCCCGCTTCGGGCAAATCATAGTCATCCCCCGACCTTTCCTACTAGAGCATCTGCTGTTTCGGATGCTCTACACCACTCTGTACCTGACGCTGCCGCTGCACGCATGCATGACGCTCTCGCTGTTAAAATGCACATGGACCTTCTGCAAACGCAGCCACAGAAACGTCAGATCGGTGGGGTCGTCAAGGCTATTGTAAAGGGCATTTCCAAGCTCATTTCGAAGATTGTCGAAAAAGTCAAAGCTAAGCGTCGTGCGAAGAAGGCACGTAACGACCCGATTACAATTCGCGTTATAGCTTGACGGCGATCGTTGTAGCTAAAGTCAAATTTCACGAAGAGTGTGGTCGAACAAGGCCGTCATGATCATCCTCAATTCAATTGGGTCATATGCCACTCTAAACATCACGTAAATTTCAAAGGTACAAAGGGAGTGGATTGGGATCACGAAGAAAAAGACTTGGAAGTCAATGGGAAGACGGTCAAGTACATCGTTTTTCTTGTAGTGTGATCTCGATGCTCATGATCAATGGGTTGTGATCTTCACGATGGTTGACAGATACGATGTGTACTATGCTAGGGAAGGCGAATTCTTCAACCAAGGCGGTAAGGGTTCCGTGGACGTACGTATCAGCAGGTCCTTTCCCTTCTGAACTTTGCCATGTTAATTATGCTTTGTATCAGTGGGCCTATGACGGATTCTACGATGTGGCTCGTAAATCGAAGGGCAAGCATATTATCTTTAAGCGTCCCCCTGGTACATAGTATCATGACTTGCGTATATATACGTACATATCATCTGTAGCTACGGAGATGCCGTCCACATAATCTCAAAATTGATCAGAATCAGCAGTTTTCTCAAAAATATGAATAGTAGAAAAGGAATGCGAGACAGAGTACACAAAGATCCCAGTCTCAAGGACGCCTTTTCCTGAACAAGACTGACGCCTTGGGGTTCGCTGATATCCTGGTGTTGAACGCAGAATTGGCGGGCCTTGAGCCATGATGCTCGAATGATACATCGTAATTGAGTAGGGTATACGCAAGTAAGGCCTTGAGCTCGTTGACAGCAAAAAATCGTCCCGGACTGGAAGTAAAATTAGCCTCAAAGGCAGATTGAAAAGTCGATGACTTATACCATGCATGTCTACCATGTCCAAAAACAATATAATCATAACTCAAGGCGACCATCTGATGTTTACTGAACCCTTCCGCTTGGAGTTCCCTCATTTTGGAAAATCGGAACCCGTCAAAGACCGACGCATCCACGTAATTCTCCTACGAGGAAAAGTGCTTCAACATCGCCTCTGAGGGATGTAATAGACAGCTTACCTCGTCATAATGCATCGCAAAATTGGGAACAGCAATGATATGTCCTTTTGGAACGACAGTTCCGTCGGAGAAAGTGAAGTCCTTCAGAACCTTCCGTTGCATGATTACTGAATGAAACGCATTAATTCAATAGTACGATCAAGTCGAAGATTCTGAAACGTACGGGCATTGTTCGCCCCGAGCCTCTGTGATTCCTTTATGAAGCTATCGAGTTTTACCATCTTGTGTAGTGACAGTTTTGAATATCCTTCCTCCAGGATTACTGTCTCGACCTCTTCACGTAAAGCTGGGACAAGAGATGGATGGGCCGCGAGATCAAATAGAACTTGAGTAAAGGCCTGATAACAAAGGTCGACATCGGTGATTTTGACAAAGATGTCAAAACTCTCACTTGCGATGTCGTGTGGATAGCAGCAAAATTTACCACTAGGATACGTGTAGTGAGCTCGCGGACAGTCTTTTGGTATTCTTCGGCGTGGTCCAATAACCAAGACAAAGCATCATTCTTTTGCGCGTCTTGATATCAGATAAGAGAAGAAAAAAACAATGTGGCTCACCGGCCTGCCTGGCCAATCTTTGCCGTATTGGGCCTCATTATCGAGTCGCTCCTGAATGAACGGACGAAGATGGCCCATGGCACGTTGAATATGCAATTCAACGTTAGAAAAACAGCGTCCAACAAATCTAAGGGAGGTTATAAGACGGCGACTGTCTGATAAAAGGATTCAACTTACGGCTTTAAGAAGTTCGGAAATAAGTTGATAATCTGGGCCGTCTTGAGGACATCAATGGCAAATTCGATATTTAGGTCTCTGTAGTCATCATTTCGGCCTGTTAGATGATTAAATGGAAAGGTAATCTCCTGAGGTCTAATGACTAACAGAGTGGAAGACCAACAAATAATCGGTTACTAGAACGGCTGACTATCTTCCTGATCGTGGAAAGTGCGCTGATAGCGGTCCAATCTAGTATCAGGATGAGTCCACAACTGAGTGCAACGGGTTCTTTGCTAACCTTCAGTCTGTGGAATATATTCTTTGAATGCTGATTGGATTTCGTCTTGTACATCAGGAAAACGTGCAACCAAGTTGCGAGTAAGAGGAGATCGGACAACTTCGACGTGATAGGAACTATAGAACACTTCTGGACCCATAGTGTACATAATTTGAAGGAACTTGAAGTGCGTGTGTAAGAGTTAAAACTCAGGGGCTACCAAGGAGACGATACATGCATCTTTCGCAGCTGCTCGAAAAGAAACACAGTCGTCTGGTGCCTTGCGCAGTTCATCTATAAATCGGGGACCGCTGACAACTACTATCCAGTTGGAGACACCTGGAATCTTGAATGCAGCACCTCGATACTATGTAATCTTGAGCTCTACTTGTGAGCGATCTCAATGAATGTCTGAACCTTAGCATATCCTTCAGTGATCATGTCGCGAGCATTGGACACAAATCTGTATGCTCCTATGTACGAGGAGAGAATCCCTGAACCTCCGATGGTAGGTACTTTGTTCAGCTGACAAAAGATCAATATTGAGAAGAGTTCGAGAGGCCGGACAACGCACGACTCTCCTGTCGATCCAGGCCTTGTAAAGTGCTGATACGACATAAAATGAGGTAATTGCAACTGCAGTCGCAAGTAAGGAGAATGTATACATATAAGGAAGAAGGGCACTGTCCTGGTATTTCTGTAGGCTTTTAAGTGTGCAGAAACAATACCCACGCATGGCTGATGAGACTGGGCCCGAAGCTACTATTCCGGACAGGATGACATGAACACGATGAGTGAGAGTCACTTCGTCGTGCTTCCTAAAAAAACCTTGTACGTAAGATTATACTTGGAATTGAGAGTTTCTTTAAAGACTTGATAATGGGAAAAAGAAGCCGTACAAGTTACCCGAGCAGTCAACTTAGCTATCACCTGACTAGTATAAATCCCTGCTATACTAAGGTCATAAGCATTATATCACGAGGTTGAATTCCAAATAAGTTGTACCCTCTTTTGTATGAGGACGGAAGCCTTCGTTCCTCCAATGAAAGTTACACTGTTCGGTCATAGAATGGGGAGTCAACGGGGATCAACTTTAAGAAAATGCCAGATCGAGGAGGATTGTCTTATCCGCAAGGGCCTGACAAGACATAGAGCGAGAAAATGATAACGTAGTTGCAATGAAGGGGGACGTTTTCCATTGGGGGCCTATTGTACCGATCTGCCAGCGAAAGCATCTCTATTGGAACTAAGGGTAGCCAGACATCTGTGGAATTGAATCGCTTCGGCGATAAGTACGTCTGAGAACTGGAAGCCTGTAGACATAAGTAGACCGATTTTTCTCTCCATTCCGCAAATCTATTAAATGAGGATGTCATGATGGCCCGTCGCAAAGGCAGTCCGTATCTGTGAATCTCGTGGAAGAACCGTATCTAGCGGAGGCCATGTCAGTCTACGCGTGATTCAAGCTAAGTATCCAAAACTGAAAAAAAATGGGCGCGATTCATTTTTGATATAAGTCAACATGTCATGTTTGAGGGTCAAAGTAGTTTCTAAGAAAGCGCAGGCGATATTAAGAAGGCGCAGGCGATATCCCCGCTACTTTAGTAGGCTCTATCGAAAAAAACGTCAAAGGTTGATTCAGTTGAAAAGTCACGTTTTTCGGACCGTTGATCCGCCCGGCCCGTTTTTTGCCGAGTGCTCCATCCCTTCCATTCCCTTTTTCTGGTGTCGTTTTCCATATGGTGTCGTTTCCTTATTCATTGTTTGACCTTTTACGCAAGCTATGCCACCTTTCAGTTTGAGTTCTTCCCTGGCAGCAGCTATCAATGTGAATCCACTGCGATTGTATGACTCTGTTTGGTATCCACATGTGATTCTATGGGTCATTCCATATGCCCCCTTTTCTTTTGTATTTTGTCTCTAATTTACTGCAATGTCCCTTTTCCCTCTACCTGTTTGCTATCACCCTCTGTCCACTGATTTGATACTTTTTGATATCACTTCTGTCTGTTTCTCTGATAGCAACCTAGTCCTGCTGATTGGCAATTCAATTTTTCATATTCACACTTCTATTTTCACCACACTTTCACCAGTATTTAAGGAAATGTGGAGTGCACATTCATTGCATCAGAGTCAACAGCTCCCTGGTTTACATACTCTGAATTCTTTAGATCTTTTCTGAGCTCTCAGCCTTTGCATCCAGAAATTATTGATTCCTTGTTGCATATGGGAGATAATTCTCAATGACTGGAAGGGTTTGAGTCCATCTGATATTGCCAGCCAAGCTACAGGCAATTGCTCCATCACTGTCCTTACTTACAAGTCATTCTACATGTACAGTCTCCACTTTAATCAGTTACAACTTATCTCTCAATTTGATTGATAGCACTCTGGTCATGGGTCTTGGTATAGAGGTTGATCTTTTTGCATCTTGTCATATGTTTGGCTTTCAAAGTTGTGTTCCAGCACTGTTATACCAGATGTGCAAACATTATTCAATGGTTTGTAAAATTCAGCTCTAGTTTGTGTTTCTCATTTTGATCCCCTTCAAACATGCTCTTCAGTTTGGTGTCACTCATGTCAATGGTACAGTGCAAACATTATTCAATGGT
The DNA here is from genome assembly GCA_018296165.2 of Termitomyces sp. T153. Classification (NCBI taxonomy): domain Eukaryota; kingdom Fungi; phylum Basidiomycota; class Agaricomycetes; order Agaricales; family Lyophyllaceae; genus Termitomyces; species Termitomyces sp. T153. Next base: position 181,679 of record JACKQL020000081.1, read on the forward strand.
TTGTAAAATTCAGCTCTAGTTTGTGTTTCTCATTTTGATCCCCTTCAAGCATGCTCTTCAGTTTGGTGTCACTCATGTCAATGGTACAGTTGCCCATATGAATGCAGCCAACATAATTCATGTGTGTATTGGTAGGCAGTGGTTAATTTGGGCCCAGATCAAGCATATGTGGTCATGGATGTTCCATTGGTTTCCTGGCAGCTGTTGTCCAGGTTCTTCTCATTGTCTCACCACTTGCAATGACATTGGTCATTCTCTTTTCCACACCACTTGCAATGATATTGGTCATTCTCTTTTCCACAAAACTTCTTTCTCATGTTAACACTCTGAAAAATATAAACATGTATCCATTCCTCTTTTGCTCATCAAATTTGTGGTGATTAAACTTGCAAATAGGCATTGTATTGTGCTGAACAGATGAAAACTTGGCTATCCATTGGAAACTTGCACCCCCCATTCCATAACTCCAAACACAGTCATTCTTTTTCAATGTGTGAAATGTTGTGACCATTGCACTACTGTGGTCAAAGCTTTGTAGTGTGTGATAATTTGATAAGGTATGGGAATGGTAGCACAACCTGTGGATGAATTGGTGTTTTGTTACATTGGTTGTGTAACTTACCTCCAAGAAAGAAAGAGAATCTTGAGGTTTAACAAAACATCTGGAAACTTCCTCACAACAAAACTTAGACCATTTTTTGCATCTTGTAACACCACAGGATTATGGGTTTGAGGACAGAACATATGGATCATCCTGGGCATTTTGGTAGTATAGAGTTAAACAAATATTGTTGGCCACAATGACAAGGTAGCATGTAACAATGTAAAGGATTGCAAACAAGTGTAGTATGTTTGATAAAAGGTATGATGGCATTGAAGGAACAAAAACATACTTGTAACAAGATCTCTGCTATAGGAATATCTTATTTACCAATTAAAGAGGGCACTACATGCTTGTCACATACCATTATATCTATGCAACACAATGGAAATCAACTTTGCTCTGTTTTCTACAAGCATGTATTTTACCCTTTGTACATAAGCATGAACATGATCAAGTGTTGCTACAGAAAGACTGAATAAGTACTGGGGCTTGTTACATCCAACAATATCTTTGCTTTTGCTTACTCTAGTAGCAAACTGACCACTTGAACATCATATAGCTTGAGGTCAAATCCCAAAACCAGACTCATTTTTGCTCCCTGCTAGTGTGCTTATGTTGTCTTTCCTCCAATTGTTGTGAGTGTGTTGATTTTTGTGCTATTTATTCATAGGAAGTCTTTCAAATGATTGATACTCCACTGATATATTGGTCTGTTATCCTTACAGAAAAGAGAGGTTCAAATGGATTGGCAGACCAGATGAGAAAGTTGAATGGATTTATTGGATGTATCAGGTCAATTCTTAATGCACAGGTGATGCATCAGATAAAAAGCATATTGCTGAAGCATATGTATACAACATATGATAGATAACATATTGCTATGATATATTTACATACCTTGTATACAAATGTTCAAATTGTCATAGAAATAATGATAACAATAGCATCAGTTGTTTGGCACCCATGATCAGTGACTAAGGTAACACAGACAAAGTTTGAAGACATTTCTGAATGCACCAGTTATAGTAATTTGAATTGTAGAAATCATAGTTCCAAGCTAGGCATACTTAGTGATCCATGAAAGCAAAAAGTAGCAGGCATTGTGGCCAAAGAGGGTGCCCTTCATGGATGAAATCCCCACTACTTTAGTAGTGGGTTCTTGTAGGTCTATCAAAAAAAAAACACTAAAGATTGATTCAGATGAAAATCACTTTTTTCAGACTGCTGATCTGGCTAGCCCATTTTTTTGCCATGTTCTTTCCCATTCCATCCATTGTCCTGCTTTCATTCTCATTATATTATGGTAATGTTTCTATTTCTGGCTGCTTTACTTCACTCCAATTGCTACTCCATCTCTTCAGTCAGCTATTTCTGTGTCTGCCTTGTTTTTGTTAAGATCTTGCCATTGTATGTGTGGCATTTTTCCTTGGTTTTTGTTTCATATGTGATCAAGTGGGATGTCTCATATGCCTTATTTCTTCCACACCACATTTTGTTTCTCACCTATTCCAATTCCAATGTCCCTTTTCCCTATTGCCCTCTGTCCACCAATCTATTACTAACCAATGTCAATCCTGTTTATGTTTTTCCAATGGAAATCTAGTTTTGCTGATTGGCAATTTGACTTTCTGCATTCATGCTTCAAGCTTCACCAGGCTTTCACCAGTCTTTCAGGTGATGTGGAGTGCACTTCCCTCACATCAAAGTGAACAGACACATGCCATCCGCATTATCAGCGAGGATCCTCTCGACTTCTCTATTCTCATCAGGGCTATATACTCACTTGATCCGTACATTGTTCTGTGCATCATAAGTGTCCATACATTGAATTTTTTAGACCTTTTTTGAGTCATCAGCCTTTGTGTCCAGAGAATATCAATTCTTTATTGCACATGGGGGACAAGTTTTCAATACATGGGGTGTACACCCCTATTGCTGATTGCATCTGAACTTGTTTCCCTGCCACTCTACATAGTTACGATGTATCTCTCAATTTAATCAATAACATTTTGTTCACGATCCCTGTGTGGAGGTTGATCTTTTGGCATCTTGTCGTATGTTCGGCCTTCAAACCTGTGTACCTGCACTGTTGTACCACATGTGTAAATGTTATCCATTGGTAAGTAAAGTTCAGCTCTTGTTTGTGTTTCTCTTTTTGATACCATTCAAGCATGATATTCAGTCTGGCATCACCCGCGTTGATGGTACAGTTGCCCGATTGAATGCAGCCGACATAATTCGTGTGTGTGTCGATAGGCAGTGTTTAATTCGGACTCAGACAGAGTATACGTGGTCATGGTTGTTACATTGGTTTCCTGACAGCGGTTGTCCAGGTCCTTCCTCTTGTCTTGCCACTCGAGATGAAATTGGTCGTCTTATTTTCCGCAAATCTTCCTTTTCATGTCATAATCAAGAATATCACTTGTTTGTGACTCTGTCGAAAATTCGATGGACTCAATATACAATCGCGGGTCGTTAACGACGGAACGTGTTTGCCAATGACACTACATACTTGGTAACTTCGTGTCTTTGGGCCTGTTGAGTACCATGGCCTTAAATGAATGTTTAGGCACATCACTTGTTGGCGACTTATGTCCTTTTTTTCTGCGACAATCGTTTGGATGATCGATGCTCCTCTAATCAATTCGTCCGTTATCCTGAATGGAAGAAGGAGTTCGATTGGATGCATGAAAGCACTGCTGGCAAGTACGACAGATCGTCCGCGACGTTGTTTACCGCTCATTGATGGAAAGCGGTTCGCTGTAATGATTTAGGTACCGTGGATACAGATGTTCGACTGATAATGTAACATGTTGCTGTGATATATATTTACATAGTTTGTATACAATGAAAACCAGAAGTAGCGGGCAGTGCGGCCGAAGAGGGCGCCCTTCACGGATGAAATCAAGAAGGCGCAGGCGATATCGAATGAATAAGAGAAAACTCGGCTTTTCCCGATCGCGCTCGGACCGCTACATACGAGGGTTGAGCCTTCTGCAGGTAACAATGCCAAATATTCCTCTTCTCTTTCGACTAGCATCGAGTTCGCTGGTGCTTCTTCAAATCCACAATGAGTGATGCATCTCCTCCACCGCCAGAGACAGAGGCACCTCCGGTGCCACAAAGCTCTTCGGGATCGCCGACCGACTTTTTAAAAGGCGTGGTTGGAAAGCGCGTTATTGTGCGTTTGACGTCTGGTGTTGACTACCGAGGTGCGTTAGGTTTTTATGTTATCTTTAGAGGAGACGTAAGATGTAAAAACTGATTCTATGAAACGTAGGAGTCTTGTCGTGTTTGGATGGCTACATGAATATTGCACTGGAGCAGACGGAGGAGCATGTGAATGGGGTTGTGACGAATCGATATGGCGACGCGTTTATTCGCGGCAATAATGGTGTCCTTATATCCCTGTCCATATTGTGCTTGGATCTGATGTTTTCCCAGTACTCTATATCTCGGCAGCGGAGGCGCTGTGATTTTTATCCCTTGTGATGGCTGTATATGTATCTATACCAGGATCTCGAAAACTTAAAAGCTCCTTGGGGCGAGTCACGCTACATAGCGTTCGTTTTGACTAGGCTAAGCACCGAGATTGAAGCTAGCCCCAGAGATTGCCGTCGCTGGGTTGTCAGTTGGTCTGGGCCGTCTCGCGAATTTGGCGAATGTCGAAGTTCATAGGAAATGCAGGCCTTGTGTGTTGTTCCCGGTGGATCAATCATACGGAGGGAAACTCTCATTCACGCTTCAACAAATCGAGGCGGTAATGTCCTGTAACCATTCGTCATCTGTGAATAGATTTTTCTTCTCCAAGTTGTACCCCCAGTAACAAGTTTCCACTCAGCCGCAGCGGTCAGCCATATATCGTGAGTAGGGGGCCGCTAAAGCTTCGATATAAACAGAGAATTGGATACTCAGAATCGACACGGAGATATATGTCAATGAGGACGAAGAGTTGCTCATGGCAAGATGTGCCCCAATTAGTGGCAGCCACCTACTATGAAAATGTGTTGAACAAAAGTTTCAAGGTAGTGCTAGTTGCCTATGTACCTTTGAATTTGATGAAGGTCACTTGGCGAAGGACAGTTTTCACGAACAGTTTCACGAATTCCAACTTCGATGCATGGAGTTATATTATAGAACTTGTTATGTGAGAGTGGCTGTAAGTGGAATATATGTAGAGGTGGTCAAGAAAGGCTGGCGCCATGTGCCTCGCGAGCGGGGGTTCTGCTAAGCTGTTTCGATTTCGAGAGTTGAAGTGAAAACTTGTTCACATTGAGAGGAGAGAGCTCATTATAGTGTAATAAGTGCAACGGAGTGTATACGCTTTTTCTGCGCGTGCATCATTGCTCAAACCCGAACCTGGCGCAGTTTCTTCCTCCAGTCGAGATCCACAGTATTCAAAGTTTTGTACTGTTGACGGCAACCCGTGTCGTATACTTATAAGGTCTGGGTAGCACGTGAACGAACAAAATGAATGACCACGTGGATTTGACAGCTATGTATGCGTGTGAAACTAATACAAAACCACTTCTCAATTTCAGAACTTCTCCTTTCTCAGCTTTTCCTTTCTTTTCTTTTCACTCGACGGCGACGAACACGGCATGTAAGTGTCTCATATTCCATACTTTTGCAATACTTAGCCACCAAATGTTTCGATAAGAACTCATGACGCTGGTCACCGACGCTGCGTCTTCAGGCAGTGCCAAGGCGCTCGTTCAGTCTTTCGCTATGATCATCGTTTCTGAAATTGGCGACAAGACCTTCCTAATAGCTGCTATCCTTGCTATGCGTCACCCGCGGTTGACCGTTTTCCTTGGAGCCTGGTTCTCTTTGGTGCTCATGTCTCTACTTTCTGCCGCACTCGGCCATATCCTACCTGTTCTCGTACCGAGAATGTACACACAGCTCTTGGCTGGGGCTTTGTTCTTGGTGTTTGGGACCAAGATGTTAGTCGAAGCGAGGACGATGGAAGGTGGCAACGGAAAGATCCAAGAAGAAATGCGGGAAGCGGAAGAGGAAATTGAAGAGGATGATGAGGGCAACGAGAAGGTTTCGCCTATGATGGATATGGAGGAGGGCCGTGCCAGAGAAGAACAAGACCCGGAGATAATAACAAAAACCCGAAAGACGACTATCAAGGAAGGCTTCAGAAACTTCTGTAGTCTGTTTCTTGGCCCGGTATTCGTCCAAGCATTCATCCTCACTTTTCTTGGAGAGTGGGGCGACCGTTCGCAGATTTCAACTATCGCACTTGGGGCCGCACATGTATGTATCATATCGCCCTTCATTCCATTTGAGTGAGTGACGTTATCCATATACTTCACAGAATATGTACCTCGTGGCATTTGGCACAATAGTGGGACACTCAATCTGCACCGTTTTAGCTGTACTTGGAGGTCGCTATCTTTCTACCAAAATATCAGTCAAACATGGTGAGTCTTCTCCATTCTGACCATTTTTTTCGTCGATCTGATCGACGTTCCTGCTTCCGTCATAGTGACCTTTGGAGGGTCATTGCTCTTCCTACTCTTTGGACTGATATACCTCTACGAAGCTCTGTCGACGTCGTCAGACGTAGAGATGTCACTGCCCCTCAGTCTGGACGACCAGGCTCCACCTGTGGGCCTTTTATAGTTTCTGCACTCATGCTACGCTGTAATGTATACTATCATATATCCGGAAAATCCTAGACACCTTCGAGCTTCTTGTCATGAGGAAGACAAACATCCATGTGGCGGGTTATTTATAGCATTGCGTGGACGGTTAGGTGACTCCTTTTCTTTCCCATCTGCAGCGTTGGTTTCGAACTTTGGAGCACGTCATTGGCCCTGTATTGTGTCTGTCATGATCTTTTCCCCCGTCTTAATGGTTTTCATCCAGATTGTCGAGTGAACAGCTGACTTTTGAAAGCACCGTGTCTCGTATCAAATGACAGTCGAGAACATGTGTGGGATCCCTTCTTTTCTGCAATCATCCAGCAGACACTTATCTATGTTATCCAGCTGTAGTGGTAACGTGATACAACGCGTCGCCTGACAAGGTTCCGTCAAATTAGAATACTTCTCCTGATTACTCGAGGGAGTGACGCGTCTGCCAATATTGTCGTGCGGGATTTCTTCGCCTAAGGTTGAGATGACGAACCCTACTGGCGTAATAAATCTATATATCATACTGAAGGGGAACTCTAACGACGTTCTGTCAAGAACACTGCGATTGGTAATCATTGGCTGAACGACTATATTCCACTCTGAAAGGCGAAGGATAGTGCGGTGGTTGGGTTATCCGGTGGATATACAACTAGAAAGGGTATTTGACCAAGTGATAGATCTCACAGACGGCTGACAGCACCCGGCGGTGGCGTCTTCCTTAAGATAGCGAAAATGGCTTTCGCAAGTTTTGCAGGTGCCTCTTGAACAATCTGAAAGGACGGCATCAGATCAAACTCGCATGCTACAGAATAAAGAAAGGTTCCTCACCAAGTGTCCGACATCTTTGATTCTAGTAATAGACGCAAAATTTCTGCCCTCTTTGGGATCTACAAGGGAGTCTTGCACCTCTCGGTCGCTAACAGTAGGAAGAAGAGATAACGTAAGAAAAGCAAAAGAAATGGAAGGGACTGAACTAACAACATATCATTCTCTTCGCCATAGATCAGATGTACTGGTACCGAATCACAGATTTGATTCAGGCGAAAAAGGGCGTGAAAAGCAAAGATTTCGCCCGTGAAGGCGATATTTTCACCACTTCGATGCGTCGTCAGCGTGACTCCTTTCTTGTCGGGGTAATATGGCGTCGGCAGGGGCTGCAGGCCGTATTTCTAGATGAACTTCATCGCATGGGAGTTTTTAGAACAACGCGCGAGACATACCGTGTAAGTATCGAAAACACGTTGATCCCAGGAAGACCACGGAGGACGCGCCTGCATCCACTTTATTGCAGCTTCGTGAGATGCCCAAATGTCTTTTCGAAGCGGCGTCATCGCAGCGACTAGCTTGTACATTTCTGTCTCTCTATCCTTCATAGCAGTAGAGAATATCGGAGTTTCGACGAGTATAAGACTGGCAAATGGAACTCTGGACGGCGGATTGAAGTAGGATGTGGCAAGAGTACTTCGCGCCGATGTCAACATCAGACATATGTACGTGCGAGAGACAGACTCACACCCCGACTGATCCCGCCGAATGACCCACTAGAATGACCTTGTCAAACTCGGGGTCGAGGGGTCCGAGCAGGCCAGAATTGTACAAGGATGCAAAGGCGTCAGCATAATCGTAGATATCTGATTACAACATTATTACAGCAAGGTATTTGAAATGAGCTGGCTTACTGATTAAGTTGGGGTCCTTGACTAGTGTCCCAGCATTCACGACCGCCGCCTCCCCATGATTCTGACAATCCAAAGCCCATACTTCGCGAATGCGCAACGCTCCTGGAGATGTTACCGTAACATTATCGTCCATACCAAATAAATTTTCGATTGTGGGTTCCCATATCTCCTTCGCTGAGGCACCGTTATACAGTGAGACCGTTCGTCGAAATGTGCTCAAAACTTACGGAAACCAGCTCCATGACCAAGAAGGAGGATTGCTGCAGGTTCGTTACGACTGACAGCGTTGCCAGAAATGCGGGTGTAACGTTTCATGGTTGAGACTAGGGGAGTTCCATGGGTTTCGGTAGTGAGTGTGAACTTCTCCTGTCGAAGCATTGACAAGCTATGTATGATGAAAGGGAGTAGAAGCAGTCGAAGAAATGGTCATTTAAACTACTTATTTGAAGCACGTGAATGAATATCTCACTGACAGAGAACCACGGACCCACGTAAAACGACCAGTACAAATCTAGGAGGGACGAGTGTACAAGCGTTCATGGTAGTCTCCACTCTTGATACATATGGGCCCGGGGGTGGGATTGTTCCGGTGGTCTCTCTAAATGAAAAGCAAGCTCGTAATATTTTATGAGAGCCCACTGCACCACGGCGCACATGTATACGTACAGGCAAGGAGATCAAAGCCAAACCATGGACACGCGCCGCAGAGCGGATCGCAGATGATCCGAGCCCATGATGAAATCTTATCTAGGGATCTTGCACTAAGTAATCTCTCATGCCATCCGCGTTCGAGGTTTGTTACCAAATGACTGATATTGATGACTGATATTGGATGCGTGCTGGTGCTTATTTCGATTCTCAATTCCTGGGATTACCATCGGGACCGACGATTCTCGAAAGGCCAACAAACTTGTTGTCAATCAAATGACTGACCCCATCAATGGAACCGCTTCTCAGTCACTTTACGACCCCACCCTTCCACCTCCCTCGAGTCTGAGGTAGTGCACTATGTATCAGACTGCTGTACAAAGCAACGCATTCTTGCTTTCTCAAGCTCACTTATGTCAACTTAGCCAATAAAAAAACCTTCCAGGGTGTTTAAACTTCGAAAAGGCTGTTAACGTTAACGTCTTGTCGAGGCCTATTGCCCCACTTTGATCCTGATAACATCCCGACAGACCAGTCTGGCTTCAAGTTGATTCCTGATCTCACTGCTCTCTCTTGGACCTCCTGCTGGGACTTTGAAAGTCGTGATAGCTGTATTTGCTTTGATCTCATCTTCATTCGATCGATTTCTCTTTTGTTCTGATCGTGATGGAGGCACATATATACATTCCAAAGAGGATCTTTGGTCAATGGAGATTGTTCTCGCAATCAGCATGGCCTTGTTCAGTATTTTAGTCACTCAAGCATATAGTTGTTGTCAAGACTTAAACGACCGATGGCCGCTTCCGTCTTTGGTGTTACACTCCTTTTCGAACATTTCAGCAATCAACTGGTGACTGTTTTCTTTGAAAGCCATTACCATGCTGTACCAGGTTTACTCTTCCAAACGTTAAAATATCTCATGGTAATGACTCACTTCCACTCGTACACCTTCACCTACACCATCTAATTTTTTACAGTCCCGGTACAGAAAGACAAAACATCGGACCAAAGTCGTAATTCCTAATGACAGGTGTTGTCTTTACAACTCAGATTGCGGTCCCAGTCCAAGTAGGAAAGCTAATCGCATTTCCCAAGCTGCTTGACAGACCATGTCTCCTTTTCAGAGCTAACTATCGTACTGGACATATCGATTTCTGAAAACTACACGTACCAACTCCTAAGTATGTTGGCTTTTGTCTCTTAGGACTTGGCGGCGGGTTGGTCCTGACTATAGGGAATGTCAGTCTATCATTTGCGCGTATTTTCATCCTTGTGATACAGTCGTTCGGGTGGCTGATTACTTTCACTTCTACCGTTGGCACTGCGGTGAACGTTTTCATCGCAGCCTCTGTCCTATTACATGAAAGGCTTGGACGGTCTGGACCTTCCTGATCCTTCCCAAATACGTGGACAAACTCTATTGCTACTGAATAGCATGTCCAATCTGATGAAGTTTTCGATGTTCGGGTGCCGTTGCACGACTGCGCCAGCTTGAGGCGTGGTACTCTACTGTACTATGGAATGTTGTCAGCACATTGACTGAACGTCATGTTACAGGACATATGCAATTGTGGTTATTCTCGTAAGTTGAGGGAAAGGTAGTATCATATAATCTATCACAAAAGTTCTTTTGCTAACACGTTACTTTATAAGAGATATAGTTTTGAATATACACTATCCTTGCCAAACGTGAGCGGTGTGTTGCATGGTCTCCGGATCATCTAGCATGGCGTTCAGCCCATTTCAACTCTCTCTTCGGCGCACGTAAAGGTCTCTCGTCTATCCGTTCAATGTATCGCTAAACTATCTTACAAAGTTTGATTATTCGTCAAGAGTATGGAGCCAATAAACTTGTGTTTACGAAGGACATCCCATCTGACGTGAAATTCACTCCTCGGTGAAATTCACCTTGAACGTCCCCAAAATTCACTGGATTTCGGAAGGACATACTACTCAATGATGAATTCTCCCTGTTATCGTAGCTTATTTTGGTATGTTTACTACTGATTTTTGGATTTTTACCCTTCATCGGTCCATTACAGCTCGAGAAAGCACTCGATAATCACCCTGAGTTTCACCATGCATTTGACAAGAACAGTGGGGAACAGATATGCCGGCGATCAAGATTCTGATCAGGATGTTTTAACTCCAAATCCATGAGAAAGACGCCTTTGTACGGTCAATATTTCCCTCTCGCAGAATTACGTGACCAGGTCGATACACTTGTTATGGCTCTTGTCTCTATTAAGTAAACTACCCTTTTGTGGAAGAAACTGGAGTGTTCTTCAAGCAGTTTGGGAGCACTTTAACAGATCTGGAGACCGAGTCGATACACTATGAAGTAATGAAGGTTTTCCGACCTACTTTCGATGGCATCCATTACCAATCCAATGTTCTGCATGCGCTCGAGGGCTCGCTGGCTGGCGGCATTTATACTTTTTTCGGTTTCCTTTACCCGATCTTCTAGGTCATCTATCTCATTCTTAATGTTCTCAGCACCATCGTAATTGGGCTCCCACTCGGTGCTGCGAATCCATGGAATGAGTGAGGTATCACTTTGAGGCCTGAACAAAGTACCTATAGGCGCAGGTGTTGCTTCTGATGCGGTAATTTCGTCGAAGAATTGGGTGTTGTGTCAGGAAATCTCTGTGTTCTTGGATGCGAGGAGCATTTGACTGTCCGAAGTCTAATTAAGTGTCAGGCGAGATAGGGTGTCAAAATGCTGTTGTTAATACCTTTACAGGTGTACATGTCGTAGGAGCGGGTCAATGGACCCGGATCGAGGATTGGGGTATTATACCTCTCATCCCCTATATCCCCTATTAATGTTTGAACGCAGAGGAGGTATGACACATATTGAACCCGCGTCAAGCTAAGTCTCAAAAAAGATCCGGACATTACAGGAGTGTAGTGTACTGATAGAAGGATTTATGTCGTGTTTGTATTTCTCTAGGTTGAGGACAGACACTATGTATCAATCACATACACAAAACTTCTTATAATATTCACTGAACACTCTCGTACTTCTCGAAATCCTTGACCAGTCTTTCCCATCTTTCATTGTTCCATGTAGAAATATCCTTCCACTTCTGACTGTCGGCACCCCAGATCTTCTTGAAATAGAGGAGATATGCTGCAAGGACGAAATCAACGAATACCGGCTCTTGTCCAAGAATATACGAGCCATTCTCCTTTCCCTTCTCTAGCCAGCCATCTATGACATCAAATGCCGCCTTGACCTTCGCCCACTCTTCAACGGCTCTCTCACCCTTGGGAGCGATATCTTCCAAGGGCTTACCGAAGGATGCCTCACGTGTACGACGAAAGTATTCCTGGCTCGACGGATTTAGGATAGCGTAGGACGCGTGATACGCAAATGCTCGAATAGGTTCGAGCTTCATGTCCAACGCGTCGATGAACGCATACTGGAGAGCATGAGATCCAGGTGGAAAGAGCTTAGGCGTATTGGGATAGGCTTTGTCAAGGTATTCAGCGATCAAAGCGGAATCCGAGAGCGACGTAGTATTATTGGGGTCATAAATGGCGGGAAGAGAGTAGTACGGATTATCGCCGTGCATGGCGGTGGGCCGAAAGCCCATCTTCTTAGACATCGGCGCAATATCAGGGTATTCCACCCATTCAGTCTTGTAAGGGAGGCCTTTGAAGTTCAATGAATATCTATGGTGATTCCATTTAGCTTGGCAAAGTAGAAAATGATAGAGAACATACCTTGTCTTCCATAAGTTGACCGACCAACACTTTCCGGGTATGGTCGAAGGAATGTCGTAGAATGTAATAGAGTCCGCCATTGTGGAGGTTCGGTAGGATAAGAGTCCCAAGAGGGTGAAAGATTAGTAGATGTTAAATAGTAGATTTTGGTACGTGATGTCAACCTATCACCCATTCTATATTACAACGTACCATGAGGATCCTCCATCTCTCACAAGGTAAGCTAAGCCATACTTTTTCGACACCAGGGTGGACAGTTGTCCTATTATTTATTCTGACTCCGGGATTGGCTTTGATGGCTTGGGCTTAATAGAATTCTCTCACAAGCCTGTACAATATCTCAGCCTTGTATTACAATAAATCTAAATTCTCACAGACAATGGAGCTGCTGTGGAGTGTGAAGATCAGATTATAAGTCAGGTCGATCAAAAGACAAGCTCGGTTACCAGGCTTGGTACAAATAAAATCCCAAAAAGGAAAGTAGAGAAGAGTCAGTAATTCTGTACAATCTTTACTCTTGATAGGATAGGATCGAGAGTATACTCAAATAATAGTAATGCATAATATTTTACTCGTGCCGATATAAAAGTGTCCACTGAGGTTAGATGTCTCGTCATGCCGTGCTTCCCATACTAACAAGTCCCTTACAATAGAGCTCCTTAGTTGGTTCCATTTCTGTTTAAGTATCTCATCTCAATGTAATTCTATATGCTTGCTACAATACGCAATTGGTTGCGCCGCATTGCGACTCGTCGATCAAGAGCCTTCAACATACTGCTTCTTCCATGCTTCTGGCAGGCGATAGTGAGCAACATCCAGATGAAAGCGACTGCCGAAAAAAGCATCATGAAATGCATGAAAAATGTATCATCCAGCTTACATATATCCCTGCTCATAAGCTTTGAAAGCCTTCTGTGCTGCTGGGACGTCCGCCAGGATACGAAAAGCTCGCTTTGCAGCTACAACCGTCTCGTCAGAGATGTCTTGCAGAACCTTTATGGGCTCCTTGCCGGTCACCCGGGCCATTGTCTGGCAGTAGTTATGCAGTTCGCCATCCATTTCCTCTTTGTAGAAACTGCAAACAAGAGTGTAGATTTAGATCATATGGATATAAAAACTTACCTGAGGACATCATTGAGGAAGTTGGTGAACACAAGGATATCGGGGATTGCCTGTATGTAGTCCATTACATCTGGGTGGTCCTTCTTCGGGAAGCACGCGTATGCGTAGAAGCCGGAAATACCTATAGTGTAATGGATTTAGTACCTACATACTCTCAGGAGATCATGTGGAAGTACAAACCACTGAGGTTTCGCACGTAGTATGGCCATAGAAGAGCATCTGTGCTCAGCTTCATATTCTTGCTGAGCAAGCGAATCTCGATACAACTGCCGAGCATGAAGGCCATTGAAGACATGACCATTTGATCAGCGACATAAGGTTCGTAATAGTCGTAGAGACGCAGCATGAAAGTAGCATAACAGTCGAGAACGGGATGTAATTGTGGTTTGCGTGCGTGGAAACGGCTTTGGAACTGGAGTAGTGGGTCAATAATCTCATCTGCAACATTGTCCATCCATTTCATGCCACTATGATTTGTGATACCTATTAGTCTGGAGGGTTGCAATGAGGAAAAAACAACAACAAACGCCGTGCAGATAGCAATAATAATCTTGAGATCAAATTTGTGGGTAGGATAGAAGAGCTGAGTGACATCACTTGTGAGCATGAATTTACATTACCACGATGGAGCAACGAACTTCAGCAAGAGTCGTGCCGACATCGGCACACTCCAAAAAGCCGTCGACGGCCTTCCCAATGTTCCAAGACTCAAGCTCGTCAATAACAGCCTTGCGAAGAGCAGGATCCTGAGAGAATTGCGGCGGATTGTAATCAAGAGCATGCATGAAGTGACCAGCAATCGTGAGGATCTCCTCAGCATGTTCCATATTACTGGCCATTCCATCTGCCTTGGATGGCAGGACACCACTGTACTCGATCTCGTCTGTCCCAGTGTACGTGGTTCGGCCTTCTTCAACGACCATTGTAAAGAAGTGTCGATGTGAATGAAACAAAAAGACAAAGGAAAAGCAGTAAAAGACACTGAAGAGGCTTAGTACCTATCTTATTCTCACTCTCGGCCCTTATAAAGGTCTGGTTAGTGTGTAACCATCAAGTAACGCCACGTACGGTTTGATCGTTAGGATAACGGTAATAAGATTTCTTGTCAAAGTAGTTCCTTGCGATTCTGCCGGCATGGAGCATAACATGAAGGCAAGTCCCTCTCTGTATGGTCCAGAAGTTCTATAAGCGTGAGTTCCAATCGAAGCTTTTCCTTTCTGACCCTACTCAAAAATCTGAGCCATGGAACCTATTCTCATGGACTACTCACGGAATTTGGGAACGCGAGTCAGTAAGGGGGTGTCATCGGCGAATATGATAACCCTAAGATGACACAAACTACTAGTGGATATCGAACATAAGAATCAGCAATGTATAGAAGTGGTATGGCGGGTCAGAAAAGTATCGCAAACGTGCAAGATGATAAGTACAAAGATAGAGAATGTAAGAACATGTGACCGTGACTATAATGTCATTTCACCCCGTTCCACCCTTCTGCGGACTTCCATTTCATTCCGGTGTCCGTCACTTTGATCGGAAGAAATCATAATAGAAAGTAGCTGTTTATTTCAAAATATTTGTACGAAGATACAACATATCATTACATTTGATCCACTCCGTTCGAAGTGGAGGATCGACCGCGTCCTCGCGATACGAATCAATAGGCTGTGTCATCGGCGAATATGATAACCCAAATCGAAGACGCACGCGACATTGAGGTAGCCGATAACCCACTTATGAAGCAGGTAGACGAAGAAGACCTGAATTTTCAGGAATTGGAGTAAGAAATTAAACGTAAAGTGGGGTAATCAATTCTAGCCTCTCCAATAACGTAGAAAAGCATCGGAAGTCCACCGACCCAGGATCTTGACAATGTCAGAGGTACACCGTGTTGGAACTCTGACCTAGACACCTCAAATATACGATTTTTTCGGTCTTGTATAAGAGACTAATAGTCCCTACTTGACAGATGATAGCAAATATACCATTCCCTCAGTCTTGTATAAGAGACTATAATATCCCGTACCTGACGGATAATAGTAAATATATGATTCTTATCGACGACGGCGTCAACAAATGTAAGAGCGATGTGAACAGAAGTGTCAACTTACTCTCAGTCTTGTATAAGAGACTGAGGGTATCGTGTAATACGTGTTCGTATATATGTGTATGTGCACAATGGAAAAGGGTCGTAACAGAAAATGGGGGAATGAGAAACAATGAGATAATGGAAGTGTGAAGGGGGCGTGATTAAGTCACAATGTGAGCGGTGTTTTTGGTGGCCCAGAGGGTCCTAATACACTGGCGAGCAAAATTAGATTATACCTCTAAGTGGCAAAGAATTCTGTCTGGAAGTCGAGCGAGGATTTTTCGTTCGCCGAGTCAGAATAACCAAGGAACCACTGGAAGTCGGAAAGCTGGCTAAAGAATCAGAGGGGGATGAATGACTGCGCCTGTAGTGAAGATCCAGAGCAATTGTTTGACGCACCAGATGGCGACCGTTATGATGCATCATTTGTAGTAATCAGTGTACATACATGGATGCATTATTCGCAGTGATTACCATACGTGCCAGTGAGTTGTTAATTAATGCATTATGTGGTGCATCACAGTCAAAAATGCAACAATCCAGGATTGAAACAAGGATTTTGCATGCCGAAGGCATAGGCATTAGACCATAAAACTAATTATAGAGTGATAATAATGCATTGGGGACACAGTTAGGCTGGTTGGAGTTATGTTAGGTTATGTTTTTTTTTGTTAAGATTGGATAGGCTCAGGGTTTCAGGGATATTTTTCGAGGGGAGCAAGCTCCCCTTAGCCCAATACCTTTCTATCATTCTTAAGCTTATGTGGTTCAGTGTATATGACACATTTTCGTGCCTGGAGGCACAGGTTCAATCCACGGACTGGTACAAATCTTATGATGCATTACAATTATGTACACTCATCAGTTGGGAGTTCCATAATTTTGATCAAATCATGAATAGTAAAACATCGAGGTGGAGGGGGTGGATATAAATTGCTCGGATAACTTCAGAGTAGTTAGACTTTTCTTCGGCATGGAGCATGGTGCATGCCTCTTGGATAAGCTTCTTGACTTCAGGACTGATGATACTTTAGAAGAGGCCTTGGCAGAAGCTTTGTGGTGAGGGGCATGTGTTCCATGCCATATGACACCAAGGATTGGCAAGCAACATGCTACAAGTTGAGTACATACTACCTTACTGTTGGAATCTGGACCATATGACCTAGATGATAACAAACAACGTAAAAATTTGATCCTTAGTCTGATATAATCAACTCATTATTCTGTACCTAGATGATAACAGACAACGTAAGAATGTAATCTAAGGTACAGTAAGTTCAACCTTTGTGCATATGAAATATGAGTGGCTCACCCTCAGTCAGACAGAATCAACTGAGGGTGCCCCATCAGTGCATAGGTAGTTTAAATCCTTTTCTTCCTACATTTTTCACAGTGTAACAATGTATACAATGGCCGGAACGGCTAGGGACACAATGTGTGAAATACGGCAATGACCAGAAAAGGCCAGGTACAACTTACAGTGACATATGCATTAGATCACAATACTCCTCCTCACCGTGAGTCATGGCTCTTCCTCATGTGGAATTCCATCTCATTGCAAGCCCTAGGATATGCCAAAGTCAAGTGACTTGAGGGGTAGGGACAGCTTTAGTGAAGATATCCGCAACATTGTCTTTAGTGTTGATGTATTGCGTTGATTTCTTTTGTAGTGATATGTTTGCAAAGGAAATAATATTTTATGTACAGCTGATTGTCTTGATGTCTGAGCTGTCCAGGTGCCCTAGTGTCCAGGAAGAAAAGGATCATTTTGGGTAGATGAGTGAATGTGGTTGTTGAAACTCAGCATCAGGTAAAAGCTTGTCCTAGTTATTCTGTCTTTTGTTGCAAAATAAATGGATTCCAACTCCTGGTTCATCTGTTCTGTTTCCCTATATGATTGAGGATGGTATGCCATGGCCATGTGTAGCCTTCACTCCAAGGAGACAATACAACTCCCTAATGAACTTGGCCACAAACTAAGAACCTCAATCAGAGACATATCCATCTGATAGACCATGTAGCTTCCAGGCATTCTTCTGATACAAACGAGTGGCACCCATGGCAGAGCAGGTGATATGAGTGGGGATGAAGTGAGCCTGTTTGTCATAGAGGTTCACTACAATCATAATTGCATCATATCTGTGGGCATCTGGGAGCTCAACAATGAAGTTTACCAGTGCAACACTCCAATGTGCAGCCAGGATGGGAAGAGGGTAGAGTTGGCCCATGAGAGGCTGACAGCAGGGCCAAGGATCTTAAACTTGGGAGTGCAAAGGACAAGTTGATGACCAGGTAATGTACTGCTGCAATACTTCATGCACTACAGGATGTGATTGAGGAGTTCAAAGAAACCCCAGAGCACTAGATGAATATTTGAATCAGCAGGGTGTTTAGCAGAAACACCATTGATCAGTATCTAGTCCATGTGGCCTTTAGTGCCAACATTGTAAGGGGACTGATCTCTGTACTGGTCCCACCCTAGCCAGGCCTAGCCTTTAGGGCTCAGCACTCTATCTAGCCATCCCTGGGGCTGCTCAGCCCTTTTATACTCCCTTTTCATCTTAGCACCACCACCTGACAGGTCAGCTGGTCTCCAGCCTCTGAGACCCACTCTATGTGTCATACTTAGTTACACACTTTGCCTTTGCATCACTCATTGCTGATTATTGTCACTTACCTTACTCCTATTACATACTGGCCTGCTGAGTCCATAGCTTATATTCAGTGGTCCCCACTTAGTCATATAGTAGTAGTCATCATACTAGCCAATGTGGTAATAGGAAGGACCAGGGGATAGAATATCCCCAGTCCTGACAATAGCACTGCTTCCAGGTCTATCTACTAGCAGGACTCTAAGCTTGGTCAGTGCAGCCCCTTGCCTTCTGCCTTGCCCTCCACCTTTGCCTCTTGTTGGATACTTGCCCCTTGCCTGCCATGCCTCTGGCTGGCCTGCTCATTGCTTCCCTCTTGACAGGAGTGTCAGGAGGTGAGTGGTGGGCTTGGCTTGGACTATCCACAAAGCATCATCAATAAAACTGAGCACATTATAGGGGATCTTGGGGAACAAAATGAAGTTGATGTTGTCATAGAAGATTGGTACTAAAGTTGTCCATCCCATGGGTAGTGCCATGAGTTGGAGGGCACCAAAGAGTCTGGAAAGTCATCAGGTTGCAAGAGGGATGAATCAAGTGCTTATTGTAGCCAACATACAGGTTGAGGGTAGTGCCACCAATATGGCCAGCAAAAGACTTAGCAACATGGTCAGGGAATTGCAGCACTCTGGAATGAATGGTAACATGGTTTAGTGGATCTAAACTGTGCACAACCATTCTTCTTGAGAACACAGAACCAGTTGGAGTGGTATGCTGAGTTGGAGGGTTTATAAATGTGAGCATTGACCTTGTTGCAAATGATTATAAAAACCTCTTCTCTAGGCTAGGCAAGATGGGGCAGTTATACTGCACCCATAGAACATGCAGATTAGTATGTGGACTGGTGGGAAGAAGTTGGGGCACAAGCTGCTCCATTGAGAGTTGTCCCAAGCAAAAGCCTAATTTTGTTTAGCAATAAGATCAACCAAACTGTTGAATTTGTTGCTAGAGAGGAAGCCAATGTCGTGTTTGCTGACAAAAATGACATTTTCATTGACCTCAAAGCAAAATAGTAAGAATAAAAATGAGTATTCCAAGTAATGTGCGTGGAGCAGATTTACCACCTTGCCTTCCAGTTCTATAAATCCTCCGTCATCAGTTGATAAACTTGTCACTTACTGAGTTACTCATCACTCGAGATTGTTGCCATAGACCCCCGGCTCAGATAACAGCTTTACTCAGTGAATAAGCATGAGAATAACCCAACGGCGCTTCCCAAGGCCGGATTGAATCCCAAGTATAATAGGTCCTACCTTGAGGAATGAGAGCACTCCTCTCAAGCCCATATTTTGGAAATGAAATCGATTGTTTACTGACTAAGGAGAATGGTTGTTTTCGAGGCTTACATGACAACGCCAACACCAACACCCTCTAGCGCCCGTCACCAGCCTGCCACAATCCTGAGTACACGGAGGGAATCATCGGCGCTCATCGGCGCTGCATTCGAAGAGAACAATACCGATGGTCGACATATTTCATCTATGGTACAAGTGAGTATAAGGCAGATGCAAAGTTAACTACCAACCAAAGCCTGATGGAACTATTGTTTTTTGAATTGGATATGTTTTTGACTGTCACATTGCCAGACTTAGAGTTGACGACGCTATTCACATAGGTGACATTGCCGCTTGCCCCAGCAATATCGGAGATCAAGTAATTACTGCGATATAAAGTGGCTGAAGTACCAGTTTGTATATACGGGTCGAGTAACGAGCAGGAAAGACCTGGCATCGTAGGACCAGGAAGCGGAGTCGGGAACCCCAGAGTTGCAGAACATCCATGGAGTGGATAAATCGGGTTTCCAGAAGAAAATGGGTTATCTAGTGGACTGAGCATCGGAGGCGCCGATTGCCGAAAGGGATTCGTATGTGTAGTCGAAGGACGATGGTGGCTGCGACCGTAAGCTGTCTGAGGTAATTCTGACTCTACCTGTAATCCGTATTCAGGTACTGATCCTCCCCTTGCATTCCTTCCATGTTGATCTTGCTCCTGCATCAATACGTCTTTTTCGATTCGCGCCTTCTCTATTATTTGTTCCTTTTCCCGATTCTTGCCATCTCCTTTTCTCTCGAATGTTTCCCTCTCCCTCTCGATAGTTTGGATCTCGAATCTTTCCCGCTCAGGTGACTCATGCTCAACTCTCTCGAGATCACTTTTTTCCTCGATTTCACTGTGGGCGCCGGACTCGTTGATGTCCGAGAAACCCTCGTGTTGCTGGCCCATATTTGTATCCTTTCCAGGCCAATCGAGCGGAATTCGATCAGTTTGTGCTGCGATTCCCGCAAGTTGACCTTGAATCGACGCAAGAGAGTTATGCATAGATACAATAGATTTGAACTACTGTGTCTATCAGCCAAGCCTCAAAAGGGACATATCACGAGATACGCACATGAAATACATCTAGGGAATGCTTCAGGCGATCACGATACTGTTGTATCATAGTGATGTCGGACTTGTACTGGATCACACGAAACACCTTGTTTCGCGATGTTCGGGCCTTTGCGGAATTGTAGATGTCCTTGAGAGTTCTGGGAACAATTGATTGTTCTAGAAATGCGTACCAATCAAAATCGAGGGAGAAACTCACTCATATAGCTCCTTTGTGTCTTTCAGAAAAGCAGATGGAAGTGTGGCTATGGTCTGGGCTGCCCTACTATCGTTGCGAAGAATGAAGTACAAGAGTTGACATGCGTCTTCTCCGAGCTGCCTGAATGCATCTTGATTGGATTTGACACTCTGATGAAGGGAGTCAGCCGTCTCTGGGGGCATCACATAGTCTATGTACCTGGATGATGTCGAGAAGGCTGAGTGCTAGTCCAGCCGCACTCTGCAAATAAGGAACCGGAGTGAGCTGTGCCACATTCAAAAGGGTTGACACGACGAGTTCGGACGCATCCAGAAAGACTGCGGTGGGGCTTGAGGTAGAAGGCGGCATCGAACCCGTTGTACTTTAGATAAAAGTATGCGTTCGAACACTCAGTGCACCGTTTGAGATTCGAGCACCGATGACTAATTTCCGGCGCCAAACCGGTCACTCCAGGTCTGCTCGTAACGAGTTTGGTCGACCAGGACGATCCAGATTTAGTGTATGTACGTACCAGAACTTGGATTTCTATGCCTGACGTGAACGCAAGAACAACTCGAAGAACACTGAATTCTATTACTCCAGGAAAGCGACATTGATTCGACATGCCGTGAACGGACGGCACAGGAGAAAGCTCAGTGCAAGAGCTGTGATAGACGAAGTCCAGGAAGGACATCGTGACACCTAGCTTGTGACAGATCAATGTGACGCATGAAAGGACAGCGCAGCGCCCACGACGTGACTCCGATAACTCTGGTACATCCATCTCAACCTCAACTTTGATGAAAAGTCTCTGACCTCGCCGCAGAAAAATCACGCGAACCCAAAAAACACGCAGATAGCCTCGTAAGAGGCCGCTTTTCATCGGTTTTCGTTGCCTCCACAGCTTAGCTGTTGTATCTCAACTCCTAACTTATAGAGAGCCCAGTTCCGTGCTTTTCCTGTCTCGGTTGGTAGTCAAACCTTTGACTAGTTACTTTTTAGCACTTTCATATTTTCTAAAGACAAAGACGGTAGTAAAGATGGTTGTGGTCTTTTCTAATCGTCCGATGAACACTGAATTTGATCAGTTCTCCAAACTTTCGCGAAGTCGGGAAACCGGGCCGGAACTATCGACCGGCGACGCTGTTAAGTGTTGAAGCCCATTGAAAATCACGTCGAGCTGGAATGAACAGCTTCAAGTCAAAATGAACCACTGAAACTTTGCTCCATCTCGCTCAGTTCGGCTTTTCTGGGCTCGAAATTTCGGCCGTTTATTTTGCCAGATCAAGCGACATGTAGCCACACAAGTGGCTCTGTTCACCTCGATTGTTTCTAGCTTATAGTGTACTTGGTCGACCTCATGTAAATCCGTTCATTTTGGTTCGAATACACACAATCACAAAAGAACACCACACAGAAAACATAGTCTGAGCAAAAAAGACAAAATCTCATTGGTTTCTTGTAAGCTCTCCCTCCGTTGTACGATCTTGGCATAGTATCGTTCTTTCGCTTCTTTGGCCTGAATGGTAGATATAATAAGCGCAAGTGTGTATGCCAGAAATTATGAGGAACTTACTTGTTTTAAAGCGCCTTTGCCCTTTCGACGAAGATCTATCAAGAGAGAAAGAAAATGTACTCAAGATAGCAAGCATGTACCTGCTGCTCTCCCGCAGCCCCAAGAGCCGCCCAATGTGCTGCAAACTCACCTTCGGTTCCATGTGGGTTTTGAGCTATCCATTCCCTCTTGCAAAAGCTCCTGTGGGATGTGGCCATCAAACAAAGATATGCGAGTGAATGTTACGTTTACATACTTCCCGTTCATACCTGTCCCAGCTGATGCCTTCTTTAAACCCTTGCCGGTGGGAGCTCTAGAGCTTCGGTATTGTTCTTAATATTTGAGGTTGGAACCACATCTGATTTGTCGGAAGAACCAGTCAAGATTCGTTCGGCTTCTCGCCTAATCCTTTCCCTTTCACGCTCTGCTTCGGCCTCCAACTCAGCATCTGTAGGGCATAACTCCGAGTGATCAAGGTGCCATCGTCCCGAGAAAGTTACCTACTCGTTGCGTGATACTAGCAGCAAGTTGAGAGACAGAAGACGACGGAGACGGAGACCTTTCCTTCCTCTTTGCTTGATCATCAAGATTGTCGTCTTCAACACTGGGTCGATCCCAGTGAACGTGTCTGGTATGAACTCGTTACGAAGTGGGGATGGTGGCCGACTTTGTGATTTGGGCACATCGAGCTGTAAATTTACTGAGAATTCGTTCATATTCATAGTCCGCAAAAAAAGTTCACGAACTGCCTTCAGAGAAGCTTTCAATGTTGGTGAAGTCATTCACCTCTGTTGTTTGGGCGTCAAGCTACCAACTAAAGGCTGAGAATTGCTCTGGCTGAGCGACATCGTCGAGCGGTGCGACGAAGTCTGTAGTAATTCTACCGCCGGGCGTCTTACTGGGCAGCTTCCTCGGTTTGTTGTTACAGTCTGAAAGTAAGAACGAATAAGGTCACGGGAACTGCTTCAATGCTTTTAGTTAACGTTGAAATGTAATGTCAAAAGGTCGACATTGGTTGACAATGTGCCAAAGAAGGTCTGTAGGTTGTCAGGATGTTGATGCAATGTTGTTGCATACCAACTTGACTCATTCTTGCTCGATCAGGATCATTAGGTTTGGGGTTGAAGGAGGCCACGTCCAGCTTAAGGTTTTTAAGTTTGGGTACGATAGGATTGTGCTTGTTGACTATACAGTAGATTTTGACTATATAACTATGTCTTTCACTTTTCTTGGGACATGGTTGTGAACTGGTAATTCGCGTTCAGAGGGGCGTGTCTTCCTACAGAAAGGATGAGCAGTGTTCGCGTGAAGGTTCGACTTCTCAGCTTCAGATGATTGGTGGGACTCAAAGTCGGAAGCCTGCGTTCCCATCGTGGAAGAACATAAACCACTCCAGCTGTGCCTTCACAGCCCTAATTTGTTGTTCCCTTTGGCCCGCCCCTCCCTGTCAGGGATGGCAGTAGCCAGACAGTGTCGTACTATGTTGTCCAGGCTGGGCTAATTTCTTTTTATCTATGGCGTAATTTCTTCCTGATGTATGTTATGAAATCAAAAATATTTGGAGTTCCCAAGGCTCTACAGCATTCATGTATAACTTGAATAATTCTATATGTTTTCAATATTGGCGGTGGGTCCACTAACAAAAAACTAATGAAATGCCTTGTGCCAACTCTAAGGGAGAGGAAAGGCATCACCACACTAGAGAAGGTGAAGGGCCACTCAGGTGTAGAAGGAAATGAGGGTGCCGATAGGCTAGCAGATGAAGGGTCCAGAAAACTTGAGCCAGACAGCTCTGTGAGTATTATGATCCCAGCCCATTTTAAAATACAAGGACAAGACTGGCCACAATAACACAAGCAAGGATATACCAGGGGATCATAGAAAGCATGGAAACCCCACAGAGGAGGGGGACAAAGAACCACCTAGACATGACCAGATGGGAAATAAAAGACATAAATGATGAAGCACCAACGGATGAAAGAATTTCACTATCACTGAAGGATAAGTCAATAAGCAGGGAGGCCAGAGCCTTCCTGTGGAGAGCAATACATAATGCATACAAAGTAGGCAGCTAGTGGCAGCATATAAATGGGTACAAATACAGAGCCCTATGCACCCAATGTGGAGTAGTAGAGACTCTAGAACACATTCTGACGGAATGCGAAGTATTAGGCCAACAAGTAGTGTGGGCCCTAACAGAGAAAGCACACAGGATGAGGGAGATACCCTTCACCAAGCCCACCCTGTGAGAACAGCTAGGCTGTGCAATTATATCAAGGAATGATAAAGAAGGGAAGAATTCAAAATGCACACAATGTTTCTCAACCATTGTGGTATCTGAAGCCACACACCTAATATGGAAGATGAGATGCAACTGGCAGATCACAAAGGAGGCCGACCTGGAGAAACTCCCTAGCAAGAATGAAACAACAAACAGGTTCAAGGCCACCACCTCAAAAAAGCTAAGATTAGACTGCCTGACAACAGAGGAAAAACATCTAGGCGGAAGAGCAACAAGTGCCGAGGTAGTCAAAAATACATGGAAAAACTTCCTGCCAAAGGACAGCAACCCCCTCAAGTCCTGGAGGAAAGCAGCAAAGGTTTTAGTGGGTATAGGATAAGAGCTGACACTGGCCACCAAGTCCCACACACAGTGCGTAAGGGCACTTCCTTCGGAGTGGCTTCCAGACTTGTATTGAAACTTGAATAATAACACACTCCAGGTTATAGAGGTTGACTTTGTGAATTGTTTAAAACACTACAGAAGTACCACCAAAAAAAAAAAAAGATCTTGGCAATTCGAGTCTTATGGAATCTGCTCCTTTATGTAGAATTGGTACACTTGCTTTTCTAAGTCATTGCCCTCTTAATTATCGCCAAAAAGGATCAAGATACATCAATATATTAGAATGTACTAAAACACCATAGATCATGATCAAAATGAACGTTTGAGTCCATGAATTGAGAACGTGCTCAATCAAGGCGTGAATCCCTGGCTTCTCAGGATCTCGCTAGCTTGTTGAGCTGCCGCTTCATGGGCACTGCCCTTATTGGGGGCCGATCCAAATCCAAATGGGATTCCTCCGACTATTGTGGATGGATCACTCGATATTTAAATTAGACATGATACAGGAAGGACATACTTAGCGCTGTAGAATGCCAGTAACAGTTATGTGGAGGGCCTCTGCATTCATCTTGGTACTGGAGTTTGAGACGATACTTCTTTGCAATATTATTGAGATCAGTTCTATAATCTACGGAGATGTTAGTTGAATCCACCACTCGTGAGTACAGGAGACCGACGGGGACGATCTGTTCAAAATATGAGCATAATAAACCGGTATGTGAGCGATTGAAGCCGGACCTGAACATGTTTCTGCAAGTCACTCGTCCTATTAGCTTGAAGAATAATTAAACAGAAATTTTCGCACCTTGAGAAGTTCCACTCTGGAAGTCCTGAACATTAGGGCCAGCCGGACTAGAGTCTGGAGCACTTCAGTCAACCGAGGAAAGTGACCAAAATGATTCAGAGCCTTACAGCCACGGTTTCCTGTAGTACGATCATTGTTGTAGGTGGGCTCTGGAACAAACTCAGAGACAACAACAGGAAGCCATTGAATCGACATACGACTCATAGGAAAAGATAGCAGAGTGTTCCAATGGAAGGATAAGACAACTTGAAAGAATAGGATGCCTTGGAGTATTGCGAATCGACTCCCGCCATATTTAAGTTGTTCTACCCCCTTCAGCGCAGTCATTTGGGGCCTCGAAAAATACAGGACCTTGGAACAGCTATAGTATGGACCGCAGTATCGTTAATCCACCACACCTTCATTTTCCAGAAAAAGCAAGCTACCCCTTTCGAATGGGCCACTTCTGAGACGTAGACGGATAATAATAAGATGGACAACATCGGATTGATGAACATACCGTCACTTGTGACCTGATAGGATGCCTGGAAATGCAGTAGAAAGACTCATATTCAGAGTCGGTGCCAATCAACATCCTATATCCACCCATATGTAAGTCACCTTGCGGCCAAGGCCAGAGAAATACAAGATCGCGGAGTTGTCTCCTAGAGGCGCCTCAAGTGACGCGGGAAGCAAACAGGAAACCGCTGCGCACAGCTTCTACAGTCTACTACTTAGACGCCCTTAAATTAGGCTGTATCACCACCAGACAGCGCCGATCACATCCGCGGAGAATGAACGCCTCCAAAAAGTATGAGCACAAATCATCGAAAAATAGATCATATGTATAATATTAGACAGTCCTATGATCGAGGAACTGAAAGTAATCAAATATGAGCATTGAATAAGCTTCACAGCGTTAAAGTCAACCCTGGTATGCAAATGCATCTGCATGAATTGGCCCTGTGTTCCAGTACCGACTCCAAACATAGACATAGTGGTGTCAGGGTATTCTGATAACTCAGAGGTGTTGTAATAGGATATCGGAGAATGCGGCAGATCATTGCCAAGTTCGGGAAATCAGAGAATGCAGAGGACATCCTGTACAATGTATGTAATATGTAACTATTCTCAGCGAAGCTCTTATATCGTCTTCAAGCTGGAGCAAAAAACACAGCCAAGAGTTTTCAGTTTCTTTGTGCATAGCCGGGGAGAGTAAAGCGCCAGCGAGTCCCAAGTAGCCTAACAATAACGCGTATCGAGCCATCCGAGTCGCATTTGGACAAATTTGCAAAATGGGTTGCTTTCCAGGAAAATCTTTGCTTACATAATATATTGGTTGGTCTTGGTCTTCTCCTGACTTCCAGTTTCCGGTATGCGTAAAATTTCCAATGTTCATCATACTACTGACTGACTACATTCTTTTCAAAGGATCAGGAGATACTACTTGGAGGTCTGGTGTATATTGTATGTACGACTTCAAGCTGTATAAGTCGCAACGAAGGATCTTCCGCGTTGTAGCTTGAGTGGGTATCACCTACCCGAGCTCATAGCCAAAGACAATAAGCAGTGGGCTCCATTCAAATCGTCAGGTTCGAGCGCAAAGTTCATATTGTACGCCATGCTCTCTATGGTTGAACTATCAAAGTAGGTGTCGAGCTCGCGTTGTGTGGAGAAGCGGAATCTACGATGACAGGGAGAACTGTTTGGTGTTTCTGAGTGAATGTCTGATAACTATCCATGCTTTAATATGATACGAATAATCTCACCAGGAGCGAATGTTCCCTCCTCGACATCGTTTTCGGACTCACTTTCTGAATAGCCCGTACTATAAAGAGGTTCACCATGCGCTGTGGGGTGAGCCAATAGCGGTGGCGGGATGTTGTCCGCTCTGAGTACGCTGTGCTGGTGACAGCGTAGTGGAAGCCCAGGACCAACTAAACCGACCTGTGGACGCGTCGCAGGGTCCTTGACGAAGGTTTTTGCGAAACGATGATTGATCGCGTTCCGAAGACTAGTCTTGTGCGTCTGATAATGTCCCATTTCGTCCGGATTAGTGTAAGCGCCCTCATTTGGTGCCATGCCTATCATCGATTGATACCGTTTAAGCTTTCCCTTCGCTACCGCCACAAAGGTATCTGGCACCGGTCCAGGATCTTTCTGGTTGTCGTAGTAGTAGTCTGGCCTCCCTTGGTATCGTATCTGAGACGCTTCACGATCGACTTTCCAAGGCCATTTGCAAGATCCGGGTCTCAAGTGCGCATCAGTTTCCTCCAATAATATTGAAGGCGTAGATCTCGGGGTCATGAGATCTGTATCGTCGTCACTTTTGAATATAAGGGGTTGACATAAATTTCTAGGTAAGTTTCTTTGAGCTGAAGTATCCGGGAGCTCAAACTGCGTAACATCTCTAATGGGCTCCTCTGCGCCGAGGCTAGGGACACGACTAAAGGCTCCATGAGGTTCAAAGATACTTGCGCCCTGCCCGTTCGGGTCTTTCTTGGGAACCCTTGTCGAACGAAGAGTTCTTACCTCTTTCCCACTCTTCGCAATCTTTACGTTTCCTGTGGCTCTCCTCATTCTCTACGATCGGCGCCGCAGAGGTGTCAGCCATACGTTTCAACGTATAAGAACCGGACGACTTACCTTAGGAATATGTTCTCCCTTGATCTGCTTGATACTACGACAGAGCTCCCGATGTTTCTTCCATAGGCCACTATAGTACATTGATCTCTGGTCAAGCTTGATCCATCGAAGACAGCCACCGCATTTCACCAGCTTTGGCAGCACTTTAAGCGCCCATGGATCATCTTCGAGTTGGCGTCGGCGTTCCTCCACGTCCATGACATTCTTGCGCCTTGTGCGCTCATGTTCATGGACATCGTTTTCAAATGGCGATGCGTGTTCCGGATGAAGAATAGTATGATTTGTACGCAGGAAAGTCAGTGGCGTAGACATGATCAGCGCGGGTGATAGCCCTGCAGGCCGTGAATGGTGCAGAGGAAGAGCGAACACTGTCATAGAAGCAACACTGGAACGTCTGTATCTCGTTAGTGAAAGATTCTTTCGAGATGCGCGGGAGATGGATGATGTGCTATGTAGAGAATAAAAAGGGGGTAACGGAAGAAATAAAGCCACCGAGCGGAGCTGGTTTCGCGGAGATGATTACTTTTTTGGAACCCGCTTGCTTTATGTCGCTAAGCGCGTTTTATACTCAAGGCAATCTCCCTCACACACCTCACGTGTTGATGGGACCTCTTGTCCCCAGTATTATTCGAAATTGTAGGTGCTCGTTGTTGCCGCTTAATTGAAGTCAATTCCCATCTTTCGATCTTTCGGCGACACTCCATGTGGGTTGACTTGTGGAATTCTTTCTTCTCAACGCAGGCTCTCGGGTTCTTCGAAAATTGCGTCAAAGCTCTTTCAAGATCTATGAGCCAAAAATCAGGGTCCCACAAAGGTATGCTACCAACAGTTTGTCATCCATAGCTGTACCCCTAGTCACAACATTCGACTGATTTGCCTGTCTTCAGCCTCTTCTATGTCCGAACCTACGCCGACTTGGATTGCTCAAGATCACTGTCAGGAGTTATTTATCGTGTTCTTTCCAAGCAGAAAGGGTATCAAAAATCTTTCTCTTTTCATATATTCATCGATAACAGCTACGATACAGGGGGAAATTACTCTCGCTTAACTGGTGAGCTCCGAGTATGAATACACTTCAGACTACGTTGTGAAACGCAAATTCTAGTGAACGACGGTAACAGATGAGCGTATGAGTATTCCGGGCTATATTAACTTTTCGGAAGCAATCGTCGCGTCGTTCCTGCTGTATATGTATGTATACTTACAACGAGGTACGCTATGTACATATATATACATTGAATCGATGATAGATGTGTGTAGGCGTTCACTGATATGTACACGTGTCTGGCTCAACAGCTTTGAATCTGGTAAAGTATCAACGGCAACTCCATTTGCGTCAAGAAACCAGGCGGGCACAACGAAGAGATTGTGTGCAAGGAATGCATTGTTCAATGGATAATTGTGTGCAAGGAATGCAATTTTCAATGGATAAGAGATATTGATATTGGATGCATGATGCTTAATCTGTAAGTAGATTATCAGTGTTCGTGATTGTATATTCTTATGTATATATTGATTTCAGGTCTCAGGACTCGAGAACGACGCAATCAAGCTCCTATGGATTTGTTTGTCTGAGTTTCGGCTTGTATTCGAGTCGATCATCGATGTTCTGTTGTTCCTGTTCACGCCCACAAATGCACAACCGTCTTGGAGTCCTCTTCGTTCCTGGAACTGATGGCAAGTCGCTGGCCCTTGTTCTGTTTTCAGCTAAATAGCTGGACATATCCGGAGCCTACTAGGAACTCCAGGATTCTTCGCCATGCCATGAACCATTCATTGTCTGTCTGTTACCCTCCGGATACATCTGGATTTGGACCTGAAGTTGATTATACGTACAGTTCTGTACCACTAAAAAAGACATGTGCAAGGACGGATTGCGACCTACTCCATGACAATTCTTTAGCCTTTTAGTACTGGTGCACTTAATTCTGTTGCGGTGTGTCTACTGGTGACCGTTTCTATGACGTGGCGCCGATCTTTGCCAAGATCGCGATGAAATGGGAGGGACAGCACTTCACTTTATCAGTCATTTGAGTAGTTTCTGGTCATCGTATGTACGACTTCAGTTTCCGATATTCTTCAAGCTACAATTGCGTTTGCCGACTTGAGCATACAGAGCCATGCCATTGTGTCAACTGTGTAATGTCAGTAGTCCCCGTCATGCTGCTTACCACTCACACGCCGACTTGCACACTCAAAGATAAAGAGATGTCGCAAAAGAGTCTTGAACCCACCTCTCCACATGGACCGAATTTGTAGCAAATTTCGTAATGGTTTTCTGGTCAGGGTTTTTGACTACTAATAGGGTTTTTTGGCCGAAGTCCTTACTTGATGTTTTCGGTTAAGGTTTTGGGTTAAGGCTTTGGTCAGGGCGTAATTAGAAATCTGATATCACGAGAGTTTGTTACTCGTGCGACGAGAATATTCACGACGAAACCCGCTAAGAGATCGAGGTGATCCGAGTCTGACATGTCATCGATGGATCGATTGTAGTCGATTCTGTGCCACGTTCCGACTTCCGTGATATTGTATGGATTGAGAGCTGTGTACTTCTCTTTCACGGGTGTACCCAGCCTCAAAGTTTTATAGTGTTGCAGAACATGTTTCCACGACGTATGATGTTGAGTCACAGTATACCGTCACCATCACGAGTTCGGCCTGGACAAACTTTAAGAGCTTTGAATACGAACATCGGAAGAACTCCGTGTCCGTTATCTCGAATCGCATTTGACCTTTAAGAGATGTATAGTACATCAGGCACGCCGTCAGCTAAAAAGGAACTCCATTCTGCCAAGGCTGTCTACCCTTGGAGGAAAGTGAACAGGATTGAAGGGCCCCTTTAATCCATCGATAACGACCATGAGACCATAAGAGCCACGTAATTTCCGATGGATATCTCATTTCTCTTCGTGGAATATGATTCTAGACCACCGATGAAGTAGAACCCTTTAGTTCTCCAGAGGCGTCGAGGAGACTTCGGCTCTGTTTTCAAGGAGATGATGCCTATATGATAAGTGGAGACAGTCGAAATGTGCACGATTGAGATGGATAGCTGCTAGTGAGTGTTGAAATGTTCGTTGTAGAGGGAGACGGTCGGAGCAAACTTGTCATTTTGCCCTTCGGGGGAAGCGTGTGAGCGGGAGAACCAGATGACAGGAAAATAGATGAGAATCCGAGCGACCGATGCGTTCCTTCTCGTTGAGGTTGTAGAATTCCCTAAGGCCCTGAACGTGAGATTAGTAGGCGATACTGAGCAATAGTCAAGAGTAACTTGGAAACACTCGTTCAACGGTGGGTAGCTGACACTACGAAATCTCCATGCTCAAAATATACACTGATCTCTAATTGACATGCACAATGGACAGTCAGAAAGGAAGCGCAGGCGCGGGCCGTCCATGTCTATTTATGGGCTCAGAGTCCGATCGTTCGGGGCATGACCAGGTGCCTCGAGGGTGACTCTTTAAAACCCCGTCGTGTAGGATGCTGCGAGACTCAAGCAGATCAGCAGCTTTCTTTCAACGTCGGCACCTATCTATATTCTCACAATATCAGGTCTCCTGATTCAGTCGACAGTTCAGTCCGTTACCATATAATGTCTAAATCAGGGACTATGCCCAACGGGTCGTCGCGCGAGGTTTCCACGTCGGCGGACGACTTGATAGCGCTTGGAAATCGACACGTTACCAAAGGCCTGAGCAGACTTACTGAGGGCATTCTAGCCAAAGGCCAAGGTTCTTATGTCCAGTATGAGGATGGCAAGAAGTTTCTCGACTTCAGCTCAGGCATCGGCGTGACTAGCTTGGGTTAGTAGTGAACGTTTGCACACTTACCCGTCGTTCTTCGTTCTGACGTGTTGATAGGTCATTGCCACCCGAAAGTCAGTCAAGCTGCAGCTAAACAATGTCTCACCGTCGTCCACGCTCAGGTACGTTATCTCCCCATGATGACAGATTCATTCTCATTTGTGTGAGCATCTAGTGCAGCATCGCGTTCCACAGACCTTACCTGGAGCTCGTGGAGCGTTTGCTGCCGGTGATGCCTCATCCCTCTTTGGACTCTTTCTTTTTCTGGAACTCCGGCTCTGAAGCCGTCGAAGCCGCCATCAAGCTCGCACGCGTAGCGACAGGCAAGCAAAATATCATTGCCATGCAAGGTTCGTGTCCAACCCATCGAGTCTCACAGAATGATAACACTTCCATTACAGGCTCATTCCATGGACGCACCTATGGCGCCATGGCAGTGACAAACAGCAAGACCATATATTCTGAGGGCGTCCTTCCCCTCATGGTACGCGTTCTTCGCATTTTATTTCTATATTTCTCATCGTTCTCAGCCCGGAGTGTTCAGTATCCCCTATCCATATTGGCATCAGTACGGCTTACCTCCGTCCACACCCTCATCGACCCTCGTTGCACAATCTCTCTATCAGCTTGAACTTCTTCTCGCCCAGAAGAGCGCCCCGTGCGACACTGCTGCTATCATAGTTGAGCCCCTTCTTGGCGAGGGTGGTTACGTGCAAGCTCCGCCCGAGTTCCTCCAAGGCCTCCGTACGATTTGTGACAAGTACAGCATTCTGCTCATAGTCGACGAGGTTCAGAGTGGCTTTGCGCGCACCGGTAAATATTTTAATATCGAGTACAGTGGTGTTCGCCCCGATATCATGGTCATTGCCAAGGTATGTATATACCTCCTTTGTGTCGTTGAACGAGTTTTAAGGTAGATATAGGGCTTGGCCAATGGATTCCCTTTAAGTGGGGTTGTCAGTCGCAAGGAACTCACCGATAAGCTCAAGTCTGGATGTATGGTATGTGCCATGCGAATCTCTCCCTTCTTCTCCTCTTATTCTCCTGAAAGGGTGGAACGTACGCCGGCAATGCCGTTTCTTGCGCAGCTGCAGTTGCAGTTGCAGACGCGTTTAAGGAAGAGAAAATACTTGCCAATGTCCAGGCTAGGTACCTCTCTCTCTTTCTCCCATATCGCCCCCTCTGATCTCTGTTTAGATCGAAAGAATTGTTCGCCAGACTCGAAACATTGCGCGCCGATCCGGCTGTCGCGCCTTATATCCTTGATGTCCGGGGGACAGGTCTTATGGCTTCCGTCGAATTCACGTCCCCCTCAGGCCCAGGCGCAGATTTCGATCCGCTCACAAAGAAGGATAGTCCCAAGAATTTCGCATCGCGCGTGTCCAAGGAGTGTCTTGCGAGGGGCATGATTATATTGACGACGAGCGCGTATGAGGTAGTGCGGTTCATCCCTCCGCTTAACATCACTGCGGAGGACTTGAAGAAGGGAGTGGATATCTTCTCCGAGGCAGTGAAGCAGGTTGTTAGAGAGGGTTGAGTCCTGGCGGGAATGAAGGTCGTAAGTAATGTGTACTTCGACATCTTGCAATCTTTACTTAGGTTCTGTATTTCTGCCAACGTGTAACCCATAAATTCTTGACCTTGCAAATGATCAAGGCACTGTCGATCATTGTCTCGTACCAAGAACTTCAGAGTTTTGTGTGCACGGGTGAGTGCAAAGATTGTCTTGTAAAAATGGAATATCGCAAACGAGAGATGGACACACCCGGAATTGAACCGGGCACCGCCCGCAAGAAATAAATGCTAAGCGGGCGTGATAACCAACTACACCATGTGCCCAGACATCATGTGTGGCCCTAAGCATCCTGTGAGCAGTGATCTGATTTAGGGATTGTTGATGGCGACAAGTTGCCACAAACTGCCGAATCTCGGGAATTGACGGGCATCTTATAAGTCCTAGCTGAGCCCAAAGCCTTCATATGGCTTCGGTAACCTGTACTGAAGATGAAGCTTGTAAGTTTTGCCGAATAGCAATTGCCAAACTTCTTTCTGATTTCGTCTGTAGTGGTACAACTACGACAATCCGCGCAGGCTCCAATAAATCGTCTGTCAGCCGAAATCCTTACAAGCATCCTCTGTCTCTGTCGACCCGCTATACTCCAGCCTTATTTTGTCGCCGATACTCTCCGCCTTTGTCATGTTTGCAGGTTATGGAGAACTTACATGCTAGATCTTTCATCTACATGGGGTACATTATCATTCGATTTTGACCATTTGAGACGCAAAAGTGACTACAAGCCGCAGCCAGCAGTCGAGTTCTGGTATTCGCATGCTAAAGAACGTCCCCTCTCGCTGTCCATAATATCGAAGAATGCTTTTCGGACGATCATAGATAATGTCCTCGACTCCATCGCTCCCTTCACAAACCGTCTACACGAGCTAAACCTCAACATTCAATCTATTGATCAAGTCCCTTTTCTTACCCGGAAAGTTGGAACATTTCCTTCTCTAGGAGTGCTTTCACTTGTTGAAAACGGCAAGGACACATGGAATGATGAAGAGAAACCACCTATCACAGTTTTTGACGGAGCGCCCGCCCTACGGTCCGCAGTTATCTATTTCAAAACCAGACGATTGAAGGACCCGTCGTATTTTCCCCTCCCCTGGCATCAGCTTACATACTTAGAAATTGCGCATGAAATACCTCCGAAGACCTTCCATGAAATCTTCCAGCAATGTATCAACTTGAAAGAGGGTGGGTTCGTTATTGGCACTTTGTTTCAGGGGGGCATGGAGCATATCCCTCATCCTATCATCACCTTCGAGTGCCTTTCCGCACTGACACTATGGGACGAGCATTCTAAAATTAACGAGAGCTTCTTCCATGATTATGTCTTCCCCAACCTTCACCTGTTTGAACTGTATTGTTCACCCATCTTTGGCTGGATAAATCTCCCCTCTATGCCAGCTGGAGTTTGTCCAGGGGCTTTGAGAAAGCTTCAGCTGTCAAATGTGAACTTCAAGAATGCCGGCACATTTTTCGACTATCTCTCACAATGCTTGTCATTGGAAAGCCTTGATTTATATCTGCCCAGAATCCCCCATTGCGAGCTTTTCTCCGCCCTTGCCACGTCGGTGCCATTCCTGCCAACGCTGAAGACGTTCGGTCTGACCATCCATTTTCCGCGGCACGAGCCCGCTTTCTATGATGAAGACATATCAACTTTGGGAGATTTCTTTGCTGCCTGGTCCAAGCATGTCAGTACAAAGAAATCCGTGAAATTTTCGTCTATGATGGATATTTCTCGACACTCTTCTTTGAATTGCTTTCATGCCGAAATGCAGCAAAGACTTGCTTATAGAATCTGTGATCGGCTACAAACATGGCTATACGACCAAGAAACCTGTCCCACAGGAATTCACTTCGCCTTCGGAGATATGCAAGCCCAACAAGACCTCCTTTCGGACGAAGACTAGGATTAAAAGGGGTAAAGATTAGTTTCCCTATCTTCTGCACAAAGTGATGTTGCAGGTAGCACGAATAGATATCATCTTACTAGCTACGAAGGTCTGATTGTTAAAGGTGCTGTCGTTGATATCATAACTCGGGTAAAAAAATCGATTCCAGCC